>CM050220.1:21403423-21720923 GCA_027475355.1 Coilia nasus | reverse complement strand
AAAATCGAGCAGCCTTAGTATGCACCATGTCCTCCACCACTTCCTCTCAAAACCGTCCACACAGCAACACTCATGTCATCGTTATTAGCCTTTTATCTGATGACCACAGACCATCCACCCATAGGGTCGCATCACCATCGACACTGTTTGTAAACGTGACCCATATGCTATCTGTGAGGCAGCCTAGCTTCATCCACCCATTTAAAAGTAGAGTAGAGATGTTTTCCTGGAGAACGTTTTTAGTATCTTGCTTAAAATCCCCTTCACACACCGATGGCAGCCAGCTAATGAAATACTCTAACACAAACATAAAACATGTCACGTGTGGGACGGACAGGACTGAAAACACACCATCCAATCAATTTAAGCGACCCGTTCGAAATGATTGAATGGTGATATGTCTATCAAACTCAACTGCCGTTTGTCCCTCCCCCCTCCCCGGTGCACAAATCTGGAAACGTGACTTCGGGAGGAAGTCTAAAGAAAGCGCTTTGGACTTCTGAATTGTGTACTTTCAAAATGTGGCTTGCTCAAACCGTTTTCTCTGTATCTCCTAACCTATCTTTTCATCTCTTTTCTTCCTCTCCTGCTGTAGACCCTCTCTACTGTGGGTTGGTCCTCACGTCTTCACTCTGATCCTTTTGTTGCCTACAGTTGCCTATTCCCACCAAACTTTTCAGCAAAATGTCTACGCTGCTTTCAACACACCTTGCATACACACTGCATGCCCGCCTATTTACCTGTAGTATTAACTAATACCATAAATGACACTGTTTCTAGTTTCATGGGTCTGAATATCCATGTCATAGCACTGTCATCAGAGGATCGCACAGTACACCTATTTCTACATCGATGAAGAATGCAGTGTATGCAGGTATATGGTCATATCATTATAAGTATTATGAGCGTATAGTGTGCTGTATGCTGATGTGTTTTATCCTGATGTGTGTGTAAGCATTCATCTCTTTGCGCCTGACTCACTCCCCCCTCATCCATTCCCTTCCGCCCCCCCCCCCCCTCTACTGTGCCATTACTGTTCTCACGCTAGAGCTACACTGGGTACGTAACGTTCGTGTCGCATTCTAGAATAGTACTTTTTCCTTCTGACAGGCTACACTGGCTACGCGCCTGTCAAAGCCAAGTCTAAGTCAAAAGCAGAACAATTTCATTTCAGATTTGCAGTTTTCCAGCACACTGAGTTTCTTGTCATTGTAAAGGGTTTCACTAGGAACATATAAAAGTTTATTTTCTTCAACTTCATGTACCTGTTTCAAGTTATCCAACCCAATATAGCAGCCTGCATAGTAATCTGTTAGGCTAGATAATGGGCTATTGTTATGTCTCCATGATAACAGGTCTCCAAACTGCATTTATTTAATTAGCCTGCACACTTAAATACAATGCACTTCAAAACACACAACACACATTTTTTTCTATAAAAAGACAGCGTGTACCTTGCGTCAAACAACAACAACAACAACAAAAAAAAACAATAAAAGGCTAGTCTACGTCTATAGCTTCGACACAGCTGTACAGAGGGCTGCCACGTCTGGTGTAGCCAGTTCCATTAATTATAGTGGAAGCTAATTGTTACCGCAGATACACCTTTGACTTAGCCAGATTTAACCGTAACATATCCACTGTAGCCTCCCCAGTCAGCCTGCCCAAAGCAACCGGCTGCCGTTTGTGAGTCAGAATCAACCCAAGCTTTCTTCTTGCTGAATCGAGTTTTCCCTTGCATCCATGCTTGTGTTTGTGTTAAAGCTATGGGTTATGTGAGGCACCTTGAGACCATTTGGCTAATATGTGGAGCTACATAAATAAAACGAAATTGCTCCAAATTAATGGCACTCAGTGGTGTTTACTCATGAGAGCTGAGTAAGTGTACCTCTGGGAAGAGGGGAGAAAGAGGAAGAGGAAGAGGAAGAGAGGTGTGCGGGGACCTTACCTGTCCTCTACAGCGGTGGCTCCCAAAAGGATGAAGTCGCGCTCGATGGTGTCGTAGGCCTCCGACAGCTTCTTGTCTCGGTCTTGCAGAGCCAGCTTAGCACTGTTGAGGAGATGGCACACCTCCTCGTACTCAATGTGGCTCAGCTTCTTATAAGCCACACAGAGTGTACGCAGGCCCTCCTGCAAACAGAGAGATTCACAGACTTTTCAATGATATTCAAATACATATCTTACAATGAATGAAGGGACATGAAAAGATCAACTAGAAAAGCACTCGGAGAGTACAGACCTCCATCAAGCAGTTTAATCACGTAAAGTATGTAAAGTACACATACCTATTTTTACTTGCTCGTGACTGTACTCTTAAGGCATTATGATGCTGTCATAAGCCCTATTCCAACTTCAAGTGACGCAGTGCAATCTAGGTTTTAAAGCTTCACCTGTCTACGAGTGCAGTCATGAATATATATAAATTGTTATGAACACTAATTTCAAGCATTATTAAGCTTTATGAAGGCCATATAACCCTTTATGAATATGGTTATGGAGTCTCATGAATACAAGCTTCATAGAAAGCGTTACTGAGGAAGGGGAGGGGGAAAAAAGCACCAAGAATTGAGGAAGGAACAGCAGCTTTACAAAAGCTTTGTAAATTAATCCATCAGGTGGAAAATCACACTTGTTCCTCTTTACAATAAATATTATAAGCACAAACAGATTCCAGGATCTGCTGTTAAGCAATCCAACCTCATCCTGTCTGAACACAAAGACATCGGAGTACATCTGGATTACACCCCTATATTGCTTGGAAACTGTAGGCAAACCCCAAGGGGTGTGCGAAACAGGAAGTAGCATGTCTATATCAGCATGAGTTTGCCTGTGCTAAATAATTAGCCAGATTAATCGCACTCCAGAAAAAAATGTGGGGCAGTGTAATGAATCCTGACATTTGGAAACAGGGCCGTGGTTGTAGATGTTCCCCTTCCCACACAGAGAAGAGTCCATTGAAAAAGGGTTGGGGTGGGGGGTGGGTGTTGAGTAATTCATTCTGTCTGGCACTACAAAACTCCCAGTTTTGTGCTAAGGTCACCCTTTCACCATAGCAACAACAGACACGGGGGTCAGCCCCACTGCCAACGGCAAACGAACGAGCGTCCAAAATTATGTCACGACTGGCAACCCGCCTGCCCCAAATCTGTCACTGTTTTTCTGGGGATACTGGGGCAAGCGTGGGAGATACTGGGGCAAGCGTGCAGGATTGCAGGCTACTTTAACTCCGACCCGCATTGGGGTGTTCACCATCCAGCAGTGCTCCCCAACACGGGGGAGCCTTGGACCCAGGGGGGGTAGAAGTGAGGCGGGTGACCCATGGGACAGATCCTCCCCCTGCCGTCAGGGCATGTTTACACCCATTCCAGTTAGCAAAAAATGGGACAAGCCGTATAATTCCGCCTAAGGCGGACCCATGCTTTATTTATTACAAGGCTTGTCTCGTTAAAAGAAATTGAGGAATCTACACACAAGACCCGACAAGATTTCCCCTTATAGACTCACATATAAAATAACAAACATATTATATGGATGAAGTCAAATATTAATAATATTACATTTCTTCCTGTTATCATTACTATCATTACTTTGCTGTGATGCTCATTATTTTGCAACTGTTGATATCATTACGTATGCACAAAGTTATATATCCACAATGCATGACTGCATGCTGGTATTTATTTACTTATTTACGCATCACTAACTAACTACTAACCCAGCCCAGCCTTAGATAATGAAAATTTGCCTTTGTCCTGTGAGATAAACTACTGAATTGAATATGTGAACTATATAAACCCAGGGGCATGTAAAACACAGGCTAAGGACCCTTAGTGTGTGCGGTGGGTCATGGGGGCAACACTGACCACTGCGTTGTGCTCCACACGGGCTCGCACTTGGTCCACCTTGCCGGAGACGATTCGTGGGAAGATGGCGGAATCGGCACCCTTGCAGAACAGGTAGTATTCCCCTGGGGGGTGGTGAGAGCACAACACAAACACAAACACAAACACAGAAAAGGTCACGCGAGAGCTGCTAATCATTAGCGCCTCGTTAGCTAAGAGTAGACATTGAGTAGACACACTCAAACACACACACACACACACACACACACACACACACACACACACACACACGGACACACACATACACACTCCTACATGTGAGTAGACACACTCAAACACACACACACGCACACACACACACACACACAGACACACACACATAAACACACACACACACACAGGCCTAAGGGCGACTTTAATCCTGGCCAGCTGCTAATACCTGCACTAGAAAAAAAGTCTGCTGTCAAAGCGAGATGAGAGGACAGCTGTCTCAACTGTCTTTGCCTAGCCTGCTAAGACAATGCCTTATATCAAAGAGATTAAAGAGAAATCAAGACCACTAAAATAATGGATCTACTACTTAAGTGTGGTACAGTTATCTTTTATTTGTATCTTTTTACCCTAGGTGTTTTAGGTATTTTTTTTTATCGTGTTTTAATTATCTAAGCAATTTTATATCTATTTATTCTTGCCCTCTTTTAAGATATATCTGTGTATTTCTGTTATGTCTGTATTGTGGTGTGTCTTGGTGAGTTGTTATATGAAACACACTAAAAATACTTTTGAACACATGGACTATGTCTTCTAGCAGTGGGTGTTGTGACATGCATAAGCCGTGTGCTTGTGTTGCATACCTGTATTGGATCTCACTATAACGCTCATTCTTCTCCTGACAGAGTCGAAATTCAGCACCTCCAGCAGTTCGAACCTAAAGCCAAAGAGACAAACACAAATCATGAGTTCCTTGTTACTCAGCAAGGACTTACTGTAGTAACATTTTGGGCATATCTCAGGTTCGTGTGCAGGACAAAGTATGTCAAGTAGTTTCAAAAGAGAGGGGTCCTTACACTTCAAACGCTTTTTTTGGCTGTTAAATGTTTGTTTTTGCCACAAATGTTGGTCAGATGTTGGAAATGTCATTCTGTGTCAAAAAATAAGACGGTAAGAAGGAAAAAGGACCCCTGTCTTTGAAATCAGCTGCTGTGGCCTAAAGGTTAGGGAGTTGGGGTTGGGATTGGAGGGTAGCAGCTTCAAATCCAGGGCCTAAAGTGCCCTTGAACAAGGCGTCTAACCCCACATTGCTTCAGGGACTGTTCCCTGTCTCTAAAAAACTGTAAGTTGTCCTAGATAAGAGCATCAGCTAAGTGTAATGTAATGTAATGAATCACTGAGGACTAAGCCCTGGTAAACATGTTGACGTAAGATCTGAATCCAGACAGCAGGGAAAAGGGACTCAACACTTGACTTTGATCTGCAAAGGGCAAACATCTTCACAAACACACAGACAGCAGACTTCCTGACTGGCTGCCAGCTGCCCAGATCCGGCGGCATGAAGTCAGTATGTGGGACAGACGGGAGATGACAAGAGGGTGACACTGATGGAGAGGGTTACAGTAGAGCTCTCTATGCACTCATATCTCACCCTGCTCTCGTGACTGCGTTAATACCACCCCATCACGCGAAGCGGTAAGAGAGATGGGGGGTTCCCCCTGTTTCTCACCCCTTTAAATACCCTCATGCCCCCATTGCGTCCACACCCGTCCCCCGTCCCCCCAGCCCCACAAACCCCTGCCTGACCGCTGTGGTGTATCAGATGAGCGTGTGTGTACATGAGTTTATGATGAGTCACTGGCTACTCCAGCTGACAGCTGACAGGGTGTGATGAAGGCTAGCGGTTTGGGGTGCATGATGGGATAGCACATAGCAGACTCCGGTCATGCTACAGGCATGCATGGCAACAGGCAAGAGCAGTGGACCAACATCACTAAAGTTGGTCTGGACCAGAGGTGGCCTAGCCTGGTAAACCAGCCCCTTGTATTTCATTTCATTTTGTACAGAGGGTCTGGCAGTGCTTTCATTGACATTGTTGTATTAGGTAGAATTTTTACCTAGCCAATCATCGAACAGAAGGAATGTTCGTGAGTGATGACGTTGACTTTGTGCTACATTTGAACTGTAGAGTGTAGGCAGGCTAATTGCATACGTGACGACCAGACATTAGCGACTGGGTAAAAGCAGAGCCACTTGTTGTAGACTCTTAGCGCGGCACCGTATCGCTGGCGCTACAACTCATTGTCACTGAAAAAACTACAACATTACAACATTACTACGACATTACAGAGAGTCTTCAGTAACACATTACAACCTGGTCATTGCCATTCTGGTAACAACAAAGTTATAATAGGGGGTGCGTCTTAAAGGGTTAAACTTAAGGGTTAAACAGCAGAGTCTACACCTCCAGGAAAAGAGCGTTTCTCCATACAGCACTGCCAGACCCCCTGTACAAAATGAAACCAGGCTGGAGGTGGCCCAAACAGCACAATAAATTACGGTCCATTAGTGGGTCACCTCTGGTAGCCACTATGTCGTACCTATAGTACCCACAAAGTGGTACATACCACATATTGGCTACGAGCAGTGACCAACTAATGGATCGTAATGCATTGCACTATGTGGGCCAAGTTTGAGAGGACTATGGATCAGACCAATTTTGCTATGTGGGGGGGCGGAAGTGATAAGACCCCGGCAATGTGTCCTGACTCACCGCTCGATCTCGTCCTCCCTGTTAAGGATCTCCATGTGACTGTCCTTCAGCCGCAGATAGGTGAAGCCCAGCCTGAGGACGCACAACACAATGAGGGTCACGCACCACTGGACACGGTCACATGAGGAGGCTCTGCTTTATTATGCACTGGAATGTGGAGGCAGACTTAAAGTTTAAGCAAAGAAGTCCTTTGTGGACAGCCAATCTACTTTCAATTGTCTGATACCGTAGGCTTCTGTGTGTGTATGTGTATGTGTATGTGTGAGAGAGAGAGAGAGAGAGAGAGAGAGAGAGAGAGAGAGAGAGAGAGAGAGAGAGAGAGAGTGTGTATATTTGAATTTCTAAGATTGCCTCTGTGTGTCAATAATAACACTATGACCCTGTCATTATGTGATTGTAAATGTGTCTGTGTGTAACTTTTAAATGTGAGAGAGAGAAAAAAGAGAAGAGAGATCAGAGAGAGAGACAAAGACAAAGGGAAAGAAGGAGAGAGAGAAAGAGAGAGAGAAAGAGAGAGCGAGAGAGAAGGAGAGAGCGAGAGAGAAGGAGAGAGCGAGAGAAGGAGAGAGCGAGAGCTTCAGCAGCTAACTAACTTAATTCTTAACTAGCTAGCTTAGCATGAGTTATGATTATAAGTTTACTTTCTTATTTGATTTGATTTCTTCCCTTCTTTTCTGTTTTTCCTAAAAAAGATATTTTATCTATTGGTACTGTAATGTATCAGCTTTGGCAACACTACTTTTTTGAGTCATGCCAAAAAAGCTCCTTTAATTTAAATTTGAAATTTTAGAGAAGAGTGGTGTTGGGTTGAGGGACAGTGAGAGAGAGCGAGAGAGAGAGAGAGAGAGAGAGAGAGAGAGAGAGAGAGAGAGAGAGAGAGAGAGAGAGAGAGAGAGAGAGTGAGAGAGAGAGAGAGACAGAGAGAGAGAGAGACAGAGATAGAGAAGAGTGTGGTGTTGGGTTGAGTGGCAGCAAGATATGGAGAGAGAAAGAGAGAGAGACTGAGAGAGAGAGAGAGAGAGAGAGAGAGAGAGAGAGAGAGAGAGAGAGAGAGAGAGAGAGAGAGAGACAGAGAAGTGTGTGGTGTTGAGATGGTACGGCACCTCTTCATGCCCTCTACCAGGGCCACCTCGTCGGGCGAGGAGGATATGTAGAAGGAGGTGGCTTTGCCCTGGTGGATGCCCCGCTTGATGCCGTCCACCGTCTCCTCCTCCTTCACCTGCACCGTGTGGCACAGACACACCGCACGGAAGAACAGCTCCTCGTGCTCCTGTGGGCCATACACACACACACACACACACACACACACACACACACACAAATACACCCAAACACACACAAATACACATACACAACAAACACAGACACAGAAATACAAACACACGCACACAAACACACGCACACAAACACACACACACACACACACAAACATACAACAAGTGCACACACACACACACAAACATACAACAAGTGCACACACACACACACACACAAATAATAAAGAAAAATAAACACACACACACAAACACACATGTACACACACACACACACACACACACACACAAACATACAACAAGTGCACACACACACACACAAATAATAAAGAAAAATAAACACACACACAAACACACATGTACACACACACACATACACACACACACATACACACACACAGACACAGTGTTAATTAGTGATGATGAGGGAATAAAACAGCAACACAAACACATCACATTACAGTAGTCAAACAGATGACCTCACTCATAGATATGCCACTAGTCACACAGGCTGATTCCCTCACCGCCTCACTCTCTACCACGGGGAGCACAGGAGCGTCTCACTTAAAGGTGTACTTCCATCATGTTTTCATTAATTTTGCGGTGTTCTCTAGTGTTGATAATTGCCCTGTGCGCTGGTTTTGATGAAAAAATGTTCTAGTGCTTCTGTTTCAGGCTGTTTTAGTTTGGTGGAGGGGGTGGGGCCAGGAGAACGACACGATTTCACCAGAGGCGTGACACGCTCCCTGCAGCTTCCTTTGTCCCAAACTTGATAGCAGAGTTGGGAAAAGTCAACTTGACAGCGCTAAAACTGCACACAGAATGTCTTCGGAGATACAGCCTTATGTGTTTGATCCTGAATCCGAAGAGGAAAGAGAGATGGCACAAGCACAATCGCTTCCTGACCGTTTGTCAATGAACGTTTCAGAATGGTAATATTTGCATGACAAAACAGTGCAAGTGCCCGGCTAAATGCAGTTCAGTCATTTAACTAGCCTGCTAATCTTATGCGAGTCACAGGCTAACATCATTTAAAGCCCATTCGGTCAGTTTCTCTTATATGTATTTTCACGTCTGCGTCACGCCGAAGGCCCTTTTCGCATTGGGTCGTTTTTTCCAGCCTATTGTCTTCTTTTGACATGATATGGAAAATGGGCAGCATGCATATGCAACTCGGGGTGACCTATCATATTTCAAAAGAGCAAGTACTAAACGGTTTCTCGTGGAAGTACACCTTTAATGAATTCCTGGAGCGTAAGATGACACAGCCGTGCAGCCCAGCATGCTGCCTTGTGACGACAGCATGCTGGGCTGTCACACCCTGGTCACCACACGCGCAGGGCGCCGTGACACACTATCTCCAGGTGTCGTTTGAAAGCGTTCGTCTCAAAAGGGTATCGCTGGCCCAGCCAGGGCCACAGGACACAGATGAGACAAACTCTGAAGCTCGGCCAATGCTGGCCACAGTTTCGGCTGACTCGATAAGAACTAAGAATAACCAACACAAGCATGATGTAATCTACTGAAAACACACACACACATAAACAGACATTCGTACAAAAATAGTTTCTCTGCTGGACTGCACACGCACCTGCACTGGAGGCATGGAAAAGCTTTTATTATTTTCAATGCAATGTGAACTGCATAAGCAGGCCCAACCAAGTACTGAGGGCATAAACATCAACATACTTTTCAGAGGCCTGACATTTCTGTATTAAACATCCTTTTTATTATTGTCTAGAGAATCTAAATGAACTTTCTACTATTCTACTCATTATTCTACTATTTTATTTATTACTCTACTTCATTGAGATGTTGGCTGTACATACACAGGGTGATTTTATCAGGAGCTTCCCCTGCATATAATCGAGTAACTTTAGACAGACTCTTATTTGCCGGGCTTATTCAGAAGCCGGGTTTCACGGCCCATATTAATGTGTCATCTGCCTGTCGGCCATCTTTATCCGAGACTGAATTCATTTCAGCTCCAAGCTGCGTGACACTCGCTATGCTCTGTCAGCAGCGGTCTCTTCCACTAAAAGCCATCCTTCCCTCTCAGCCTGTGAAAACTCACCTGTTTTATAGAGCTCACATCCACATGCTCTTTGTCTCTCCGTAAAACCTTTTTATGATTTAAACTGATGTTGTTTCCTCTGCATGGCCCTACTGACTGACTGAGAGTTATACTGTTGTACTGAGGGTTTATTGGATCTATTCAATAGAATCAGTGTTGTTGAGTTTTAAACAACAAGGGTGGGTAAATGTACATGCATCTTTTTGCCTCCACCTCGCCATTATTTCCACAGAACTGGTCACCTCGTCAGCCGTTATGCATTACATATCCTTTTACATTTCATTCCATTAAACTTAGCAGACGCTTTTATCTAAAGCCATCAAGCTCAAGTAACATAAGAGATTACACGGTGCAGGGAGACAGGGTGAGAATACATGTCAGTCGGTTAGGTGGTTTGTGAGTTAGCGTAAGAACTGTTCTTAGAACAGAATGGCTATCCGTATCCTTAGGATTAGTGATCATAAAAGGCGACTTACGTTGTTTTACGATCTTAAAAGGTGTGTAAACATCGGCTCTGTGTGTTTGTGTGTGTTTATCCTCCATTACCCTCCTGAATAGAACTACGCACAGCTCGATTACACAGTGGCAGTGACATCACCTACCCTGCTCTCCGCGTCAGGTGAGGAGTCGATCATATCGATGCCCGCTGCCGCTGCCATGACCTGGCCGTTGCAGATGGCATGAGGCACATACACGTGTCCGTCCACGCAGCACTCGATGAACTCCATGTTGTTTTCCGTGAGGGTTCCGGTTTTGTCCGTGAACACATATTCAACCTGCAACACAGGGGAGCCATTAACTGAAAGGGCAGCCAACCTCACTCGCGCTCCAGTCGAGGCTTTCTTTTGGCTAAACAAACAACTCAATCAGTAAACAGCGCTGCGTGCTTGCTTTGGACACCATTAGTGGTAACACTATCTGGTTGTGAGTGATATGAATGGACAATATCCTCAATGCAACATGTCCTGCGCATGTAAAGCAGGGTGATAAAAGCGTCAGCGAGGATTACAGTGCACATCTTCTGCAGGTATTTCAAGGTAGAGTGAGGCATCGCTGGTGATGTTTTGTCATTTGTATCCAACCCCGAAACAAAACAGAGAACTACCTTCCCCCTTTCTCTGGTGTTTGTCGTGGTGTAGGGGGTATTGTATATTGGGTTCATTTTGATGTTGTTTGAAGCCTGGACTGCCTAACGGCACCATTTTAATTTTTTAAGTGTAGTTATGTAAAGTGGGGAATAGGAGCAAGCTTCGCTCAATGTATGATCATAAAGATTTTTTAGAGTGCTGGCCTAAATCGTAAATCCAGTGAAAAACAGGAGGCCGCACTTCTACGGCCGACTTCTACTGCACAAAGGCATTTCAGTGAAAAAAGCCTCTCCTGTTTTCACTGAAGTGTAGTTATGGAATAAAGCAGCAAGCAGTTCATTAGGAGATGTTCACTGAACGTAACAAAAAAATGCATTACATTTAAATTTATGTTTAATTGCTGTCTGCTCTTACAACACTCCCATCTCCCTGTCTGTGGCTTTCTCACCTGTCCCAGCTCCTCGTTGAGGTCGGAGGTGTTGACGAGCGCCCCTGTGTCCAACTCTTCGTCAAACATGTCGTCATCCCAGGTGATGAAGTAGGAGCCCAGGAACTTCTGCATCTCCACGGTGACGTACATGGACACAGGGATGATGTAGTTGAACAGAACCATGAAGGCCAGGAAGTCGGTGAAGGCCCGGATGAGCTGTGGGAAGGGACAACATGGACAAGAGCCAATTGAGTTTAGTTCAACAAGACACACAATACAAAATACAAGATGGGTGTATTGCCACACAACAAAGTTGGTGGTATTTTTTGTCGCAGGTCAGGCTGAAAGAAAAACAAACAAACAAACAAATAGATAGATAAATAAATAAATAAAAAGCAAGTCCATAACAGGCTGAGTCTGACTGCAGAGGGTAAGAAGCTGTTGTTAAGGAGCATTGTTTCACATCTCAGGGATCTGTAGCGTCTTCCTGAGGGCAGCCGTTGGAACAAGCTTCAGCAAAAACAATCACTGCGTGCACATGGAGGAGTTGAATCCGATTGGAAATGGTTTGGGATCGTATCGACTTCATGGGCACAGGCTAAGGATCGTATAGGGATTGGTTTCGCGAATCCGATTGCAACCCCTGGCTTGAGCCGGTTACAATCCGCTTGGTGCCGCCTTGTGCACGGTTATTGGTTTGGATTCGTGTACTGCGCATTAGGGCTGTCAACGAATATTCGAAATTCGAATATATATTAGAATAGTTTTTTTAAAAAGCAATTCGAAGGTGAAAGTTAATATTCGAATGTGAAAAAAACGTGCACTTGCGCTTTGGAATGTCGAAGGCAAAAGAAATACTCCGTGTCTGCACACGGTAAATTCCATGTCAAACCAATAAAAACGAGGGCATTTACATCACTTTATAAAAAAAAACTTTGGGCTCTGGGAGATACCCTCACGTCGCCCAGATGGCGAAGAAATATCTTTCCATCCCCGGATCTTCAGTGCGCTCTGAACGCATCTTTTCCTCCGCTGGGAATATAGTAAATAAAAAGAGATCGGCGCTGGCCCCTTCAAATGTGGACTATCTTGTGTTTTTGGCAAATAACCTGTAGGTCTTCAGGCCAATAATCGGAGGAGCAGCTGCTGTCTATGGGAGAAAGAAGCGCAGACGTGGGAAACGGGACGGAGCGCTGGTGAGACTTCGCCAGCGCGGATTCCGTACGCCCCTTCCAGCCATGCACTTGGCAAACGTGCGTTCCCTACCCAACAAAATAGATGAGCTGCTTCTCCTGAATAAGATAAACAAGGACTTCGCCCGCTCTGCTGCCCTCTGCTTCACTGAAACATGGCTCAGTGAACTCATTCCAGACAATGGATTACATCTTCCAGGGTTCGGCTTGCATCGCGCCGATCGGCAGAAAGAGCTATCGGGAAAGACGAAGGGTGGTGGAATATGCTTCTACATTAACGAAGGTTGGTGCACAGATGTTACGGTTCTCAGCAAACACTGCTGCCCAAACCTCGAATCACTTTTTTTGAACTGTAAACCCTTCTACTCACCGCGGGAGTTCTCCTCATTCATTCTAGCCGGTGTTTACATCCCACCTCAGGCTGACGTGAGTGAAGCTCTGCAAACTCTCGCTGACCAGGTTAACTCATCAGAACAAACTTATCCCGACTCACTGCTTATCATTGTAGGGGATTTTAACCAAGCTAACCTAAAAAACGAACTTCCAAAATTCAGACAGCACATCAACTGTCCTACCAGGGACAACAACATATTGGATCACTGCTACACTTCTCTCAAGGATGCATATCACTCTGTCTCCCGAGCGGCACTAGGCCGCTCAGACCATTGCCTGGTTCATCTTATTCCTACCTACAAACAAAAGTTAAAAACAGCTAAACCTGTGATCAGGTCAACAAAGAAGTGGACGGAGGAGGCAAAGGAAGAACTACAGGACTGTTTTGACTGTACAGACTGGAGTGTCTTCGAGGAGGCCACAGCTGACCTGGACGAATTGACAGATACCGTCACCTCATATATTAGTTTCTGTGAGGAAGTTTGCGTGCCAACAAAAACTTTCCGCATATTTAACAACAACAAACCATGGTTCACCCCGAATCTCCGCCAGCTCCGCCAAGCCAAGGAGGAGGCCTACAGAAATGGGGATAAGCCTCTCTTCAAGGCACTCAGGAACTCACTCACAAAAGAAATAAGAGCAGCTAAAAAGCAATACTCTGAAAAGCTGAAAAACCAGTTTTCAGCTAACGACACCACGGCACTATGGAGAGGGCTTCAGGACATCACGAATTACAAAAGACCACCCCCCCCTGCTGAGGCCAGCAACGGCCTTGCTGATGACCTGAACGCCTTCTACTGCAGATTTGAGAAGGAGACATTCACACCCCTCCCCCCGCCAGATCAACTGCAGACCCCTCCAACCACCTGGCTTCACCCCCCCAATCCACCACCCGCCCCCCAATCCACACTCATCATTTGCGAGGAGGACGTCCGTCGCCTCTTTGAGAGGCAAAATGTCCGGAAGGCTCCAGGTCCAGATGGAGTAACACCCTCCTGTCTCAGGGCCTGTGCCATCCAGCTGGCACCAATTTTTACCCAGATCTTCAACAGATCACTGGAGCTATGCGAAGTTCCCTCATGCTTCAAAAGCTCTACCATCATCCCAGTCCCCAAGAAACCCTCCATCTCTGGACTAAATGACTACAGACCTGTGGCCCTGACCTCAGTTGTCATGAAGTCCTTCGAACGCCTTGTGTTGTCCCACCTCAAAAAGATCACAGGCTCCCGGCTTGACCCCATGCAGTTTGCCTACAGGGCAAATAGGTCAGTGGACGATGCAGTGAACATGGGACTGCACTTCATCCTGCAACACCTTGACCAACCAAGGGCCTACGCCAGGATTCTGTTTGTGGACTTCAGCTCGGCGTTCAACACCATTATCCCAGATATCCTCACCACCAAACTCTCCCAGCTAACTGTGTCTCCTGCCATCTGTCAGTGGATCTCCAGCTTCCTGACCGACAGGAGCCAACATGTGCGGCTCGGAGGTGTCACATCCGGCACACGGACTATCAGCACTGGTGCTCCCCAAGGCTGTGTCCTCTCACCACTGCTCTTCTCTCTGTACACAAACGACTGCACCTCCAATGACCCAGTGGTCAAGCTCCTGAAATTTGCAGACGATACCACTGTCATTGGGCTTATCCAGGATGGTGATGAGTCTGCATACAGACAGGAGGTTGACAAGCTGGTGCTCTGGTGCAGCCAACACAACCTAGAACTCAACGCACTAAAGACTGTCGAGATGGTTGTGGACTTCAGGAAGCACCCATCACTGCTGCACCCCCTCACAATATCCCACAGCCCAGTATCAAAGGTGGACTCTTTCAAGTTTCTGGGATCCATCATCTCTCAGGACCTGAAGTGGGAGTCCAACATCAACGCCATCCTCAAAAAGGCTCAGCAGAGGATGTACTTCCTACGCCAGCTGCGGAAGCATGGCCTACCACAAGAACTGTTGGTGACCTTCTACACAGCTGTAGTAGAATCCATCCTCTGCTCGTCCATCACAGTCTGGTTTGGAGCAGCCACACAACAAGACAAACACAGACTACAGCGCACAATTCGGTCTGCTGAAAAAATCATCGGTGCCCCCCTGCCCTCCCTCCAGGACTTGTACATTGGGAGGTCCAGGAAGCGGGCAGAGAACATAATCAAAGACCCCTCTCACCCTGCACACACCCTCTTCGACCTCCTTCCCTCTGGTAGACGCTACAGATCCCTGCGCACCAAAACTACCAGACACAAAAACAGCTTCTTCCCCACTGTCATCACCCTACTGAACAGCTGAACTACACATGCATACATACATACATGCACATGTGTATATGCTTACTGTTATGCCCTTGTATTCCCCCCCCCCCCCAGTGCTTCTCTTGCACATGACACAAGCAAAGACTTACCTAGGTGTCCCCTGCCCAGCAACTCAGGACTCTTTTTGTGCCCCCCCCCCCCTTATTCGCCTTATTGGTATATTGTCATACCGGTTCTTTAACCCACTGTAACACCATGTGCCTACTTGTTCATTATTGCCCATATTGGGTGCCTGTATGTATATTGTGTCTGGTAGTTTTGAAAACTTGTTCACGCATTTATTACCAGTAGATTAGACTACTGCAATGCCTTGTTTACAGGCCTCCCAAAAAAATCAATTGAAAAACTACAGCTTATTCAAAACTCGGCTGCAAGATTACTAACAAAAACAAGAAAGATGGAACATATTACTCCTGTACTGGCTGAACTACACTGGCTACCTGTATCCTATAGAATTGACTTCAAAGTACTACTACTGGTATTTAAAGCTGTAAATGGCCTTGCCCCATGCTATATTGCTGACGCATTATCCTCTTATACCCCTGCACGAGCCCTTAGATCCGCTGATGCCGGTCTCCTGAGGATTCCAGACGCACCACCCAAAAGGATCGGGGAATCGGCCTTTTCATACTACGCCCCAAAGAGATGGAATGCCCTACCACGGCACATCAGAGAAGCAGAATCCATCGACATCTTCAAGCGACAACTAAAGACCTACCTATTCAACCAAGCCTACACCTAACTACTCAGTCACCGACTTCCCGTTACCAGCCCCGGCAGATGGGCTACCCTGGGAGACGTGGTTCTGCCTGAGGTTTCTTCCTAGAAAAACAGGGAGTTTTACTCACTGATTCCTGAGGTTTCTTCCTGAATTCACGCAAATCAAACAAACAGGGAGTTTTTCCTCACCCCTGTTGCTCCCTGGGGACACTAACAACCGACTGCGCCTAAATGAACTTTCCTCGTGTAGTGCCCCTGGCCCGCAAAGACTGCCGACCTATGTTCACATAAGAGCCCACATTAACAGAGCGTTGCATAGCTCTAACGCCACTGGACTACAAAGATTGCTGACTAGGGCCTACAAGGACTGCCTACCTGTGTTCATGCAAGAGTCAGTCTGCTTCTGTATTTATCTGCTCTGACATCACTGAACCGCAAGAAATGTTGTCTTGCAACAACCCTGCCAAACTGTAAAGCACTTTGAGTTGCATATTGCATGTATGAACTGTGCTATACAAGTAAAGTTTTATTATTATTATTATTATTGTATATTGTATATTGTTGTCCCTACTGTATATTGTATATTGTATATTGTTGTCCCTACTGTGCAATACAAGTACACATACTTGTTTAGTCTATTGTATTTATTGTATTGTATTACGTTCTGTGTTATGTGTATAGAGAGCTAACATCTGCCGGAGTCAAATTCCTTGTATATGTAAGTATACTTGGCCAATAAAGCTGATTCTGATTCTGATTCTGATTCTGATTCTGATAAGACACGACGGTGACAGTTTTTCTTTTTTATACAAGTACCAAGAATGTAAGTAGCCTTTTCGTTTTTAATAGCGCTTTATTTTTTATGAACCTCTAACCTTACAGTTTCGTGCACTTCAGGCTTGCACTGGTTTGTTTATTTATAGTTTCATGTCAGGGAAAAGTGTCATGTTTAGGCCTACCTCACTACAGCTAGCTCGGAGTATTCCAGATTTTAAAAAAACGTGCGCAGAGAGCGTGAGGGTGCGAGCGAGAGAGAAAGAGCGTGTGCCAGTGAGAGTGAGCGTGCGGTCTTGGCAAATATTGTGATTTACTTGTTTTGTGTAGGTAATGCATTCTTAAATATGTTTAAATAAACTACCTATACAAGTAGTTATGTCTCTTTGTACCACTCGATCCCAGAAGCTTCTGTCCCTTATTTTCATCCATACTGAACGTCGAGGCTTTCTATCGTCTGCTCTAAACAAGTCTCGTTGTCCTCAATTGCTTGTAATATCAAACGCCGACGGCACAGTTCATGTCGTATCAAGGAAACCAAAAACGCTGTTTGTTCTTTCATACGGACTTCCAAACAAAGGAGAATGCACAGCACGCATGCAAATGCTTCTCTGTCAACCTCCTCGAGCGCTATCTTTGTTTTGTATGCCGCCAGATAGTTTGTTTATTTTCTTTTTAGCAGCCGTTAACCTGAAGTAGTTCTAACACCACTTGTTGAAAGGAATATAGCGCCATCTAGCGTAGCGGAAACGGCCAGATCTCTGACCATTATCCGCTAACACGAACTCTCATGTGCACAGGGAGTTGGGACAGACCACCCGTTGGGTAGCAACTCCCAATCCAATCCCAATCCAATCCGATCCTACCATGTGCCCGTAGTGAATTTCTGTCTAAATGTTTTCTTGCTCACTTTTGTGACTGTTTTTTGAACCACTGATTGGAACCAACAGACCTAAATCAAATTAAGTTCAAGGGTGATGCACACTGTCAGACCTATCAGCATATACTGTGTAACCCCTAAGTGGTGAGCTATTCTACATCCCGAGCTTTGACCCAGAGTGCCTTGCTGACCAGAGGTCCATGGGAGAGAAGGTGAGGATGAGGATGATGATGGGAGTGTGGCGGATGGATGAAGACTCACTATGTGCCGCTGTCTCTCCGACTCCGTCCTCTGGTTGTACCAGGGCTCGTCTCTGTTGGGGTCGGCCTGCCACACGTACTTCAGGATGGTGTTGATGAGCGCCTTGCCGATCAGGATGCACAGATAGACAATCAAGTAGGAATTCATGGACCTGGACAGGACACAAAAAGACTCCACAGTGAAGGCAGGATTCGCCAAGTGGCCAATAATTACAAGATGATAGCTCTCATTTAAGTGTTTAGCTAACCATCAGCACTTTACATTAAACTGCAGTCTGCATGAAGAAGAAAAAAAAAGCATGAATCCCAAGCACAGCCCCCTGCTGCATTAGAGGCAAACACTTTGGAGGTGCAACATCTTTCAGCAGGGAAAGCTGACTAAGGGGAAATGGCAAAACACAGCAAAGCAGATACATGATCCACACAGTGCCAATCAATGTAAAGAAGTCCTCCAGGCCAGACAGACAAAAGCAGAGCATGCTTTAACAAAGTGGGTGACAGGGCTCGGAGGGGACATAGACACAGCTGGCCTGGCTGGATGGTGACAGGGAAGTGGGTGGGTGGGGGTGGGGTGGTGGTGAATCGGCCTGACAGAGTCATTCAAAAAGACTTTCATTTTTGCTGCTCCTTTTACTTGGAGTGACTTACAGAAAACTCTTCACCTACAGTGTCGGATTCCATTATATAGTTTAAAGGGGTTATGTTAAAGCCACAGAACATGACTTCAGTCTTCTGACTGTTTTAATGAACGGCAATTTCAGTTCAGTTTTCTTTGCCATGAAATGTACTCTAAAAAGTGCAAATGTGTTTTGTAATTGTTTAAATATTAATATGAAAGTATTTGTAATGCTATCTTGGTCAGGTCTCTGAAAAAGAAGTTTTATATCTTAACAACACTAACCTGGTGAAATAATAATTATGACTATAACTATCGATATTGATTATTTATGACATATAAAAAAAAACTATTCTGATTCTGATATACTAGAACGTTGGAGGAGGAGTAGGAGGACTGGGAGGTAGAGAAACAGGAAGAAGTCTTACTTTTCCACCGCTGAGCGCTTCTGGGATTTGGATTGGTAATTCAGCGCCATTTTGGTCTCCATGCCAGTGTAGATAGCCACAGCTGAGAGAGGAATTACACTGATGGTTAGACACACATGAAGACACACACACACACACACACGAGCACACACACACAGTCACCAGTCGATCTGCCTTCCAGTCAGACTGCCGAGGCATCCCTAATAACACCCTTTACGTGCTGTCCATGTAGCAGTCATTTCGCTGAGCTGCGCTTCAGTGCGTTCTCTCATGTTGCTACAGTGGGGCTCTCTGTAGATGACAGCAATTAACAGGCCCATTCCAAGCTTCAGTGCCTGGTTTAATCACAGTGTGTGTGGTGGGGAGGGGGGCAGCGGGTGTAATGAGGTGAAGGGCAGCAACCCACCCCCACTTCCACCCTGCTTCCCCCTTCTTACCATCCCCCAACCACCCATCCACCCACTCACTACTGCCCCCTGGGTGCCCCAACATCACTGCAGACGCCTCGCTGTGTTCCTCACCGTAGATGTACTCCGTGTTCTTTAGCGTAGCGCCGCGCAGCAGCAGGTTCTCCGATCCCAGTGGCCTAGTTGATGGAAACATTAAAATAACATTAGCTTAATAAATTACCAATGTAAGATGACAAGAACGAAAGCCATTAGTGTTGTAATAACAAGGTTAAGGTTGCTCGATTATGGAAAAAATCTGAATCACGATTATTTGGGCCAAAACTGAAATCACGATTATTCAAACGATTATTTTGTTTTCCTCAGTAACATGCTTCATTTATTGAAAATGTATTCAAAAACATTTTGAAAAAACATTCTTGTACCTTCGGATTTTCCCTAATACCTTTCTTCGTAAACATTAGTAAGTCTCCTTTGATGTCTAATGTACAAACAGTAGAAATGTCTAATGTATACATCTAATGTACAGTACAAACAGTAGAAAATAATTAGGACAAAAACATTGTTGCCCTCGATTTTATTTGTTTTGAAATCGTTTGGCCCTGAAATCGTTATCACGATTAGAATTCGATTAATTGAGCAGCCCTAAACAAGGTTATCATTACGTAATACACACATTACATAGGTTCAAAAATACAGAATAAATGTAAGAGTTTGTTCACTTAATGCAGGACAATGCACTGTAACACTTGCTTTGGTATGCACAGCTAATAGTTTCTGGAAGAGGAAGCGTTCTCCACGCCAACATAACTAACCCCTGTCTGCCAGTCCAGAGGACGAGTGCACAGACACGGCTCTGTTAATTATGACCCAATTTCCCCACTATGGATTTACCTTGCAACAGGCTCATCTCGTGCCAAATAAATATTGATGCGGCCCACAAATCTAAATCCGGAGAAAGAGGGGGAGAACAAAGGTCAGTGGTTATCCCTTGCTCTGCAGAACGGCAGTGTGTGTGTGTGTGCCTGTTTGTGCGTGTGTGTGTGTGTGCATGTGTGTCTGTGTGCATAACGTATGACTCACTTGTACAGGCAGAACAGAACAGTGTGTATGTGTGTGTGTGTGAGTGCATGAGTGTGTGTATGCGTGTGTGAGTGTGTGTGTGCATGAGTGTGTGTGTGTGTGTGTTTGTGTGTGTGTGTGTATGTGTGTGTGTGTGCATGAGTGTGTGTGTGTGTGTGTGTGTGCATGAGTGTGTGTGTGTGTGTGTGTGTGTGTATGAAGTGTAAGTGTGTGTGTGTGTGTGTGTGTGTGTGCATAATGTATGACTCACTTGTAGAGGTCTGGTTGTGGTTGTTCACATTCAATGGTGGCGTGTATTGTGTCGATCGCCTCCTCTGTATTGAAAGCCTTGGTGTCCTGCACTGCATAGTAGGTCTACCACAGCAAACAGGCAACTCACAGGTCAGGAAACTCAGAAATAATAGTATAACCTTATAACACCACAAGCACCAAAACACAGTATTTAAATAGAAACATATATCAGTTTAGTCTTTGGTCGCCTTGCAGGTTGGAAGTAGAATTGTCTCTCATAGAGAACTAGAGAGAGATGGCCCGCTCCTCCAAACTTACTTAGTGCGCTTATAGCCCATGCAGGGTGGCAAAGCGTATTCAGAAGTGCCTTTCACCCTTTTACTACTTGATGAACCACTGAAACGATTTTGGAAACATTATTTTAAAGTTGAAAAAAAAAAAAAAAAAAACCCAACTTAGTGTTGCTTTAAAGTAAGCTACAGACAACCTGCAGAAAAACGTGGCACACTAACACAGCGTTTCTCCATCTTGGGGTTACAACCCAAATGTGGGTCGAGAGGTGTTCTGAAAGAGCCGTAAGACCTTTATTATTGAGTTGATAAATCATGCTCATTGTTATTGAGTCAGCTAAGCTGGTATCTTAAAATTTAGGTCATGGAGCAAAAAAAAAAGGTTGAGGACCACTGCACTAACAAACAAGAACGCACAGTCTTTCACAGTAGCTTGCTGCTTTTCACATAGTTATTCTAATGAAAACTCCAGACCCAAGTGATCTTCCTTCAATAAGCTCACAACTAGGTTCAAACCTTCAAACATGCCTGAAGGACCTAAAGTCAAAGAATCTTGAAAGCAACTGATTCCTCAAAATAAAATATTATTAAATAGTTGTTTGTCAGCAACTCTTCACACAAGTCCTCTCTGTATTGTCTCCGAACTATGCCACGGATTTACACTAATCAGCTGATATTTAGTTGGCAAAGGCACTGAATCTGCTTTCAGAGATTAGAGGTCAGGGGTTCTACCTTGTGACTGGATTCCCCATCCAAACTGGCAGTGGTGACGAAGCAGGTCCCATCGTCTCGACTGGTGGACAAAAGGATAAGGTCGCATGGAAAGGACTCGTCCTCCTTCACTCTCACGATATCGCCAACCTGACAGGGCAACACATCACCAGAAATTCAGATGTTTGTTTGTGTGTGTGTGTGTGCTTCTCTATATCCCTGAAAGAGGGACAAAACACCCATATATTAAGGCTGCATGATTTGGGTATAATATCTTATATAAAGACTTTCTGCCAAGACTCTGTGATGGTAATTTGATTTGCAATTTAGTCAAGCTTTAGCTCAACAGTCCAGATTTATTTTTGCATCGGGCCACTTATGACTGGCATGATTCTCCTGATGAATGACCGTTTGTCTGTTTGTCATAACAGTGGCATAGCATAACTGTAAAAATCACAGATGGGACTAGAATACCCATTAAAACAAGGTTACGAGCTGCATGACTAACTGCAGCCTTTATGATTAGCTAACTGCATTGATTTAAATTTCAATTCTAGTTTAAAAACAACAACAAAAAAAAAACACATAAATAAACACATTACATGTGCAGCCCTACATAGTAGCCTAGCAATATACTTTAGTTACCTTTCAACTGACAGCTCTTTGAGGCTTATACTAAAAGTCAACTGTAGTCCACTGTTACGTTGCCTTGGTTTGTGTGCCACTGCAATTGCCTTAATTGTCTTGGTTCTCCTCTCTGCCTGTGTGGTTGTGTGCAGGTGTCCTTAATTGAGAGGGTGTGGACTGCCTGATAAAAGCTGCTCTGATCCAGCATGTGGGAGCACACACCTTGAGCACACCCTGAGCCTAAGCCACTCTCAGCTCACTCGCCTGCAACGCTGCGCTTTTTATAGGCATTTTTGGGCATTATTTGAATTGGGGCAACTACTCTACCTGTTTCTTGTTTTTAGGTTTATATCCTGTTGGTTTTTGTGTGGTGATGGGGTTTTGGTGATTTTGCTTTCTTTTGAGCACATAGCACAGGTTATGTTAGTGTAGCAGGAAGCCTTGCGGAAGACTCACGTATTTTGATTTCGAGGAGGTTCAGTTAGTTTGGTTTTCTCTTTAAAGCACAGGTGAGTTGGCAGGGCCTTTTGCTGTTACTTTAGTTTCCTGTGTTACACATGGTCACCACCTTTATTGCTACATTCAATTAAAACTATGTATATTTTTGCACTTAAGAGTCCTGGGGTTTTCTTTTGTTGTGTTCCCATTTTTGAAAGCCAATGGGTTCGTAACATCCACATATAGAACTGCACATCAAATCAGACAGAGCTACACGGGGCAAAAAGCAAGGAATAATTCTATTCCTGAAATTATCACAATGTTTCAGTTATGACCATTTTCTAGCAAATGTAGCCTGATTTCAGCCACCATGCCCCTTTCTTCCAGATTCTCCTAATTTCACCTCTGAATTGCAAGTAGTCATTTACACAAGTTTGCAGGACATTGCAGACATTACGCCAGGGTGTGTGGGAGCATTACTTACACTTTCCTCTCTGACACAATCAAAAAAAGAGCAGCATTGCACAATCTAAAAGCGTAAGCTCTTATATGTCTGCCGTTATAACTAGGACTCAGCACTTTAGTTTAATGGAGAAAAAAAGCTTCCATTATTTCGGCCTTTAGCAAAGAAAAAATCAATCATTACAAATGAAAATTATTTACGTCAACAAAAACAAAAAAATATGCAAACTACAATATTTGCAAAGATGTTCGGTGATTTGATCCTCAGATCTGCCGTTATGTAACAGATTACAAAAGCCGACTAGATTAAAAGCAGCAAAATCCCTCGGCCTCGCATACCCTCACATGCATGCACACATACACATGCACACACACAGACACACACACAAACAGACACACACAGACTCACACGCACACACACACACGCACACGCACGCACACACACACACGCACACACACACACACACACACACACACACACACACACACACACCTGCATCAACCAAAGAGGCCGAGCTCAACACAAATAAAACATATGAAAAAAACAACAACTCTTCTTCAGGTTATTGCAACCAGACACTTCAATTCTTACATCCATCTCTTGAGCCTCCCGCAGAGGTGAAGTAATTTAGAAGAAGGTCATTGGAGAAGGTGAGGAGACATTGTATGCAGACACCACTGAGATATGCGACGAGGGGATGCATGCTAACATGCATTATGCATGATATTGCAAAGAGGTCAGCATCCCTGGTGGTGGTGGGTACAATGTATATACCTGTGTGTATATCAATGAGCTGCAATGTAGACTGCCATGAATGTAGTCTTGTAAAGTTGAAATGTGGCTTTGGGCATGTTCAAAAACTGACTGACAGTCACTGACCTCTAGTTGGCAAGCCAAGCTAAGGAAGGGGGCCACACGGCTAGCACAAAAATGTGCTCTGTCTTAGCTATAACTGTTCGTTTTTCCTGTGTGGCAGAAAAAAAATGTTTTCTGTACTCTTCGCATTCCAAGGGTGCATACCCTCTCTGGAAATACTTGAACCCGTCACAATGGAAATGTGATTAAATTGTTTATGTGTGTGTGTATGTGTGTATGTGTATGTGTATGTGTGTGTGTGTGTGTGTGTGTATGTGTGTCTGTGTGTGTGTGTCTGTGTGTGTGCGTGCGTATGTGTATGTGTGTCTGTGTATGTGTGTGTGTGTGTGTCTGTGTGTGTGTATCTGTGTGTGTGTGTATATGTGTGTGTGTGTGTGTGTCTGTGTTTGTGTCTGTGTGTGTGTGTGTGTGTGTGTATGTGTGTCTGTGTGTGTGTGCGTGCGTATGTGTATGTGTGTCTGTGTATGTGTGTGTGTGTGTGTGTGTGTCTGTGTGTGTGTGTGCTTATGTGTGTGTGTGTGTGCGTATGTGTGTATGTGTGTGTGTGTGTGTGTATGTCCACACGTACCCTGAGCTTTCGACTCTGTTTGCGCACCACATTGCCGTGCTGGATGATATGCACAGGACACTGGTTGATGGCATTGTCTGCCTTGTGCCGGAGCCAATCCTCATAGCCCTGATAGAAAGAGAGAGAGAGAGAGAGAGAGAGAGAGACAGAGAGACAGAGAGAGAAAGAGAAAGCGAGTGTGAGAGACAGAGAGAGAGAGAGAGTGATGACAGAGAGAAAGAGAGAGAAAGAAAGCGAGAGAGAAAGAGAGATAGAGAGAGCGAGAGAGAAAGAGAGATGAAGTGATGAGAGAGGAAGAGATGAAAAGAGAAGGAGAGGGGGATGGAGGGAAGGAGAGAAAGGGACAGGGGTGGGAGGAACACAAAGCAGTGATTGAGACAGAGGAAGAGTGGGAGAAGGCCTGAACAGACTTTTTGTCTCCGATGGAGGCTGTGGCTCATTGTGTGGCCGGCTGAGATTAGAGTGAGTGTGTGTGTGTGTGTGTGTGTTTTGGGGGGGGGGCGGGTGTGAGAAGGTGAACTTTGCCGTCTCACCCTCTCACCGTTTCACTGTTTTTAAAGACTGAACTGCTTGGTTGTTTGCTACGCTCTCTTGAACTGTTTGGTAGCACTGCGAGACCTGGAGCGAGCAGGAGAGACACCTGCGGGAGCGCGCACTCGTCGTGATCATTGGGGTGTGGAACATGGTGGAGGGGTTGTTTAAATGTGTTTATTTTGCTGATGTGGATTTTTTGTGTATTATGTGTTACCAATGTATAAATAATGTCTTGTATGATGCTTGTGGTGTATTTATGGGTGGTGTTATTGTTGTGTATGTGTTAAATATGTTTATAGGTGTGTGTAAATGTGTGTGTGACTTCCCTATGCCTGTGGTATGGTCCAATTGATGATTGGGGGTAATGATTGGTCCAATTTGAGCAAAGTGAACTGTGTATTTAAGGGGTGCCTTATTTCACAGTTGGAGAGAGTAGGAGAAGGTGCTGTTTGTTACCAGAGAAAGCAGTAAGTTTAAAGCTGAATTGTTGCCTTGTGTCAGTACTTATTTTGCCTTGGTAAGAGTTTATTTTCGTGTTCAGTATTGCGTTTGAATTAGTATTTTGGTTTAGTTATTTTCTTTTGTGTGTGAGACATGCACTTTATTTTTGTACAATAAAAAGGGAACATATTTTTGCTATATTGGACTGTGGAGGTCTCTGTCGTACCCTACACCTCCTTTCTTCCAAGCCGCCGACATTCTGATATAGAGGTGCCCAACCAGGTCCCTCACAGGGGGGTAGTGTTGGGGGGTGGGGTGGGGGGTAATGCAGGGTTGGGCGGTACCTGTTTGATGGCCGTGACTGTGATGACAAAGAAGAGAGGCAAGCCACTGGTGATGGGACTGGTTGGAGTGTCGATGATAAGCTGTGGAAGGAAACAGAGAGAGAGAGAGAGAGACAGAGAGAGAGAGAGAAAGATGAAAGAGAGGGAGAGATAGAAAGCCATAAAGGGAGGCAGAAAGACAGAGAGACAGTGAGAGAGAGGAAGAGGGATAGAGGGAGGGAGAGAGATAAAAGAGAGAAAGTAAGGGAGAAACAGAGAGAGAAAGAGAGAAAGAGAGAGAGAGACAGAGAGAGAGATAGAGAGAAAGCGAGACAGGCAGGTGTGTGTGTGAGAGAGAGAGAGAGAGAGAAAGACAGAGAGAGAGACAGAGAGAGAGATAGAGAGAAAGCGAGACAGGCAGGTGTGTGTGAGAGAGAGAGAGAGAGAGAGAGAGAGAGAGAGAGAGAGAGAGAGAGAGAGAGAGAGAGAGAGAGAGAGAGAGAGAGAGAGAGAGAGAGAGAGAGAGAGAGAGAGAGAGAGAGAGAGAGGGGAGAGAAAAATAACTCATAAAAAGCAGGAACCGGTCCTGAATACTGGTATTTCCTCACAGGCATTAATTTATTCAGCTCTGGACTTGCCAAAGCACATGTAGAGGAATTCGCCCCCTCCTTACCTGCACCAGAAATATAATGAGAAAGTAGAAGTTGGCTATCCTCCTGAACTGTTCAAACAGGTTTTTCGGTATGAAGTTCCAAAAGGTGTACTGGGGATGGGAAAACACTTTCAGTCGACACAGAAAATCACTCAGTAAATGCCAAAACACTAAAGCGCCTCTTTGTGACTGTCTGGGTCTGGGCTTGTCGAGACACCTTCAGTGGGATGTAAATGTGTGTAAGCTGTGGTGTGGTGTGGTGTGTGTGGTGTGTGTGGGTGGGTGGCCGGGACTCTCACCTTGGAGGAGACTATTCTGTTGTCGGGGAATCTCTGTGGGATGTAGGCCTCGGCTCCCGGCGGAGGCTCTTTGTGCCCGATGTACACCGTCCGACTGTCCACCCAGTTCTCCTCCCCCGCACACTGCAGGAAGAGAGGTGGAAGAGGAGGGAGGGAGGGTGTGTGGGGGGGTGGGTGAGGGTTAAAAAGGGGGGGGGGGGGGGGAGAAACTGAACCAGGCTGACAAAGGGAACACGCCTGCTGTGCAATCACATTACACAACTCGCACCGCAGGTATGAGGTGACTCATGCGAGCCCAAATGGCTCTTTTCTGCACTACAACCCTTGTAGAAGAAAACTGCACGATGGCTGCGTTCAGTCACATAGCATACGGTGGCCTTTTCGAGACCCAGAACGCAATGTATGCATGTGGCGTTATGCGATGTGACGTGCTTTGATGTGACAGCGGCGCACAAGATGGATGGTACACAAATGGTTGGCTGATGGGCATCCGATAGAAGGTCTAGGGGCTGCTCCTCACAATGAGCCAGTGTTTACGTGTCCTGGGCAGAAGAGGGGGCGGAGGGGGGGGGTGGGGTGGGGGGGGCTGCCAGCGTGACAACGAGATGTGGGAAGCTCACTGCGGAGGGGCCTTCAGCTGGTATACAACTTGTGCTTCCTGTCAGGAGCCATTTGTGTTCCTGTGACAGCGGAGGCATTGTTTGCAGCGCTTACAAAAGAGGAAGAGAGAAAGAGATGGAGAGAGAGAGAGAGAAATGAAGAGAGAGAGGGAGGGACAGATGGAGAGAGAGAGAAAGAGAGAGAGAGACAAAGAGAGAGATAGAAAGAGAGAGACGGAGAGAGAGAGAGAAAGAGAGAAAGAAAGCAGAGAGAGAGCGAGCGAGAGAGGGACAGAGAGAGAGAGATGAAGAGAGAGAGAGATAGAGAGAGAGAGGGAAAGGGACAGACAAAAAGAGTGGGTACATCTTTCCACAACTCTAATTGCGCTCTTTGGAAAACAATCCAGGGTTGCATCACTTGTAGCTGCGCTGAGGAGGCTGCTTCATCATGGTCAGAGCTAAAGTTCACATGCCTCCACTGCGGCCAAGATGTCAGGGTTTCCTCACAGGAGTCAACTGTAAACATTCTCATCAGGCCTCCTCCAGACTCTAGCACTGCTATGTTGCTAACAATGGCTGACTAGCTGAAATCAGAGACCATTTACGGTCACTCAGCCATCCTTTTCCTGATTTCTTCCATACAATAAACCGCTCAGTATGGTCATTTCTCAGCTTTGAATCAATAAAGTTCATCCATCCATCCATCTATCCATCCATCCATCAATCCATCCATCTATCCATCTCCAGTGGGTTTGTACAATACTCTTAGGCCTCTAAAATAGCAATTCTCATGGGAGGCAAATACAGCAAAACAATACATACAAGACAGTGTGTACTAATTTGATTTGATAAGTATGAGCACCCTCAGGGTTAAATATTAGGAAACCATTCATATTTCTAAGTAATCTGGTAAACAGCATCTGTAGGTCAAAGTTCATCTTTTCACTCATGTAAATATCATGCAGTCACTTCACTGGCACATCAAGATCTGTTGGTGGAAAAAAAGCTAGATTTAGACACAGGTCCACAATTTCACACTTCAGCTGCTTGACATCCACAACTTTCAACCGCTCTGACACTGGAGAAGGAGCCCGTGCACGTTGCTGCACACATGAGGCACATGCCACTCCAGCCCCTCCCCTCCCCTCCCCTCCCCTCGGAGATGAAAGGTGCGTCCAATCAGCACCCACGCCCTGGATGTGACACATGCCATCAGAAAAGGGCAGCGCTCTCCCAGCAACAGTTGCTGCCCACAGTGGCTGCCCTTCTGAGGGAATAAACTAAGACAAAGTAAAGCATGAGGATGGTGCACTTGTGCCAACGAAGGCAGATCAACAATAGAGATCCGCTCTGGCAAAATCAGTCTGACGTTACATATTATAATCTTCAGACAGAGGCTGATTTGGTGATAAAGGCAAAAGGAAGATATCAAATGTTCTTCTTTGATTTATTAAAGTTTTTTCATAGTCAGGATATCTACAAAAGGTTGAAAAGGTTGCTATACCAAAATATCCAAAATAAATGTGATTTCATCAGGTTTTGAATTGAAAAAAAGAAAAAGATGGTGGGATGCCATAACTCCAATGGCTCTATCAACTGTTTAAGGTTGGATTTCATTATACAGTGTATTTTGAAGACACGTCTTTTTACTTTGTACCAAAATCACAATTTTGAATTTTGGGTCACCGTGACTCATTTTGCCAGATTTGATATAAGGCACCGCACCGCACCTACACTGCAGTCAACCATTCTGGTAATGAGCCACATAACCTGTAGTCATCAAGCTGGATATTACATGCAAAATAAATTACAAGCAACTCTATGGCTGTCAAACAGTTGCATGTGAGGGATACTGATAGGGTTCAGTTGCACTGTGACGCCGTCTGAGGAACCTACTGGCAATCAGATCTGGAGGCAGATCTCGTTTATAACATTTGCCTACCTGTTACTGACAGGGAAATGAGTGAGGCTGTTCACACTGGACCAGAGAGAGAGAGAGAGAGAGAAGAGAGAGAGAGAGAGAGAGAGAGAGAGAGAGAGAGCAACACGTAGCCTACCTACCTAGTTCTGTGCTGCTTGAGTACCCACAATGCACTACTGAACCCCCCCCCCCCCTCCCCCCACCAATCCGGGGATTACATCGGAGCCTGCATCTTAAGTGCTTACATAAGCTGGGAAATATTGCCTATTATCATTTCAAAGGCTTTTTTACCACGGGCAGGCCGACCACTGAGAGCACAGAATAAAACCTCCTTTACTTCTGATTGTCTCCTCTTCGCCTCTCATTATGAGTGATTTAATACGGCTCATTTCGGATTAAGCGGGATATCAGAGGGAGTGCGCTTCTTTAAAGAGGGGAGTTCATGAGGACATTGTTACTGTAATCTACACAGCCCTACAAAGGCAAAATGCAGTAACTACTGTACGTGAACATTGAAACTGAGAAAAATGCCTTTAAAGGTGTCATAATGCCCAGTCAAACATGTAGTTGGTAAAATAGTGGTGATGCTTTTATGTACTTTCTTAATAGAAACAAGCAAAAGATTTAGTCACAAGACAAAAGAGGTTTTACAAAATCCATTTCCAGTCTGAATTCAGTTTTGACTAAATATGCCTTTTGTCTTTGTAGGGCAGACATGAAGCAAATGGCCAAAAGCAAAAGAGGATTCTATATGTTTGACAGGCTCAATATTACCTACATTATCTATTAGGGCTGGGCGATATATCGATATTATTGTAATATCGATATATTTTTAAAGAAGATATGTATTTGACACTATATCGTCATATCAATATATTTTCGATGATACAATACCACTTTATCAAAACCACTTTTCCTAATGTGTTCACACTGTTCAGACAGCCGGAGCTTTCTCGGATCACTCAGCTGTACCCCTGTGTATGTTACTGTTTACTTTTTCATTTGCACAGCTCTTTTAGAGCAATCTTAACTTAACATGAAACACTTTGCTCATCCTGTTTTTGAAATATCGATATGTATCGTATATCGCCAGTCAGCCCAGAAATATCGTGATATTAGTTTAGGTCCATATCGCCCAGCCCTATTATTTATATTTTATTACAGACATTAAAAACTAGTGGATACAATAACTACACTTGTGCTTTTAAACTAACGGCGATCTTAATATGGGCCAAAATTTGGGGCAAAAATTGTTGCCAAGCAACAACATGATTGACTCCTAATCTTCCAATCAGCATGACTGCAAACGGTTGCTGCTGATCTAAGTTGTCCTGATAACCTGTTAACATGTTGACTAATGTAAATGGTACCCAAACCAAACAATGCCAGTAATACTGTTTAGTCAAAGATTGTTTAGCTAGTGTATCCATCATCTTAAAACACTTGTTGCCCTGGACTAATCCAACAAGCCCAGCCCTCAGAGAATGTGTTGACTAATGTAAGTCATAATGCACCCAGACCAAACAATATCAGTAATACTGTTACGTTACGTTTAGTCAAAGATTGTTCACCTAGTGTGTTCATCATCTTAAAAGACTTGCCCAGCCCTCAGAGAAAGTGACTTCCACACATATGGCTGTTACCTCATACCTGACTGGAGGTGCCCGTCCTGCCCTGTGACAAAACACACACTGTGGAGTGAAGCAATAAAAGATTTATGAGGTGGGACTCACCGGCATGACACACATGATAACGACAGTCATGTCTTTGTTATTAGACCGAGCCCATAGATGAGTATGCACATTACTGAGTGTGTGTGTGTGTGTGTGTGTGTGTGTGTGTGTGTGTATGTGTGTGTGTGTGTATGTGTGTGTGTCCGTTTCTGTGTGTGGCAGTGTAGTACAAAGACAACAATGAGTCCACAGACAGACACACCCTGCAACCAGAGAGCACCTTGGATGGCTAGGCTACTCTCTCGCTATGACTCTCACTCTGGCTTTTCCACAGGGCCGTTGCTACAGTCCGTCGCCCTGAGCTGCACCTGTGTGTCGGGCCACTGACGGAAATTAAACCTGAAGCGTGGAAACAGGAGGTGAGCTCCGTAAGCACAACAGCACAAGAACTGCCCCATCTTACCCTTGAGAGGTTTATTTAGGGAGACAGACAAATCAGGGCCCTAAAATCACCACTAGACTAAACTACATCCGTACCCTTCTCAAAGAGCATAAGCTGACGCCTGCCTGCAGGCACAAGGTACAGAGTACCAAACTGCAAGTCAAGGTTTTTCTAAGTTCTGCTCACTGTCAGTCAAACTGCATAAGAGTAGAGAGATGTAGTATTAGTGTGTACAGTGTGTGTGTGTGTGTGTGTGTGTGTGTGTTTGGGCAGGATAGCATGGTAATCCAGCCCTTTGTACTTCATTTCATTTTGTACAGAGGGTCTGGCAGTGCTTTCACTGTCATCGCTGGCTTAGGCAGAATTTTGCCTAGCCAATCAGTGAACAGAGGGACTCTGGGTGTTACTATTAGCCTTTTTCAAAGACATAACTACTACTACTACTACTGTAGTTGTACAGTGGATGGTCTACGTCATAAGACTCTACCTTTCCCACACTTCTAAGGCCTATGTAGGGCATTTCCATTCTATTTTCTCTGTTCCACCGCTTTCTCTCTTCAGCTGCACCTGTCCTGCACCCTTTCCCTGCTTGCTTCCCTCTCTTTCTCTCCCTGCATCCATCTCTTCTCGGGCCTGCGGTGACGAGGCTTAAGACCGCAGCGGCCCAACAGCTGGTCTGTCATCTCTGAGCCTCCATAATCACCCCTAATCCTCTCTGGCCTCAGGACAGCTCACTCCACTCACTCTACATCTCTCTCCCTCTCTCTCTCTCTCTCTCACTCTCCTGCTCTCTCTCCCCCTCTCCATCTCTCTCTCTCTCCCTCTCCCTCTCTTCCCCATCCCCCATCTCTGTACTACTCTCCCACACACTCACAACACACAAACAATCTCTGCCTCTATTTGCCATTGTTATTGTGACAAAAAATAGGGAGCCTGTCACTTTAAGAAAATAAAAGCAAATCAGTTGTGCGTCAGCAGCATCTCCACCCAAGCACTTTCACACACACACACACACACACACACACACACACACACACACACACACACACACACACACACAAAGAGAGCCTATTTCCTTCCTTCCCTGTGTCACTGGCTAAGCACACCTTTACAAATCATTTTCATCCACTTCAACAATCACACCGGCACTTTGGCAGAATGCTGACGGGAAAAGAACTTCAGAGGAAGGAATGACAAGCATCACCACCCACCCACTTCAGACTCCAGAAAAAAACACGCACCCCCACACCCACAAGATCTCTGGAGTAATTGAAGGTGACGGTAAGCCCTTGGCAATGAATGGAATTGTGGGACAAGCGCTTGACAATGACAGCCCCCCTTTTTTGCTGATGGAACTCATAGAGGGTTGATGCATGCATATTTAACACACACACAGACACACAGACACACACACACAGAAAGACACACACACACACACACACAGACACACACACACTGTGTGGGGTGTTATTACACAGAATGAAAAGAGTGTGGAACAGAGGAGACTTGTACAACATACACACACACACCCCACACACACTGTGGGGTGTTATTACACAGACTAAAAGTGCATAGAACAGTGGGGACTTCGACAGTACACAAGCACACACACACACACACACACACACACACGTGTGTGCACATACACCCCCCCACACACACACCCACCCACACACACACACACTCATTCTCTCTCTCTCTGTGGGGTGTTATTACACAGGCTGAAGCGTAGAACAGGGGAGACTTGCACAGTACACACACACACACACACACACACACACACACACACACACACACACACACACACACACACACACACAGACACATTCTCTCTGTGGGGTGTTATTACACAGGCTAAAGGAGCGTAGAACAGGGGAGATCTGCACAGTACACACACACACACACACACACACACACACACACACACACAAACACACACACACACACACACACACACACACACACACACACACACACACACACACACACACACACACGTGCACACTCTCTGTGGGGTGTCTAGTACACAGTCTGACAGAGTGTAGAACAGGGGAGATCTGCACTGTACCGCAGCCACCCCACCCAGTGGGCCCCAGAGAGAGCCAGCATTCATCCATCATCATCCGGCTGTCTGAAAGCCGAGACAGCCCCCCACTCTCCAGGGGCTGGGGGACCACGCAGGTGCCCCAAGAGACCCCTAGCGAACCTGTTCACACTTCCTCCCTCAGCGCGGGATTTGCAGAAGTGTGAAATGTAGAACCTCACGATTTGAAAACTCTTTTTTTCCCCACAGCCATTTGACATCCGTTACAGGTGACAGAAGTTATAATGATCATAAAAATCACATCACACCACTACCTCAAAGAACTGTACTCAACTATCCTTGACTTGCTATTGCACTTTCTGCACAAGTGACCTCTAAACATACTACTTCAGACCAGTCTGCACAATATGCACAATTACTGTTTTAAACTTGTGTCGTGGAAATTCTTCTCAGACGTCCTTTTACTCAAACTAATCGAAACACTCAAATAAAATAGACTTAACAACACGTCTAAGTGAGGAAACTTACAGAATTTATTTCACACTCCGTGCACAAAATACATGCAAACCGGAGGTGAATGTCGCCAGTGTTACTGCCCCAGAGTAGCAAGATTGTTGGCCAACGATCTCGGGAGAATCTTCACCACACCTGACCGTCCGAAGTTCTCAGATTCTCTGATCTGAGCCTAGGCTTTTATTGAGGCGTATGCTCCTGGTTCGGACCATACAAGGCGACATCCACCTCACATCAATGTATACATTACATAGTCCATTAGGTATGATATATTTCAAACGTGCTGTGCGTACGTGCAGAGAGGCATGAGCTGGGTGAAAACACCACTGAACCACATGATATGGAAAGTGAGGCCTAAATGTACTATAGAAAGTGAGGCCTAAATGTACTACATGTGTAACGCCTAAACTACTCTATCCACTACTTTGCTCTATGTCAATCACCTTTAACCTACATCTAAAGTATACCACACTTGCTGTTTAATACATTCATTACATTATATATCGTATGTCTATTGTATTTTTTACATGTGGCCTTTTAAATATCTAAGTCTTTTTTATTACTACATCATCTATTTACTTCTTTGTGGCCACTGACGTTTGATTGCTTGGCCTTCTTGTGGACAGCAAAGAAAGAACGTCATTGTGCCAGGAAACATGTTTTCCTACTGTGCATATGAAGATTTAATGTTGAACTTGAGCTTAAGCTGTTACACTTAAGCTTGTCTCTTTATCACGCTCGCTGCAGCAGGGTCCTTTCCTGATTAGTCGATATGGCCCATGAGCCAGACAGTAATCGGGGCATGTAGAGTGTGAACAGAGCTGATTAAATGATTAGACTACCCCGTGGAGAGGATAGCAAACATGTTTACAACTTGCTGGCCTGTCGGGAGGTCTCTCGGTGTCCGTTAGACCATGGCTGTGTCTGAAATGTTGACTAGTTCCCTTTATAGGCCCTATTGCACTATACATAGGGTCTGAACTACATTGTTTTGTTTCAAATATAGTGCAGTTGGCCTATATAGTGATCGAGGGGAGATTTCAGATTCGGAACTTATTAGCGAGCCTGAGCAGTATGTGACTGTACATCGTTACTGTACATCACATAAACAAATCTTCACGCTTTACTGTTGTGCTTGTTTAGATGTTTTGACTCCTTCACAGTATAACCACACCCCTAATAGGACAGTTACGGGGGAGAGAGCAGCCCAAAATACTTCTGGCAAAGTCTGTGTTTTGTAATAAGTATGCTCTAATAAGCTGCCAAGGCTATCCGTGTCAGCATGAATCGCGTGGTGCCAGACATAAGTCACAGATGATGGTGCAGTATATTATAGTGCAATCAGAGCGGTCCGAGATTTATCGGTCAACACACAGCCCTGCTGTGGAGCTATATTGGGTGGAAGGGTCAGCATGCCACAGCGACTGGAGCCCAGGTCAATCGGCATATAAAAATGTATTAGGCCTATAATCTACTCAACGTTGAAAGAATGCCACACACAGAAGAAGAAGAAGAAGAAGAAGAAGAAGAAGAAGAAGAAGAAGAAGAAGAAGAAGAAGAAGAAGAAGAAGAAGAAGAAGAAGAAGAAGAAGAAGAAGAAGAAGAACAACAACAACAACAACAACAACAACAACAACAGCAACAACAGTAATAACTGCAACAACAACAATAATGATAACAACTGTAATTTCATCTTTTAGTGAACATTTTGTCCACTTCACCATACCTCTCTAATACAATTTTTGTCACCTGATGCTTTGCCACAGCATGATCCACCAACAACTGGGATAATTCTGGCAGTAGCCGGACGCTGGTCAAACAGCGAATGGCATCATTTTACCTGTTACAATAGCTGCTCCAATATTTTATGCCACATTGCTGTAACCCGACCTAACGACAGAGCTTACTATCACTGGGAAACATCACATTCAGACTTTCCACACACACACACACACACACACACAGATCATTTTGCCTTTTTGCTGGACAGCTGAAGAACACTACGGTTCAGACAAAGGGTATGCTCTGCGTATCTATACAGGTCGAAGATTTTACTACGACAATGTAAAATACTTGGAAAGGTGAATACAGACGTAGGTTGCGATACTGTACTAAATCGAGAAGTTGACATTTGTCATGACACGTTTTTAGTTCGTTTCTTTGCTCTGCCAGTGGATTCACCACTCTTTTTGCATAACCTTCACCACTACCCCTCTGCTTGGCCCCTGAGGGGCCATTTGGTCCCATAAATATGCCATGGTCTCAAGCCAGGCTCAGCAAATGCAAACACTAGGCTAGCCACTTTGAATCCCATAGAGTAATTAAATATCCTGCTTCTTTCTTTTAAGAAAGTGCATAAAAGCACCTCTATTATACGTACAACATGTTGGACGGGGCAGTATGAGAACTTTGGAGGCATTTTTCTCAGTTTCAGTGTTGGCATCATTACTGCACTTTGCCTGGCTTTGCTGGGCAGAACAGGGGGAAGCTCATTGTGCTGGCACTGTGCCAGGCATGATCTTACAAACCCAATGTACCCGCTGCCCCTCCTGCCCTGCTGTTGCTGCCCACGAGCAGAACCACCATTGCTGAAATGCCACCAACCGAGCAGCGTCATTCCAGGGAGACAAAGCAGAAAGGAAACAGCCGGGCCTTGTGGGTAGAGCGTAGGCTGCATCAGACACTCATCACGTCATCACAAGCAGGCCCCTACGTAGGGTTGACAATTTCTGGAAAGTTCAGAAGTTGAAAACTTTCCATAGGAATTTATGGGAAATAATGGGGAGCAACTGGATTTTTTTTTTTTTTCAAAATTTAGGGCTGGTTAATAAAAAATATATAATATAATATAAAGAGGGTGGGTAAACCTAAATATATGCCTAGTTGTTAAAAAAAATTGTGGGTAAAAGAATCCAATTGAGTGTAAATATGGTTGAGAGTCCATACCTGTAAGGAATATTTTGCCCAACAAAGGATTAAGCACTGATAAAGTTGTACACAACTGAGTACAAATAGTTCCAAAATTCCCAAACTAAAATTCCAAATGATTAATCATAAAAGCATATCAGAATTTGTATTGTCTCAGTTGATATGTGAACACAAACTGAAACAAAGTAATTTGAATTGGCATTGTAATTCCTTGTCGTTTTACTCCCTGAACTGGAACCAAATATAGGTTGAAAGTACCCTTCAGTATCAATATTTGGCCTGAGATTGCATTTTGTGTATAGACCCAGACACTAGCACACTAGTCCCAGCCCGCCTACACTGCCTTTGATGCTGCAAAGAATTTCACATTCAAGTCAGTCTGGCCAACCTGCCTATTCTTGGCTGTTCCTTTGCCTGAAACATCGGCACCAATGAAAAATTAACACTACGCATACATCATCTGAATCAGAGTTCTGATTGGTTGTAGCTCTGTCTGGTAGTATACAGAGGCAATTGAAAGTCGTCTGTTGATCTAGCCTTTGCCAGACCTAGCTCTTGTGTACGAGCTCGGTGCGACAGCCAGACCACAAAGACACCACACTGAGGAAACTGTCACTCTTGGTATTCTGGGTGACCCGCTGTGGCCGTCACAACAAGAAGCCGGAAGCTGCTCAGCTAGTCTGCCGACTTTGGCTGTGCTTTAATGAGGGTGTTATCGTGATCAACTGGGTCAGAGCAGCTGGTGCCGGACCACTGTGGTGGCGCTGTGAGGCTGTTTGGAGGAGCCCAGACTGGGGCCGTAAGCAGACGGCTGGCGTGGCCTGTGGCCTCAGGTGGCTGCGTGAGAGATTATCCTCGCAGCTCAACACTGTGGCAGAGCGGAGCAGAGCAGCACGTGATCAGCTTACTAGCGTCTGTACAGCTCTCAGCCAAGACTGGCAGACAAGTATGAGTCTCTTGTGTGTAATATGTCTCTGCCAAGAAGGTAGTGACCTTAAGTTCACCCACGTCTGACACCCTTCTTTCCAAAGTAAATTCACTTTAAGAAACAGTCAGCTTCATATTGAATTACAACACGTTAATATTTGTAAATATTGTAGCGTGTATTGTGTCCTGGACTATTTTACGATTTGACATGCAGAGCTTCTGCAGTTAGCCTATATGAAGTCCTAAGAACGTCTGGGGGAGGGCCTCACGGAACGTATGTGCAACATGAGAGAACCTCCTCCCAGCATATAGAATCATCTTACAGGAATCCACTCCCACAGAGCATCCATCCTGAGTCCCGTCAACACAAACCATCATGAAACAAAACTTGACTCATGTGTGGTCAGGTAGCACGAGTCACTTTCGCTCGCCCAGCAGAAAAACAAAGCATATGGTGGTGGACAAGTGTTAAATGGATTTGTTTGAATTAAGCCATGACCTTCACTCCAGCTTGGCTTCTCAAAGCTTCTGTTCGCGGACCGATACTTAATCCCAGCTAGCCTGTTCTTCAAGGCCAAAGCCCTTTTGTGGTGTGCTGTGCCGTGCTGTTACAAACATCCAGCTCCACAGAGGAGCTGAACCGTGCCACCCACTCTTGCCCAAGCTTGTTCCTAGTTCAGCCCTGCAGCACCTGTTTCATTTGTGGGTAGGGCAGGTAGTGTCTGGCTTCACTTTTGCGGTGTTTTGTGACCAGTCAGTAATCCTGTTTCCAGAGCAGCCTAAGTCTCAAGTAGAGCTTTAACAAACAACACATCCCTCCACAATGTTGTGCCGTCTTACATAAGCAACACAAAAAGAAACCTCTTAACATCTCTGATGTAATCTTGAGATAGGCTATGTTTATTTGAGATGCTGGCGGTGCTGGTGGTTATTGGCCATGACTTAGCATCATCACTCGCTGTGGGGTATGCGGATATGGCCTACTTAGCACACATTACTAGGAGAACAGCATATTTATGATACCAAATGTATGAAGTAATGTTGTGTTATAATCACTATAACTTTCACATCACAATACTTCTACTCCTGTTTTCCCATCTTGGTTATAAAGCTAATAGATCCAGCTTTAGGTTTGTTAGCCAAGTGAAATTTCTAAAATTGATTAAGGATTCAGCTTTTAAAATGCCTTTTAGGCAGAGCCCTGCACTAAAAGTCCTGTCTGTCTCCATTAAATTAAATTAACGTCTCCCCGTTAGTCAGACGGCAAGCCATTTGCAGGTAACAGTACACCGTGGCTATTTCTGATCTTTTATCAAACTTAGTGCAGGGTCAGGTTACCGGCCGAGAGAATATTTTTAGATTAAGGAGGAAAACAAGGTGAAGGAAAGATAAAAATAAAAAAACAGAAAAACAAAAATCGATGGCGCGTTTTAGCCTTTCACCAAAGCAGCTGTTTTTCTTCGTCCTGTTTGCTTAGAGGGGAAAAGACAGACTCAGCAGCAGTTTGTGCTCTAGTGTCCATTAGTCCCTCTATAAAAAATAAATTGCCGGGATAGGGTCCCATAATAACAACTGAGCATCAACAAAAGAAGATTAGACTAACCTGAGGACATATGTGCGGCCAGAGTTTAGTGTCAGTTACAGTTCAAGCGTTTCAGGCAGGGCCCATGTTATGTGTACGTGTGTGTGTGTGTGTGTGTGTGTGTGTGTGTGTGTGTGTGTGTGTGTGTGTGTGTGTGTGTATCTCTGCTGCTATAATTGTGTGTCCCGTGCAAACACAAAGACATGAGCACGAGCAGCACTGAAGTGCTAGCCTTGGGCATCGTTCTCCTGTGTCATCAGCCCACAGTAACATGTGACAACCCCCACCCCCACCCCCACCTCCACCCCACCCCTTTCATCCTGTTTATCTGTGTCCCCCATCCCCCTACACTAAGCATCCTCTGCTCCCAGACATCTAATGGAGGAGGGAGACAAACAGAGCGCAGAGGCGGGCGTTAATATTTTATGGCCCAACATCAATGGAGAGGCAACCAACCCAGTGGAGTCGGCCAGCGAAGAGCAGAAAGCTGGAGAGCTGGAGATGAAAGGAGGTAGAGAGGTGGAGAGGTAGAGAGCAGGAGACAGCAGCCCTATGCTTACAGAAAGGAACAAGAGAGCTGAGGTGGGGCCTTGATTTATCAGGTGATTCAACCAGAAGTGCCCACCCACACACACACCCACACACACAAACCACACACACACACACACACACAAACCAAGGCAGTGATTCTTTAACAGCCTGATAAGTGCTAGGCTGAGTAACATGCATAGCTCACACACTGATAAAACGCATGCTGGCTGCTGGGTTGGACTGATAAGGGTGGGGGGGGGTGGGGGGGGGTGGGTATTTTAGGTGTCCAATGGCAGGGGGGGGCTCTGCCCTTAAATAAGACTCACCCAGCGAGAGAATAGTCCTTTGTGTGCCGTGGGCGGAGGGGTGAGGCTGAGGCTGAGGTAAGGAGGGAGAGTGCGGGCCGGGGCGGGCAGGAGGGACTGGCTGCATCACTGGAGACACTGTCTCCAAGCCAACCACTTTTTACCCAAGGCCAAGTGTGCTCAAATGAATGTGTGTGTGTGTGTGTGTGTGTGTGTGTGTGTGTGTGTGTGTGTGTGTGTGTGTGTGTGTGTGTGTGTGTGTGTGTGTGTGTGTGTGTGTGTGTGTGTGTGTGTGTGACAGAGGCGTGATTTATAAGTCTCCATTAGGGCTGCACAATATATCGAAAATATTGTGATATCGATATATACAATATCGTGATTTAAATTACCGTAAGATCTTTCACGCTCTACATATGATAAGATATTTGGGAAATCAAATGGAGTCCTACTGCCCTTGATATCCACCCCCACAGGCTGCGCACTGGCTACGGCCTAGCGGTGAAGATTAAGCTGAAAGATGTTAAAACGATATTTAAATATTTGTTTATTTATCGCAAAACATATCGTCATCACAACATTCAGCAGTGTTACCGCATATCGCACATTTTTCCAATATCGTGCAGCCCTAGTCTCCATGGGTGTGTACGTCTCTGTGTGTAACAGTCACAGTCTCATGGGAGACAGCCATGATTGGAAGATGACTGTACAGGGTTAAAGAGACAATAATAGTGATTTAGAGAATAGCCGCACCATCTACTAGCCTACACACTCCTGCAATTAGACACAAGTCAATGCTTATGAAGCATGTGTAGGTCATTGGAAAACACCACACTGTAAACTAGAGACGTGAGTGAGTAGCCTAAGTCTCGAATGACTGGGAGTCCTTCATGCTGACAAATTGTGAAACTGGTGATGCAATTGCTAGAAAAACTATCTACCTTCAGCTTTCAACACCACAGGAGAATAATGCTGTCTGACAACTTTCGTTTATTTAATATATTCTTAAATTTGAAATCTAGGACAAATCTGTTGTCAAGTTTATATGGGTTTTTTTTTATAAACAGACTGTATCGTAAGGATCACGCATTTGCCAGTTTTCATTTCTTAATGAAACCTCAGGGAGAGGTAGCGGTTCGGAAAAAGCTGCTGTATCTGCAACGCTGCACCTACAAAAAAGGCCTATATTTAGTACCGTCGTTAATAGTGAACAGTCCCCCTGTCCGACTGCCCACTCTCTCCTCTCCACCAAGGTGCTTTCTCCCCCACAGCACACAAAGCACCGTGAGCAAATGAGCTTGATTTATGAATCCTGGGCACTTCTCAGGAAAGAGATTAGAACAACAAAAGGGGAATGGGATGACTGCTGCAGTGGATCTCAATGACAATCTGCCCAGCACAACACACAGATCTGATTTGGCTAATATGAACCACGCTGTGCTCGGCTCAGGTACAAACACCCGACACACACAACCCTGCTTTTACTCACACACACACACACACACACACACACACACACACTCACACACACCTACGCACACAGACACACACTCACACACACACACAGACACACACTCACACACACAGACACACACACACACACACAACCCAGCTTTTACTCACCCACCCCACCTGAAACACACACACACACACACACACACACACACACACACACACACACACACACACACACACACACACACACACACACACACACACACACACACACAACCTGAGTCATGGTGCACTCCCCAGCTGTGCATTCCATCTGTTCTCTGTGCCATCCTTCAGTCAGACATCCCACATAGTTCAAAGCTATCCTATCAAAATGATCTACCTAAATCAAGCTAAAAACTGGCTGTCCATCAAAATATCTACACACACCTATCTGCAGTGTGTATGTGTGTGTGTAGGAATGTGTGCGTGCGTGCGTGCCTGTGTGTGTGTCTATGTGTGTGAAGGTAAGGTAAGTGTGTCAGTATGTTTGTGCTCGCAGGATGTGTGTGTGTGTGTGTGTGAAGGTAAGGTAAGTGTGTCAGTGTGTATGCTCGCAGCATGTGTGTGTGTGTGTGTGTGTGTATGTGTGTGTGTGTATGTGTGTGTGTGTGTGTGTGTGTGTGTGTGTGTGTGTGTGTGTGTGTGTGTGTGTGTGTGTGTGTGTGTGTGCAGCCTGTGTGTGTGTGTGTGTGTGTGTGTGTGTGTGCAGCCTGTGTGTGTGTGTGTGTGTGTGTGTGTGCAGGACAGAGGCTTGAGGGAACAGTGCTGGTGCTACGCCGAGTGTGAATGCTGCCTCTACTCTTTCATTTCCCGCTTGGCCAGTAAGCGATGTGAGCTCCACAGCTCTAAGCACACATATCAAATATTTACGCACCCAGAGCCTCCATTAGTTCTCTCAGTCTCCACGACACACACACACACACACACACACACACACACACACACACACACACACACACACACACACACACACACACACAGTACACACAGAGACCATAAAGCCACAGGTTCTGCTCAAGTCAGATGAGCTTTTCACACCAGCCCAGCCTCCACCATGGTATACTGCTGACCTGGGATCAATATCAGCCTTTTATATTACATAATGCACACATACTACTACATCATATTACATAACACATAAATAATACACACATAAGACAAAATGACATCACAGCTGTGACAGTCTGAACATCACAATGAGTAGAAGGATGCATTTGTGTGTGTGTGTGAGTGTGTGGGTGTGTGTGTGTGTGTGTATGTGTTTCTCTGTGTGTGTGTGTGTGTGTGTGTGTGTGTGTGTGTGTGTGTGTGTGTGTGTGTGTGTGTGTGTGTGTGTGAGTTAGAGAGGACAGAGGAGAGAGAGGGCAATCAGATGACATAAAACTCTGGATGTAAAACTCAGCTGTACCACCTGCCCAGTTCACTCTCCCTCCCTCTTTCCCTCCCTCTCTCTCTCCATCCCTCACTCACAAAATCCAATGTGGCCTATAAACACGTGAGAGTCCCCCGCCCCGGGCTCTATACAGCGGACTGCCCGATCGGTCACGTTTCGAAAATGTGACTGTGGCGTGTGTTTGAGTGTGTGTGACAGTGAGAGAGAGATAAAGAGAGAGAGACAGAGAGAGAGACATAAAGGGGGGAGAGAGCAGTGATGTTAATCTGTCCGGCTAAGGATAGGGAAAACATTCACACATGGTGCGCATACTGTACACACACACACACACACAAACACACACACACACACAGCTAGTGCAATCCTGTCAGAGCATCCAAGTCTATGCCAAACAAATAAACATTATGCACCAGTCACCTATGCACTCAGTAGGGCTTTCCAATTCTCTCTGGCAGAAATGCAGGCAGCAGCTGAGAGGGAGCATCACCGTAAGCAGGGACAGTAGGAGACTGCCACCCCAAAGACTATTCATCCCTGCTGACAAAAATAATTCTCTAATTCAATGACTTAGTGACTGGCCCTTAAAAGCTCTAGTATTTCAGAGTCCATGTCCGTGTGTGTGTGTGTGTGTGTGTGTGTGTGTGTGTGTGTGTATGTGAACTCGAGCAGGCAGATACTCATCATTAAACTCATACTAAACGGTCTGTTTGTCTGTTACTTCCAACTCGTGTTAATTAACTTACTTGCTTAATGACTCATACACACGCACTCATACACACACAGACAGGCATGCGTAGGCAGACACACACACTGCACGTGAATGTTCTTCAAGAGATCCTTGTGTGTGTGTGTGTATGTGTGTGTGTGTGTGCATGTGTGTGTGTGCGTATGTGTGTGTGTGTGTGTACACGTGAGAGTGCATGAGGGCATGTTTATCATCTTAATTAATGAAGCAGTTTTGCAGCTGTTCGCAGCCATTCACAAATTGCAAGTTTCATCTCTCTTTATTTCTTGCTGTGACTTTCAACCATGAGAAGCAAAGTCCTCTTCCAAGCTTCAGTGCAGCCAGGGCAGCGATTACAGCGATTACAAATCAGCCGAAGTCTGAGTAGCCGGCGGAGAGAGCGAGAGCGCGCGAGAGAGAGAGATAATAATTACGGATGTTTAACCGCAGGGTCTTGTTCACGCTTGGGCAGACTGCCTTCACACCGCAGGTGAGCAGAGAGGAAGAGGAGGAGGATGTGTGTGTGTGTGTGAGGGGAGGGGAGGGGATCGATGCTCCTCTCATAACTGCAAGCTTGCACTCGTGTGCCCGTCCTAATTGAAAAATGGAAGGGGAGGTTTGTAATTAACGGTCTTGCAGGGGCCATATAACTCACCGAGCCACTGTCCCAGCTCTGACCTCGCCCACAGGAACCCGTGCTCCGCTCTGAAGAGAGCTTCGCAGTGCAGTGGAACGCACACGGAACACCATTTCCGCTGACCACTTCTCGGGACATTTGCTTTACACATACACACACACACACACTCACACACACACACATACATAGGGGCTAAATGATACATACACTCTATTAGACCCACTGGAGTAGACAGATAGGAACAGATTTTAATGTTTGATATCGCTCCAATGCTGTTTACTATGAATACCTAATGTGAAAAGAGAGGGGGGAAAAAACGTCTGAGGTTGTGATGTGTAGAGGGCTTACATTTTGTTCTTAAGGTACATAATGACATCACAGCTGTGGCAGTTGCCTGAACCTCACAATGAGTAGAAAGATGCAATTGGAGCCAGCTGTGTGTGTGTGTGTGTGTGTGTGTGTGTGTGTGTGTGTGTGTGTGTGTGTGTGTGTGTGTGTGTGAAAGAGACAATTTTTGATATCGCTCTGGTGTTGTCTATTATAAATACCTGATGTGGAAAAAAGAGAGGACAAAAAAAAACACAGAGGCTGTAATGTGAAAATGGTTTTCATTTTGTTCTTAAAGACAAAAACAGCCTCAAAAGAAGGTAATGGCCACTATGTGAGGGTCTATTTTTGTCTTGTCTTCTGTAAAAAGAGATATCAACGTGTTTGGAACAATAATCTAGTTAACACGCTTCCTGCTCGGATCTTATCGGAGCTAAGGCAGTCCACACCACAGGCTCTGTCACAGCAAATTGACAATTTGGTTGACAACACAATCAATTAGCCAGTCTGTGCATTATCCAGAGGCACGAGCCCTATGTGCCATTGGAAGGCTGTCCAAGTGTGTGTGCATGTGTGAGTGTGTGTGAGTGTGTGTGAGTGTGTGTGTGTGTGTTCATCTGTTTGTGTCTTTGTGTGTGTGTGTATGTGCAGCCTGTGTGTGTGTGCGTGTGTGTGTGTGTGTTCATCTGTGTGTGTGTGTGTGTGGTGTCAAGTCTCGGAGGTCCTAAATTAGTGCTGCCTCTCCCACTGCTGCACTACGCTCTAAATAAACATGCAGCGTGTCGCATGTCCTCCGCATGAGCAGCCTGTGTGGATTCCCCGCTGGCCGACCCCCACAGGTAGGCATCCTCATGGGAGACCACTTTACTTACAGCCGCTACACACACACACACACGTACTCTACACACACACACACACACACACACACACACACACACACACACATACATACACACACACACACGTACTCTACACACACACACACACACACACGTACACTACACACACACACACACACACACACACAAACACTACACACACACACATGCATGTACGTGCACTACACACACACACACACACACACACAAACACTAAGGCACGTGCACGTGTACACACTCACACTAAGACACACACACACATACACACACACGTACACACACACACACACACACACACACACACGTACACTACACACACACACACACACACACAAACACTACACACACACACACGCATGTACTTGCACATACACTACACACACACACACACACACACACACACACACGTACACACTCACACTGAGACACACACACACATACACAAACACACACACACGTACACACACACACACAGACACACACACTCACACACACACACACACACACACACACACACACACACACAAAGTCATTATCACCCTTCCTGGAAAACCACTCTGTGCAGAAATGAGCTCACTGTGAAAAGCATATAAAAACATGGGAGGCGTTCATGTTAGGCCAAGGGCCCTGCTTCCTGCGGCATGTAATCATATTCTGTCCTCTCGCCCGCTCCACGGATTTGCCATAAATCGCGCCATGATAATTCATGCTCCTTTTAAAGTGATGGGGCCGGGGGTTACAATGCGAACATGAGTACTGTGTACAATAACCCCCCCCCCTACACACACACACGTGTGATGATAATTCATGCTCCTTTTTAAGTGATGGGGCTAGGGGTTACAATGCGAGCATGTGTACAATAACCCCCCCCCTACACACACACACACACGTGCCATGATAATTCATGCTCCTTTTAAAGTGATGGGGCCGGGGGTTACAATGCGAGCATGAGTCTTGTGTACAATAAGCCCCCCTCCCCCTCCCCCACAAACACATACACACACACAAACACCCATGATCACCAACACCACTTCCACCCCAACCCATATCAATAATGATGGCCCGGCACTAGTATGCCCACATTCAGTTCGGTTAGATGGACTTAGTGCTGATCCTGCTTGTTCTTTAGGCTACGCTCATGCTCATGTTACATAATCAGCCAGCACAAGCAGCCGCTTGATTGCCACTTCTCCTCATTTTACATGCATGGTGGCGGGCACGAATGTTCGCAAGTCTGTGCGCGCTGTGTGAGATGTGTATCCACAGTTTGTAGGCCTACGTCTTCATCCCAAACTAAAATATAGAGCATACCATATAATACAAATACAAAACAGGATAACAGCAAACATTAGATATAAGATAAGATTTGGAACATTGGGTTTCCATAAAATAAAAGTAAGATTTGGAACATTGGGTTTAACTACACTGTCATATCCCAACTATTCCATCTTCAGCCAGCTCAATCGGAGTCCCTCTCAAGCTGTGTGCTGCATCGCCTTTGCACTCAATGGCCCTCATTTATCAAACAAACAAAACCATTGTGGATTTGAGCAAACAAATCAATTTACGACAGGGCTCGCGTGAGATTTACCAAAAACAAGTTGTGTGCTGAGTGTCCTTTGCATCCAGTGAGTGCATCTTAATGACTCTGTTACGTGCTACGTGAGGGCTCCTAGTGACACACTAGCCTTAGGGGCCCTGGCCTGGCTGTTGGGGGGACAGTGGCATGGGGGAGGCTTTGTGGGGCTGGGTGGGGGTTGGGGTGGTGGCGAGGTAAAGGCAGCTCTTGTGAGGTCCTCTAAGGACTACTGCAGCCATCTTCCCCACGAGGCGGCCTACAGGCCAGTACAAAAGAGCAGTAATGTGATTTTAACGTTACACAACTCCTAATCCAACAGGATCGTTTCCCTCATATCCCCTCAACAGACACACACTCACAGGCACACACACACACACACACATATACATGCTACAAGTTCTCTATTCTCTCCACTCCTAATCACTTCATAAACAAATACACAATCACAATGTTCACCGCAAACTAACAGCGTGTTTCATCGCGGAGCCCCTGCTGCAGACACAATTTAGTGCCCTTTTCACTACAGGACTCGTACTTAAGATAATCACCTAGCGTCTGATATTGCTTGGCCTGGCATGACTCTGATAAACACCATACTCAATGTCAGCTAAGGAAAATGTCTGACCAGGTTTTACATCTGCACGCTGAGCATCAGTTCTGTGTTAGTTCTTTCTGATGGCCGTCAAAGCTGAAATGGTTTCCCCTCTTCCTGGTTTCCTGCCCCTTCGGTGCTAACTGGGTCATCACCTGTGTTGCCCTTGAGCACCAAAGAGGACGGGTCATCTATTAGCGGACCTTCTTGTGCAGGGGAGTGCGGTGCGGCCAGGGTAGATACCATGCCTGCAGGCAGTGGCACTCATTCCGCCGTCCCGTCAAGCCGTTCGGCCATCGCACGAAAACAAATGACTCTGATGACGGAACGGTTCAGTGCCCTAAGCAAAGCTGCATCACGGGCACGAGGCACTGGTCTGGTTGAAACGAGGACAGCAAGGACACAGCTGTTTTAGATGAAAAAAATAACAACAACGTCAGATTTCCAGAAAATAATCAAATGATGACCAACTCTTGTGTCGTATCTCGGAGGAAAAGCGGGTTGGCTGGTGGTTATTATAATTACATACAGGTAAAAAAGAAGAAGAAAAAGAAATCAATTAAATAGAGATTAGCCTTCAGTCTCATATCTCAGAGGGACGGTGAGATGGCTTGTGGTTGTTACAATTCCATGAGGACAGAAATGAGGAGTTTCCTGGTGTCTTCCTGTAAATACTCTCTTCCTCCTTTTCTGTGTGCTGGGAAACAGCCCAGCCCCACTGCCACTGACGAGAAGCCAGACTACCAGTCTTTTCTGTCCTTCACTTTGTGTATTAGAAAGTCCCCACTTTTCCCTATAAAACCCATTACTTTCACTAGCACCCAGCACCTGCATTGCTCAGTCTTCAGTACAGGTGTTTACATATTAGGCAACTTTTTAAGCAATGTTGCCAGGCAACGCTAGTGATAGATGTTGTTTTGGGAGCTTTCCCAATGATAACAGTCAACACATTTTTATCAGCTGAAATGATCAGAAGGTAACTTTTTGTGATCACCCAATCAGAACATTCAACATGTTGTTGCCTGACCACATTGCTCAAAAGGTTGCCCTGTGTGTCAACACCTTGAGAGAAAAGGCCGATGGAGCAATACCAGCCTCTCTAACCCGGGCCACCATGCAATGCCAGTGGCAGAAATAACAGGTTGTCTTGCCCGAGAGGTGGCAACTCTCCTGCTTTATGTCAGGGGTTATATAATGTTTATGATCATTTTATAACCACTGTACGCATCATGCTAATCTCCCTAATGCTTTACATTGTTCCAAAGACAATACAAAAACGCAACCAAGAACCACAAGAGAGTAAGAATGGGGCATGGCATATGGGCAGTATTGGAAGTACATTGCATTGCCTTAGCCTACCTTTACAATTACGCATCTGTATTAAAGGTGTACTTCCATCGTGGTTTTGATGGAAAAAAATGTTCTAGTGCTTCTGTTTCAGGCTGTTTTAGTTTGGTGGAGGGGGTGGGGCCGGGAGAACGACACGATTTCACCAGAGGCGTGACACGCTCCCTGCAGCTTCCTTTGCCCCACAGTCAACTTGATAGCAGAGTAAGGTAAAGGGGAAAAGTCAACTTGACAGCGCTAAAACTGCACACAGAATGTCTTCGGAGATATAGCCCTTATGTGTTTGATCCTGAATCCAAAGAGGAAGGAGAGATGGCACAAGCACAGTCGCTTCCTGACCGTTTGTCAATGAACGTTTCAGAATGGTAATATTTGCATGACAAAACAGTGCAAGTGCCCGGCTAAATGCAGTACAGTCATTCAACTAGCCTGCTAATCTTATGCGAGTCAGTCACAGGCTAACATCATTTAAAGCCCATTCGGTCAGTTTCTCTTATATGCATTTGCACGTCTACGTCACGCCGCAGGCCCTTTTCGCATTGGGTCGTTTTTCCGCCTATTGTCTTCTTTTGACTGATATAGAAAATGGGGGTAGAAAAACATTTTGATATGCAGCATGCATATGCAACTCGGGGTGACCTATCATATTTCAAAAGAGCAAGTACTAAACGGTTTCTTGTGGAAGTACACCTTTAACCGTAGAAGGACGTTCCAAGCACTTCTAAAAGACTGTACCCAGGCAAGGTCTGTTTGTCTGTATGTCTTTTTATGCAGATGTAAATTTGCCTAAGGCTAACTCCAGTACAATGCATCAATTGGCAACATTTATGTTTAAAATTGCACATGGTCCCTTGTAAAAAAAAATTAGTGGTGGGCATAGATTAATTTTTTTAATCTAGATTAATCTAGATTAATCATAAAATTAATCTAGATTAATCTAGATTAAAATGGCTCATTTGAATTCTGCCGAAGGCATTCAGAATATGTGTGCTACCTAAATAATGACTAGAAGTAAGTCTTTGAGAACGGGTTTCTTAAGCCAGGTGGCACAGTAGACCAGGGGCTCATCTCCTGTTTCCAAAATGCATCACTAACTGCTTGAAAAAGCTGTTCTACTTTGATACTTGGTGATGAAAATAAATCATGTTCAATAAAATGTACTTGTGTTTACTAACTGTTTATTTAGTTAAACATGAACTGAATGAAACATGAAACATGGATTTTGAACTGTAAGCCTACATAAGAAGTTGTGATTAACTGTTTACAGTCAGTAGCTTTGTGTCAATCAGTCCAAGCTCTATTTCTCCTTCTTCCACCAGTCACTTAGGCAGACCAGCTTGTTCACATTTTCTGGTGGCAAAGTAGATCTCCTTTTCTGCACAATATGGCCTGCTAAAGAAAAAAGTCTCTCGCATGGGACAGTTGTGGCAGGAGTCCCCTTCAGTGCAATTCGGCTAAGTATACATCCGCACTAAAATATAGAGGTAGGGTATACAGTACATCCGCGCTAAAATATCAAGGTAAAAGCAGAAAGTGTTGAGGAAGGGAGCAGTTTGCTTCCGTGTTCTATTTTCGCAAGGGGGAGGGGGAATCCCCCTTTATGCAGTGCAGAGCAGATTCTAGGTTCATTTCACTGAAATGAATGGGACACATGTGGAGTTTAACTAATAAATTGGTCATTACGTTTTTCTGGAGTTGTTAAGGGTTTTTTGGAATCATGTGTCACAATCTGCAACTATTTGTAATAATTTCAAGCCTAATAGTGTAAGTTGTTACTGTTTGGATTTTGAGAAAATTAGCTTTATTTCAGGTCAGGCAGCAACCACTTACTAGGTGGTTGTTAGCGCGCTAACGCTAGCGAACTACGCTAACGTAATGTTTTGAATTGAAAGCTGTCACTAACACCCACCTAGATACTGTTACTGGTTATAGTGTAAGCAGACAAAGTAATATAAAGTTATAGGGCTACAGCAATGTATTAAATTCAAGGTGAGTCCAGTCGCTGTTAGCGTTTAGCACATGATGTTGTTATAGTTACTACTATTCACTTGAATGAGCTAGAGCTAGTTCGTTAGCTTGCTAGCTCGCTTTACAGACACACTAAATTATTTTCTAAGAGTTCGAAATAGTAATTTTTGTTGGCATTTTGGTCCCATAGTAACGTATTATGTTGGCTTATCTTTGTAGAATCTAAGATCTTTGGTGAAAGTCATCATAGTTTGTGTAGTATAGACCCAGCTCCCAACCCAACTTTGAGAATAGATTAACGGCGACATTTTTTTTTATCGCGCGATAAGAGTCTCGCGTTAACGCAGCACGTTAACGCCGATAACGGCCCGCCTCTAAAAAAAATACAATTAGCCTACAATTACAATTACAGACCTTCCGCCAGAACAAACAAGTGGGGAAGTCTGCAAATAGAGGGGGGCTGCTGGAAGTGCAAGGGCTGTTTGGAATGCACTCGTGACTGGATAGATGCGGAGGACAGGGAACTCTCCATCCTCCAGTGATGGATGCTAACCTCTTATCTGGACTCTGCTAGGTGTTTCCTCTACAGGTGTCTGTTGTAAACGTACATGTGGTAGACACTCTACACCTCTGAAACCTATGAGATTGTGTAACAGAGGTCATTCTGAAAAAAGTCCAGCCCCAGGCTTGAACTCACTACCTCCCAGCAGGTCCGGATCGACAGGGGAGTGCACTAGCGGCTCGACTGAAAACGCCCAGAGTGACAGTCAACTGACTAGCACATCTGTTAAGGCATCAGGTGGAAGGCCTACCTACGATCCACAAGCACAGCTAGGCTTCCTGGCATAATTGCATTTGGATTCACGCCTCACTGAGACTATACGTCGTCCTGTGATGAGGTATAGATGTGCAACCATTTTGTGTCACCAGGGAGGGTGCGATACTGGCTGGCGGAGTGGACAGGAGCCAAATTAACCCTCCTAACCGCATTCCACAACGGCTGCCTGCAGGCCCCCGAGCGCTCTCATATTCAGCCGACTCACGTCCGTGATAATGTGGCTTCATGAGCTACGCGATGCTCCGGCATGAATTATTAAGGGTTGCCGAGAGGACGGACATCACTGCCGGGCAGTCTGCACTGCCACGGCGTCAGCGCCACTAATTCCATTCACGCAATAACTCTCGCCGGTGGCAGATGTGAGTTTGTAGGCTAGGCAGTGGCATAGTGTTTTTTGATGGGCCATGCCTGCGCAGTTACAAAAAATAAATAAATAAATAAATTGGATGACATCATTGTACAGAAGAACAGGAAATCACTAATCCAGTTTTTTTTATAGCAATTTAAACTGCTTTTTTCAGTGTGTCCCTGTGCAGTTACAAATAAATAAATAAAGAAATTGGATGACGTTATTGTACAGATGGGCAGGGAGTCACTAATCCTATTTTTTACAGCAATTTAAACTGTATTGCTTGTATTATAATGTATTATTTAATTGATAATATGTAAGTAAACTGATTCGCCCCATCTGGCATATGATAATTCTTTTGAATCATTTTCAAATGTGTGTGTGTGTGTGTGTGTGTGTGTGTGTGTGTGTGTGTGTGTGTGTGTGTGTGTGTGTGTGTGTTGTTCGTGAATATGTGTGTAAAGCAATCCAAAATACCCCTGCACTGAAATTAACTTCTTAGTGTGAGTAAATCTGTGTGTGTGTGTGTGTGTGTGTGTGTGTGTGTGTGTGTGTGTAGTTGGGGGAAGGTGCTTGTATGTGACTCTTGTATCTGAGATGAGGTCTTAACATGCCTGCAGTTTCCTTCCTCCTTTAGATATGAGGATGTCCTGAGCTTCCCTCACAACACTCCCCATCTCATCCCATCCCATGCACTCTTCCTGCAGACCTAACACACACACACACACACACACACACACACACACACACACACACACACACACACACCAGACACACACACACACCAGACACACACACACACTCCACTTCTCATCCCATGCACTCTTCCTCCAGATCTAACAGACACGCACACACACACACACACAAGCACACACACACTCCACCTCTCATCCCACTCTTCCTCCAGATCTAATCGTCACACACACACACACACACACACACACACACACACACACACACACACACACACACACACAGTCCACCTCTCATCCCACTCTTCTTCCAGACCTCCTGATGTCCTTCCACAGGCTGCCTGTGAACTTATGTTAACACAAACACACACACACACACACACACACACACACACACACACACACACACACACACACACACACACACTCACACTGACACACACACACACACACACACACGTTCCCATAAGAGCTCACTAGCTCTGACGTTTCAATTCTTGGAAAAAAAAAGAGGCCACTCCCTAGTGGCCTGGTAGAGTCAGTCACCTGACCGCTCTCCTAGCAGATGGTGGAGGGGGGAGCTGGCCGGTCAGCTGACCCTTCCTTGAGGGGATTATGGTCTTAAAGTGGAGTAATGCAGCTAATTAATGCTGCGAGGCCAGGCCTGCTGGGGAGGGTGAGGTAGGAGGTAGAGACCTGTGGCCGAGACACAGCTATGCGCACATCAAGACATACAGGCCCATGGTGAAACAGCAGTTTCTGACTAGGGGGGTGCAAAAATATCAATGTCGCAATGTACCACAATACTTCTTTTCACAATATACTATATCAATTTCTGACTCCAAATTTGCTTTTTTTTAATTAAAAACACTGTGTAAACTATTTTATGTTCCTATATTACAGCGCTGTCCTCCAAGAGTTTATTGTTTCTAAACCCTATGCACTATATGTTTTTGACATCACTGTCCTCATCACTGGTTCAGTTTGTTTTGCTTGTGTAAGAGGGTAAATATTTTTGTTGTAATGGCAGCTACCCCAAAATGTTTATTTTTCAATACCACATTAAAATAAATTGAGTTATGTTGATTTATTCGGTTTTGATAAGATGTAAGACTATCCAGATGGTAAACAGCAACTGATAATTAAGCTCTACTCTTCCGTTTCTACTGAAGTATGTAAAATATAGCAATATATTGCAATATACCCAGCATCGCAATGTATCGTGATAGAATCTTATTGTGACAAATGTATCATGATATGTACCATATCATAAACTCCTTGCCAGTTCCCTACTTCTGACTTCGACACATGTTCTGGGAGGACCTCAGGGAAGACAGAGGGACAGGGGGAGGGAGGGAAAGAGGGAAGAACGAGAGAGGGATAAGGAAGGGAGGTGCATCATATCTGTATGCTTCCTACTGTAGATACACCGTTCAAAAGGAGATAAGGTACTCAATTTGGTTGCTAGGTTGGTTTTTCACATCTCATAAATGCAGATGTGGAGGTTTTATTATAGTACCAGCACACACACACACACACACACACACGCACACAAATGTGAAGCACATAGTGTAGGAAGCATTAAAAAATGCTGAACAAGTTTAAAAATCTAAAAATATACTAACTACCCTTGAACAAACCCTTGAGAACCCATAAAAAGCTCAAGGAGAAAATAGAACACGCTAGCCTGCCTGCCCATTCTCCACCTGATAGGACCCTAAGGCTTCAGCGTGGCTCTGTGCTGCAGATTGGAGAGCCTATCGCCAGCCTGTCCATCCACTCCCTCTCTGGCACCTCACCCCACTATGACAGCTGGAGATTGGGGAGACAATTTGACACAAGAGGCTCGGGCTCTCACCATTGCTGTGCTTGCATGCTAAGACATATCAATGCGGCTATTGATTGTGTGGTCATGAGGAACACACTCGGTTGTTGTAAGAGAAAAGCCTGATTCAGCACCTGGTGTGCCCTCTGAATAACTTCTCATTTTTTATTTTCCCTTTGGTTCGAAGCTTTTCTTGGCACGCTGGACAGTGAGGAGCTGAGGAGGAGGATTTGTTTCCAGTTCAGAAATGTGTGAACGGCGCCGACGGCAATGCGGGCATCTCTGCCGCGTTCCACGCCACTTTGCTTTCACTGACTCAGCTTTCAGCTCAGTGCAGCGCCTTTCCCCAAAACTGGCCGCTTTGCAATGATTTAAAGCACATATTTTAATGCACAGACTGCAAAGTGAACTCAGTATAGAGTGGTATGGTATAGAATTTCAGAGAGCCAGAGAGGTACAGTAAAGGATGTATATTTTAGAAAAAGCCAATGTGCCAAAAGGAGAACAAATACTCCCCAGTATCGCTTCTGCTTTTTAACACCTGTTATGATCAAAAAACAAATGTGGTCCCAAAATACATCCTTTGCATAGTCACGCATATGCATGCTAGCCTCTCCCACAACTTCATGTTAGCACCCCGTCCAAACATTCTAACATGTTCTGAATATCCTCACAGCTCTATTCATGGACATGCTGAAACAGCCCGCCAACTGTTAAAATAAGAGTAGTGGTTTTAACATCTTTCTTATTAGTGCCTCTAAAATACTTTTTTTGGTAGACAGAGTATAATGTATCACCTACGCTACTGCTATGAACATAGTTTACACAATTAGCAAAAACAGCTAGTCTCTTATCACAGACAACTTCACTGGCAAGTCTGTTTGGCTAATCAATAATAATAATACTAATAATACTACTACTACCAATAATAATAATCTTCACTTGTATAGCACAAGTCATACAAGATGCAGCTCAAAGTGCTTCACAGTTTGGCAAGAAAAACACAAGACAACATTTCTTGCAGTCCAGTGGCGCCAGAGCAGAAGAACAAAATAACGCAATGGCATAATGACGTAATGACGCAAAAACAAAATGCCCTATTGATGCGGGCTCTTGCGTGACGCAATAACGCAATGTCACAACGACATTAGCTCAACAGACAACACTGCTTGTGCCACAACTACCACACATGGCCTATGTGACACACACATCCATTCCTCTACCTTCAGTGCAGGGCAGTGGTGGCCTAGCGGCTAAGGCATCGGACCTGTGACCGCAAGGATCGCAGGTTCGAATCCCAAGTCGCCAGTAGTGCCACTGAGGTACCCTGAGCATGGTACCGTCCCCACTCACTGCTCCCCGGGCGCCGTTGTCATGGCTGCCCCCTGCTCACATGTGTGATGGGTTAAATGCAGAGGTTGAATTTCGTTGTGTGCACTGTGTGCTGTGCTGTGCCGTGTGATCACAATGACAGAAATGGGAGACTTTCACGACTTTCACTTTCAGGACCTCCTTGTCCTCAAGTCTGAAATTCAGCCTTGAAAGTCGACTCAGAAACACATCTCATCATTTATAACTAAGCTGTTCATTTGCAATAACTCAATAAAAGGCTCTGTGATGAAAATCTGTGTCAATCAAGCACTTTAGACTTGTTGTACCACTGTGACTCCTTCATTCATTCATTCTGGTAGCTCTTCCCCTGTGCACACACAAGGGTTTCAGGTGTAACATACAGAAGAACACTTACACAGTATGTTCAGTGTAAAACACTACCATAGTCAGCTCAGTGTTATATGTACTGTAATAACAGCCTTATGCAGGAACACCAAACCCGGTGGCATACCTTCCGAAGCATTATCATCTCCTAGGCTATGTCAGAACCACCCTCCTTGGATCCTCCTCCTCACTATGATAAAAAGCAGCTCCATGTGACTTCAATCTCACTCTTGATTTTTCCTCTATTACCAGTTTTGTTCCACTTCTGCCTTTCTGTAGTTGCTTCTTTCCTTCCCTTTGCTGCTCTCCCCTCGTGAGCCAAGTTGGGTGAAAGTTCGGCAGTACTCTGAGTTGCGTGTTGTGCTGTCTGACGAGGGCCTTAATCTAACCCCCACGAGTCCTTTGTTGTCACATGATTCTCAACTGATCCTGTGCTTCCATTAAAAAAGAAAAAAAGAAAAAAAAAAAAGACAACTGTGAAACCCAAAACTCTGGGTATGAATTAAATGGAGAGAGGTGGCTGAAGGCCCGTGAAAACAAAAATCGTTTGTTGGCCGCAGATGATGTTTCATCACTGTTGGTGGAGGAGATGGCACTTCCATCACTCAGTGGAAAAAAGAGAAATTAAATAAGTGTGGTTAAACAAGTGTGGGAGATAACGAAATGGGGCGGGGAGGAGTAAGACAGAGAAAACGGTCTGATCTGAGGTGGAGGCATTTGAAGTCTTTTGTTCTTTGGGAACAAACAACACAGCTCACAATCCCTTTTGTTGTGTGTGTGTGTGTGTGTTTATGTGTGTGTTTATGTGTGTGTGTGTGGGTGTGGCTTTGCCTATTTATTTGAAGGTGACAGGAACAGCCAGTCCTGGCAGAACATGTTCAAACACATCAACACATCAAACGTGTTTTTTTTTTTTTTCAGAGGTTGTCATTTTCTGCTCCAGTTGCCCAGGGTGGCTAATGGTGCAGAGGGACATGAAACCTGATGCCCAGGTCCAGAGTCAGGCCGCGCCAAGCTGGCATGCCCACCCCGACCATGGGGACAACTGGCACACACAATACCACCCTACCTGTGTGTCCTTCACTGACCCCTGTCACGAGTAACCTAAAGCGGCCTGACATGCCCCTGCACTGAAATGAACTTCTTCGTCTGTGTGTGTGTGTGTGTGTGTGTGTGTGTGTGTGTGTCTTGCTGTGAGTAGCAGTCAAGAAATTCTTATTCATCCCCTCAATCATGAGCGATTTACGGTATCCATTAACAGGAGGAGAAAAAAAAGAGGCATCCTCTTAGTAAGTGCTTTGTTTGCGTAAAACAGAATTGAAAGCCACTCACTGTCACGGAGTATACTCACACTCGTTTTCATTAGGTTCTTACTTTTAGAGCCAACGAAACCAAACGGAGACACCACCACTGACGTTTACTACTATTAATATATATCTAGCCTTTATTTTAAGAGCATACATTAAAAACCACTGACCAGCTTTCTTCAGAGAGAGGCTGTGTGAGAGATTTTGTAAAAAGGGATGTGAAAGCAAGTGAAGGGGGAGGAGAGGGGGGACAAACATTTATTATGACTAATTAGTGAGCATGTGAGGCGCCCATCATGCCCCACTTCACTGAGTACACGAACCCTTTTTAAGCATAAGCATTACGTCACTGTGTGTGTGTGTGTGTGTGTGTGTGTGTGTGTGTGTGTGTGTGTGTGTTTGTGTTCCTATAAGCATTTGCTTGTGTGAGTGTGTGTTGGTGTGTGTGTGTGTTTGTTTACATGAGATATCTGCTTGTGTGAGTGTGTTTGTGTGTCTCTGTTTACATGTGATGTGTACTTGTGTGAGTGTGTATGTGTGTGTGTGTGTGTGTGTGTGTGTGTGTGTGTGTCTGTGTGTGTGTGTACGTGTGTGGCTTTGTTTACATGTGATGTGTACTTGTGTGAGTGTGTATGTGTGTGTGTGTGTGTGTGTGTGTCTTTGTTTACATGAGATCTCGTGGCAATGCTTCCACGCTGGCAATGCTGGCCACCCGACACAGCAGCGACGGAATGGACAGCCAAGCGCCACTGGCCAGCCCTCCATCATGAGCCGCCAACGCCGTGACGGGCGGGCGAGGAGGCGGGACGCACCGCGCACTATGCAAAGCGCTAATGCTGAGGACAGACTACACCTCTGTGATCTTACAGTGGCTTTTTTTTTGTTTAATTCTGTGGGTCTTTTTAAGTCTGTATTTAGATAGGACAGTGAAGATCAGATAGAAAATAGGAAAACAGTGGGAAGAAAGAGAGACGGAAGAGGATCGGGAAATAACCTTGGGTCGGATTCGAACCCGGGTATATACATGGAGTCCAAAAACTCACCCTTTTACACTTTTAATACATTTTTTAAAAATTACACAAGAAACCAAATGTCTTTATATTTTTGGTATCAACAAATGAGTTATTGTAGTTTTACTTGATATACTAGTCATCACATTGCAAAGCCTTGAAGACAAGCTGTATATCTCCACATGAGTGCCTCCAATTCAGCCAACTTCAGACGCAGGCCTCTCCGACATTTTGCAGCATCTCTTCCCCATCCTCTCCTCAAGCTGTGCCACAACTTAAGGGGAAGAGGAACTTTAGCTAATGTATTTTTTCATTATGAAGCCAATCCGCACAGTGCCAGGTTAGTGAGAGATTTCCTGAACATCAAGTGTCCTGACCGATGGATCCGTGGGAAGGGGTCCCCCTCGAATGGACTCCTCACTCCCCTGACCTCCCATCTTGTGCCACTAAGCCCTGTGACAGCAGTCCAGTCAGCTTAGGGTAAGAATCTGCACAGCCTGCAGCCAGGTCACAGAGGCCCGCATTCAAAGGTGGCTGAAGGTTGTCAAAAGTCAAAAATGGAGGCGTTCATGTGGAGGTATTCAGCTTCTTCAAGGTGTTGGGAAAGTAAAACTGCAATTACTTAACTACACTTACTGTAAGTGAACATTACATTACATTACACTGACACTCTCATCCAGAGCGACTTACAGTTATTTTACAGGGTACAGTGTAGAGTCCCTGGGTACAGTCCCTGGAGCAATGTGGGGTTAGATGCCTTGCTCAAAGGCATATTGATGCTAAAAATATGAATCAACTTAGTTTCTTGTGTACTTTTTAGGAACTTATAAAAAGCGTATAGTGAATTTTGGGACACCCTGTGCCCTTGCCCTTAGTCAGGTCTGCCAAAGTGCACCACCAGCTTTGCAATAACAGAGTTTTTTTGTCCGCAGTCTTCTGACCCAGTCTGGCGACTCAGCGTCAGGATCACATCAGGGCAAAGAAGCGATGAGTGCCTCAGAAGTTTTGTGCCAATAGACCTCGTTTAAAAGCTAGTTAACTGGAATGGCTCTTTCTGTGGAGCTCGGCCAGTGGGGCTAACGTCAGATATCATTTTCTGTCGGCCATTAAGAGTTCTGCCCTCCTCAGCACTCTGAGAGAGCTTCCTTTCAGACGAGGCCATAACCCGCAGAAGAACATTACAGAACCAGTTTCCGCACACACACTCACAATTGTGCGTAGAAACATTTACACACACACAAACACACACACACACACACACACACACTTTTACAGTAGCCCTTTCTGTGCCATTAAACCACATTTATCATAGGCCTTTTTTGCTAACCAACTTAAATCAATTTAATGCAGCTGTTGCACACAGACACACACACACACACAAATACACAAATACACACACACACACACCTGTACCCGTCATCGTCACTAAAACCCTTCGTTTCATTTGTCAGAGAGTCACAAAAATGTATGCTTTTAATATCTTATGTACCACAGAAAATATCAGGCAATTGATCCAGCCAACGGCAATTTATTTTAGGTCCAGGAAAAAAAAAACACTGTTGGTTGGAAGGAGGAGCCATTAGTCTATGTTTCCTCTTGGATACATTTGTAGTAAATATTGATAAGTGTAAAGAAGGAGGCAGTGCTGTTGCTGTTACACTACAACTGTCTCAACTGCCAAAGTTTGGTGAGGTAAAAGGAGGTGACTCCAGAGTCCTCTGTGCCATTATGTTATGAAGGTGAACAAGAGGAAAAGCATCCATCTAAACACACATCTTTATACATTACAAAACACAACACAACATACATGAGAGCAGACACTAGGGCTTTGCTCAGTGCTAGTGTAATGCAGTGTTTCCCTCAGTGTTTTATAGTTAAGGCAGCACCCCTAAAGACACCGTAAAGTTGTTCCGAAAGGACATTAAAATTAGACTTCAAGGCTTAAAGTTAGGTGATGAAGTTGTAAGAAAATGTAGCCTACGACATTTCAGGGCAGCGGTGGCCTAGCAATTACGATATCAGACCTGTGACCGCAGGATTGCAGGTTCGAATCCCGGGTCGCCATTAGCGCCACTTAGGTACCCTGAGCATGGTACCGTCCCCATGCACTGCTCCCCACGCGCCATTGTCACGGCTGTCCCCTGTTCACGTGTGTGTGATGCGTTAAATGAGGAGGTGAATTTCGTTGCATGCACGCACTGTGTGCTGTGATGTGCCATGTGATTATGTAACCGAGGTCTTCCTGCGCAGTCCAGACCCAGTCTCGAACTCGCGACCTCACAGCAACTTCGGTATGGGAGACAGACACGCTACCAAGTGAGCTAAAAGCCGGGCTATTAGCTCAGTCAGCAGCGTATCTTTTTGAGGCGTCGGGAGGGAGGTTTACCAACGTTCTACACCGAGCTGTGCTAGCTGGCTTCCGTTACAATTACAATGACAAAAATGGGACTTTCACTTCATCAATTGCTTTCTATTGAAAACACACATGATACAAAGGACTAATATGAATTATTTTGCAGTGATGTATTTCTGGACTTTAACCCCACAGACAACAATGTTAATTAAGAGATTCCTTGTTCATGTCTCAAATAACATCACAGTCAATAGCAGCACCCTCAGATTTCAACGCTATGGCCTTTCCCAGACCAGCACTTTGGTTGTAAACACAAATGCCAAAGTGTTGTGTTGTACACTCTAAGATGTTAATCCTTGTATATTGGATAACCCATAACCACACTCTCAGTGTATAAAAGCACAGCCGCCATCAATGCAATCTTTACGAAGGAGCAATGTGAATGCTGTTGTGTTCAAGGTAAAAGCAGTTTTACCCGTGATTAATTATTAAGCTTTCCCTGTATAGGCTTTCATTTTGTTGAGTACTGCAGCAAAAAAACTACCATCCAATTAATTATTAAGTAACAGAAACAATGGATGTTTCAGCAACCAGGATTAATCTCGAAAATATAACAGTGAACATTGCATGGGATATTTCCCACATAAAACGTCAATAACACACACACACATCTCCATGTTGGGTGTGTGCTGTTTTGCCGTAGGCCATCAACAGAGAACAGAAAATGAGATTAGCATTCTGGATAAAGGAGGAGTGCGATAGCCTGTGATCCCTGGGGCAGCAGGAGAGTAGTAGAGATGCCACTTCCCGTCCAAGCCTGCAGATTAGTCAGCAGCTATGTGGTCAACTGAGCAAATCTCAATGTACGCTTCGCAAAAAAAAAAAAAAAAAAAAGACATTGTGCAATGGAGGGGGGTGGCATGACTGATGGCTATGCTGTTAATGGTAAAGGGTATGTATGTGTGTGAGTGTGCGTGTGTGTGTGCGCACACGAGCCTCAAATCACAGCAAGTAGAGCCATCTCGTTACGCAGATAAAAAAAAAAATACCATGGATACAAATGCTGATTAGCAGAACGCTTTCAGATACTGTTCAGTGTACTGGTAGTGTAACGACAATAGAAAATAGAATATAGAAAATAGAATAAAAAATGGAGGAGGGAGTGATGAAGAAAGAAAGAAAGAAAGAAAGAAAGAAAGAAAGAAAAAAGAAAGAAAGAAAGAAAGAAAGAAAGAAAGAAAGAAAGAAAGAACCCAGAGTATGTACAGTGGTGAAACGGTACCCTCATCGCCTTCTCTCTTGTCTATTTGAATCACCACTGTAAGATCGCTGTTGGTGAGAGTGAACTGACAGGACTGAAGATCGTCCATTATGCTCAAACTGTAGTTCTGAAATGACAATTCCAAATGTTCGGAGCTTAGTTATATAATACCAAGTTACTAAATCCATACTGATGCATTCTAACAAGCATTGAAATAATGAAAATGATTTTTAGTAAGTAGAGTGTCTTTGATGTGCATTTTTCCCTGAGATAAAACATACCCAAATGCTCGATCAATTTTGACCTTTACATTAATACAAACACAAAGTGACTGTATTAAGCCTGATATGTCCAGCCAGTAAAAAACATCAATTTCATGTTATCCGCTAATCAAAGGTGTATCTCAAATCTTATCGTAAAGAAGACAGCGTACATGCCAATGCCTGATAAGCACGCTTACTAAAGGGATTCTATATATTCTACAGCAAAAATGAACACCTACTGTTTTCTTACAAACCTTGTAACAACAGTATCATCATGTCAAGGTTCATTTCCAAATTAAAGATTCATTTTACAAATGAAGTAATCATCTAATCATCTACAATAACATGGTGTATGGTGGTCTTATTAACTGAAGAAAAAAAAAAAAAAAAGAAGAAAACACAATGTCTCCTAATGTCAGAGGGGCTTCTAGGATCGCTGTAGTCATGAGTGGACTGTGTGCCTGAGCTGGCAGTGGAGTAGGTTCTCTCATGGCAATCAACAACCAACCTGTCACTTCACAACCCGTCACAACTGTAGCTCAGGATCTAGGACCAACACCAACCCCTCAAGCACTTCACACACATACATAGACTTTCTCTCTCTCTCTCTGTCTCTCTCTCTCTTTCTCTCTCTCTCTCTCTATCGCTCTCACACACACACACACACACACACACTGCTGTAGATCTGCAGTCAGAAGGTTAGATCAGCACAAGAGCTCCTATGCTCAGAAGAGTCCCAGGGAACGTCCACACAGTAGCCTAAGGCAGACACTTCACTGATCAAAATCAACTGGACTCAGGAACTCATCCCCTTTTTCAGCATATCACTTAACACACACATCACCAAACCACAACCCAAATGGAGACTTTTACGTTACTCTTTCAAAAGACAGATAGTAGGCCTAACACGTGACAAATTCCTCCTCATAGGTTTATCATCTGTGAGCAATTGTGAACTGAGTCAGTTTTATTTAACATGAGTTTATATATTTTGAAGTGCCATGCAGTTTAACTCGAACTAGCCTAACGACCCATGGATCCATTCTCAATCTTATTGGTCCATGGTCATAAATAGCTTTGGCTGACACTGTAACAATAGCAGTTTGATACTATTTGATAGTTTTTCAATGATGTGGGGAAATAAAATGGAGAGATTAAATTACAGTACTTTATCATCATAACATGGCATGTGTTTGTCATTGTGTAGGTATAGAGATGGGAGAGTCTGCACTTAGCACAGCCACTGTGGTATTTGCACACTCCAAATCATTCTAAACGGATGCAACACACTTTTTAGGCACAGACTTGTATTATCTATCAATTCCTCTGCTCACAAGTGCCCTGGACACAAAGAACATGGCGTTCATTGGAGACTCTGAGCTGTGGTTTAAAAGTGTGGCCAACATGATTGAAAAGTTAATTGCAATTGTCAGTAACAGAATTGTACGACTTACTGGTCAAATCATTCCCCCAAAAAGATATTTCTTTGTACTGCAGTTACCAAAGCAAGTTCTACAACATCTGTTAGCAGATTTTTCCCTCTTCAACTTTTCATCACAAATTGCGCAGAAATCATGCAGCACCAAGCTTTCTGGTGAACATGGAGTATCGAGTCAATGGGTATCGATAGAATAAGCAGTCCTTTATATTGATTATATAGATAGATATAGATGAACCTACATAAAAACAACTGGATTATGTAATAATGGCTCTCATCCATTTCAGTTTATGGACAGTGACATTAATTTAGCTTTCCATTAATTGTTATTATATAGTTAGTAATAGGTTATTAACAGGTTGTATGTTCAAAGGATTTATTTACCAGAATTGTCTGTTAAATGACAACAGATCGGATATCTTCACTACAGTTATGAAAATTAGCTCCATCTCAACTGCTTGACCTGTTAGGACTTGCAGTGCAAAAGGCTGCTGTTGTTACATGAAGTTAGAGCTCTTGACGCCCTTGCTGAATGTGTGGGTTACAAGTACTGTATGAGGTCCTTGGATTCACTTCAGGGATCATTACGCATTCGTTCATTATTCAATCAGAAAACAAGAATTGTTACTCAAAACAAGTTTAAGCTTATATAATATTATAACCCCTCGTGGTTCAATTTTACCCGGCTGACATGAGGGGCTGATGAGTTGGGCTGATACAGACTACATGCCGGTCATTGTTTAAATGGCCCTGGGGGTGTGGGGTGACTCGTGCTTTCCGTATTCAGTTGAAAACACAGACCAAAGCGGTAGTACTCAAGCGGCTGGCCTGCACTGCCAAGTGTTTCAGCAATTCGGATTGGCATTACATGATTTGGTAATAATCACTGAACGATATAATTTGACTTAGGAAAAAAGACCTTGGAAAAATGCATGAACTGCATTGTTTCTTTTTTTTTAGCCACCCAACAAGTTGGTAATGCACATCACTGATCATTCATTAATACAAAATGCTAACGACAGGATAGTACTTACGTATCTACTGATGAGGTTCCGAAGCGTGCTAAAATCCATTCTTGCGACAGGTGCCAGACTCTCTCGCTGTGTCTCCTCCTATGATCTGATCTGAACGTCTGAAGCGCTAGCTAATTTTAATTTTCTCTCTCCGTTCCATGACTGTCGGGCGATCTCCCTTTTGCTTCAAAAGTGACAGTTCAGTACGGCTATAGTATTTTCTCTGTTTGTCTGTAAGCAACAGCTATAATCTAGGTACCGGTAACTTAGCCTAACGACTCGAAGACCGAGCGGGGTTACAATCTGGACTTCGGTTACACACGGGCATCTTCACACTATCTGAGCGGACAATGCATTGCTCCTCGTTCGACAGATATACCGTAACGTCTGTGTTCAATCACTTCTTGTCAACTGCCCCCTCTTTTTTGCGTCCTCCTTCTCCCCTCACCTTCCCCGTGCCTTCAAGTCGTCGCAACTCCCAGTAGTGGCCGCTGGTGATCTTTTCTCTCGCTCTACGTCACGCCTGCCTCATGCGCCTGCGCTCTTGTGGGTTGACTCCACTGGTAATTTTAACACGCCCCTGTCAGTTCATTCCTGCTGATTGCATGCCATCACTATAATAAAAAGCTCACTTCCAAATGACCAATTTATGGTAAGAAATAGTTTTACCTCAACAATTTGACTCGTAAATAATTCAATAAGTTAAGAGCATGTTCTAAAAGGAAAAAACATATGCTGTGTCTGTGGAAGAAGTGTTTATTTGAAAAGGTTTGATGGCAGCATTATTTGTTTGTTTTGCCCCTTTTCATTCTTTGTCACGATGTTCTGCACAGATAAATGTTTAGGAAGTTTATTTGATTTCACCAATTTTATTTTTTTATGATTCATTAAAGGATAAATATATTCCATATATTTCGGCGAAAATGTGCACTGGATTACATTTCACCTTACACATGTGTAATGCAAAGGTCTTATTGTAATGTTGAAACGTCTGTTTAAGCAACACTATTAGTAGCAATGAAATATCAATAATATAAACAGCAATTAAAATACATGTATAATAACAAGAATAACAAACGATGTGGGAAAGGATAATCAGGTAGAAGTCCGTCACTGGTGGGAACAATACTTTGTAGGAACTGTTTGTGGCCTACACTTTTTCTTACAGGGCGGTATTTTCTGTGCGTCCCTCTGCTCTTTGGTCTGTTCATCTGTAGCATTCGGCCCAGGTTTCGGCGGGTTCTGTTAAAATGGCGTTGTTGCCAGGAGTGCAAAGCCAATGGAGGAATAACGACAGTGGATAGAAGAGGGCATACTCGTCTCCGTCAGTAACATACACCATGGCAGCACTTGATCAGAAATCCCCAAACGTTCTCCTGCAAAGTCTTTGCTGCAGAATTACTGGGAAAAGTGAAGGTAACCCAAAACGGCATGTTAGCAAGCCAACATTGGTCAGTTAGCCTGCTATCTAGCTAGCTAACTTTGCAAATGCCAGTCTATCGCTTTCTAGCTAACCCTTGTTTGATACCGTTTAGCCGAACGGCTAGCCAGCGTCATTGAATTAAATTGACCACTTAAGATATACTCTGCACAGTGATAGTTTGTTAGTTGCAAATACTTATGAAATGCCCTTTATGTGAGAGCACGCCACTGATCACAACCGGCGGAACACTTATTCCAGATGGTAAAATGATGTGGAAATTGTCAGGTTGAGTGCCTAGCTAAGAGGCAGCATTACTTTCATCACTTAAGCGTAAAGCATTCATGAGAGGGTAAGGCCCTATTTATTTTAGCATATTTATACCGTTTACATTAAGTCATCGACTGCATTACATGCAATCAACAAGGTTGCGTTTGTGTTTGCTCGCTTGCTAACTGTGTACAATGTCCATTGGTCTCATTTTTGTCATGGTCAACGATGTTACCGTTACAGCCGTTTGTCATCAGGTGGTGTGTGTGACAGTTACAGTACATGTAAATGGTGGTCTCATAAACAACTGTTAACAACAGTTCGCAGTTCTGAGCTTGTAACTCGTAGCCTGGTAAGCCAGCCCATCGTACAACACTTAATTTCGTACATAGTGAAAATAAGTGTACGAAATGAAGTGTGGTACGAGGGGCTGGTTTACCAGGCTGTGTAACTCGGCCATCGTCCGTTCAAAACATCTAACGTCAGTTCCATAAGTGAATTAATGTATCAAATGGTTGTACTATGTGCAATGGTCAGTTTGTGCTCTGTCTCTAAAAGAAAATAAGAAAACAAGGTTACGACATAGAAAGGCAGTATACATACAGCACTTACATTCTTGTATTCTACTGTCTAGCATAGCATCCTTTTGGCACAACATACATGCTAGCTAGCTAGCCTTGTGCCTTGCCTATGATTTGTTGTCAATCAGTATGACAGTTTGTCTGCTTACAGCTGAGGTCGCTCACCAGTTCCAGTATGCTGTGAGGGTCATTGGGAGTAACTATGCCCCCACCATCGAGCGAGATGAGTTTCTGGTTTCAGAAAAGATCAAAAAAGAGTGTGAGTTGTCCACCATATTACTTTACCTTGCAACAAGAAATGAAAGACCAGTCTACTGTTTTTGTCATTGCTCCTCTGTTACTGAGTATCAGAGACAAAAAGCCAACAGAGTATAAGTCACCATTTTCAAAAAATATGAATAGAAAGATGAAGCTGTTATGTTGTTCATATTGAAACCTACAACTAGCCGTTGCTTTATTTACTGTAGTTATGGTAGACCTCTTGGAACAAGTTGGCAAAACAAAAGGAGAAGAAACACTCTACTTTTTAAAAAGTAATTGTCTTGCTTCTGCAGTGATGAAGCAGCGGAGAGAGGCAGACGCAGTGCGTTTCTCTGAACTCCATAGAAAGCTGCAAACACAGGTGAGGACTAATCCTCTTTTATTTATTATTTATTTTAGTAATGATGGTCATTAGTCAATTAGTAACAGTAATAATTTATGCACATATGACCATTAGTTAATTAGTAACAGTAATTGTGCACGCGTGATCATAGTAATAACACAGTAATAACAGCAATGCCACGTTGAAGTTGGCAATGAAAGACTTGAACTTATGTAGACCGTGGGCCAGCTTTGTAGACGTGTGTGTGTGTGTGTGTGTGTATGTATGCACATTACAACATTAGAGGGTTATATTTCAGGCAAAGTTGACAAGGTTGTAAACATGAGTTAATGCAAGAAAAATACTGTTTGAATACTATTTAATACACATTTTTTTGGTTATATATAGGGAGTGCTCAAACAAAAATGGTCAATCTTGTACCTGCTGTTGAGTCTTTGTGAAGACCCACGTAAACCATCCAGTCGGGTAAGAAAAAAATAAAGGTTTGACCCCTGCCATGTAATGATAACATCATTAATTCTCCAGAAAACTCAACATAAAGCTCTTAATTTAAAAAGTGTAGTACAAGCATTGATTGAAACAACTGTGATGTGTTTAACCCTTTATGTCCTGCCTGCTGTAGGTTGGGAGCTATGGTGCCCTATTTGCTCAGCCACTGCCCCGGGATGCCCACTCCACCCCGTTCTACTGCGCCAGGCCCCAGTCCCTGCCCCTCAGCTACCCCGAGCGAGGCGTGGCCCAGAATAACACCAGCATGGGCACCAGTGGCATCAGCAGCTTGGGAGTTTACACTCTCAATGGCCCTAGTCCGACGCCACAGTCCCTTTTGGTTGGGTGAGACATCTGCTCTCTAATGAATTAAAAGTAAAAAAGCAAAAGGAAATCTGACTGTGTACAGAATGTTTTGCATAGTGGTAAATGTTTTCAGGGTTCCAGGGTTTCAGGGAAAGTCAAGTTTTTAAAATTGTGTACTTTTTTTGGTTATTTTGGAAGACTAAAAGCTATTTTGATTTATCTGTTTTATTAGATTTTCCCCAACCTACACAATTAGTTCTGTAGCCCTGTATTATATTATAACAGAGACTATTAAGTTTAAGGTTATTATGCTATGGTAGCATTCCCAGTTTTAGATACTAACCCAGATAGGTTAGCTAGTAAATGGTAAACCACCTAATAGAAATGTAGACCTAATAGACGTTTATTCTCCCAGCAAAACAAAGGGATAGGACTCTTATGAGGAGGTTTATCCTTGCTTTTGGAATATGCTGTCAAATAAACAGTGCTTCTTGTGGGAGATACACGGCAAATCTTATCCGGTATGTCTTATCCGGTTGCAAGTGGATACAGAGGACTATAATCAGAGGACTATAATCATCAAAGGACTGTATGTGACGGGAAGAAATCAATCGACTTTGTTTGGTATAACCATTGCATAATGGAGCGGTGAAGGCCAGTTGTATCACTGAAAATGACATCATCCAAGACATTCTCCGAGTAGGTATTTGTGAAGCCCTGCAAGCTAAATGCAAGCAATGTAGCCTTAATATCCACATTTTTGCCACCTTTCCCTTCTGCAGGCTTTCCAGCTGTGGTCTTCTGCTAGATAAATGTGGTCAAGATTCAACACCTTAAGATTTCCGTCTGGTACTGCAACAGTACTGTCCTACAAAGCCAAAAGGCAGTAACTACGTATTTTGTCAAATTGAGTTCAGACAGGAAATTGACACCTCCTTTGTCTTGTGACTAAATCTCTTGGTTTTTGCTATTAAAAAAGTAGGTAAAAGCATCATCACTATAATACATGCAAGATGTTTGACTGGGCAGTGTGGCGTTAAAGGCATTTTTTTTTTTTTTTACAGTTTGTATGTTCACGTCGTTACTGCCCTTTGCCTTTGCAGAATACTGGTAGGAAAACAATCAGGCTGTTTTTGGTTGTCTGCTGATGGTGATTGTGGTTTTATTCTGAACAAATCGACAGTGTTTTGTCTTTCTAGAGTTGTTGCACCAAGACCTTTTAGTGTGGAAAAGAATTATGAACGTGTGTTAAGTACCATGACCTGGCCTTATATATTTTTACCATCTAGTGCTTTGTGCTGTTTCTTAATTAGTTGGAGAATCATTAACATTGTAATTCAGCAGATTGGGCGTGTTGTTACGATGTCTGGCAACCAAAGTCATTCTTCATCATTTCAGAGTTGCCATTATGCAGCAATTAGCGCATTCTCTCAAGGCTTGCTAATGGATTCGCAGGAAGACACAGACCTACTGGGGGCTGTTTTACTGGACTGGTGGCCAATTTGTTGCTACTTAAAAAAATGCTAAAAAGGTTTATTTTTAAGCTTTTTGGGCATCAGGAACTACCATGCTTAAAGTGACCTGTAAACAACTTGAATTGGGTTGAGAGATTTTATTTTCGTTCTGGATATAATGTTGCATCACGGATGTGCCAGCTCCATTTGTCTTTGCAAATCTAATCATCACCATCCGAGGGTGTGATGCAGTGGAGGTCTTCCATGTCTCTCTGGTGTCGTCACCTCTGTGTTCTTTACGGCCTGCTTGCAGATGTGGCCCAGCCTCCTCGCTTCAGAGTCTTTATTTAGCCTCTCGCCGCTCCCGGAGTGGAAATTGATCTGTGCGGCTCGTGAGTGTTCTCCCTCTGCATCCGTATCGACCCGATACCAATCCTGGCCTGCTGATGTGGTTTAGGAGAACTCTCCGATGGAGGAAGAGAGAGAGGGAGAGAGGATGAGAACGAGTGCCCCCCCCCCCCCCCCCCCCCCCTCATGGATCCGACTGTCTGTAAACTTGTGTGCAAAGCACTGTCAACTTCCAGTAACTTCTTGCATTGTTAGAGAGCGAGCATGGAGAGGTATGGAAAATGCTGCGTCATCGCTACATGGCGTTGGAGACGTGCCGAATGCAGCAAGCGTTGTGCCCATGCGGCATCTCTGGGTTGCTTGGGTCACGTCGGGAAAATGTGAGCCCTCCAGCGGCGTAATGAAACAGAAAGGTAGTGGCTGTGTGCACCATTTGGTCGTCATTTTCCAAAGTTGTTTTCCCGGGGTACTGAAGCAGGAAGTGACAAATTGCACACCCCACACTGCCGCAAGTTGGTCAGTTGGCAAATGGAACGCATGAAACTCGATCCTGTGCTTGGCAGATGCGGTGTTAGGGTGGTTATATTGGGTGTATAAAGGGTGGTTATATTGCCCTCCGAATCTCCAATCCTTAAGACAAATGGGAAAAGCAAAACTGGGAATATGCACATTATCCAGGCTAATTCGAGAGGTGTGACGGGTCTTATGAAAAGTTTTCAACCGCCACAATATCATTCCAGAAACAGTGGAAGAACATTGCAAAACATTCTGGTGAATTTGGAACTTCCAAGAGTTCCAGTTTTGCGAATGCACTTTTCATGTTCACTTAATACACTACTTGAGCGCAACAATAAAATCTAGGATGCACACAGGACGCACAAATTCTTACTCTTTTGTTTTGCGACTTGTCACCACAAATATATACTGTTGGCTTTATTAAACACAAAGGGTTATAATTAAATGTTAATAAAAGGGTAATACCATGAAGTACTAAAAACCACAGTCTCGAAATATGATTAAGGTGATGAGACGAGACAAATGTTGAAGACGCTGAAGATGGCTTAGGCCGAAACGTTTGTCTTGTCTGTCATGCTTCCCATTAAATCATCACTTTAAGAATCATATTTTGAGAGTGCCGTTTTTAATACTTCATGGAATAACCCGTTTTCACGCACCCGAAGTTCTTATACTCATTCAGTTGGAGTTGAGCGCACTTTCTCTCAAATAAAAGGGTAATAATCCGTAATAATGCTGTCTCTTCTTTCTCTCTCTCTCTCTCTTTCTCTCTTTCTCTCTTCCCTCCCCCTTCCCTCTCCCCCCTTAGCCACGCTCCCGGTGATGCCATGAGAGGCTCGCGTCTGGCCTGGGCCCTCCCGGTCTCGGCCTCGCCCCCGGGGGGGGCGGCGGCAGCACCTACCTCACGGGGCCCCACTGGCCCCCTGGCCCCTGCCGGCAGGGTCACCCCCCGCCACAGAAGGGAAGGGGACGGCAGTGGTGAGTGTCAGTTATGCGTACATTGAAAACTCATTACATCGAGTTCTTTTTAAAATGTTTACACTACTTAACCCTGTGACTACAATAGGCCCAGAACCAAAGCTGAAAGTGTTGTGGAGTGAGCAGTGTAATAATAACATATTACATATTACAATATAAACAAAAGTGACTACACCAGATAAGAGAGTGCACTGTACATTCAAATAAAAATAAAAAAAGGCCAGTTTTCTGAAGAGGAAATCCACTCCGCAAACGCTTCTACTTTGGTTCTGTGCCCGATGTAGCCACTGGGTAAACCTCTCTTAATACAAATCAATATTTCCTTTAAGGTGGTATTAATTTCGTAGCTTGTTTATTATGTCTTGTCATTTATTATGTTTGTTTCTCACAATTATTTCTCGCTGATTGCACATTCAGGGGGAAAAAAAAAAAAAAAATTTGATTTTTACTTATAGAAGTTTCTTGAAGCACAACCCATGACCCGCCATTTAGGCTTTACAAACTTACAAACATAACTTCCAGATGCCTGACTTCACTGGCGATCAGGGAACAGTGAGGCGGGACTGAACTCTTGGCTGTACGATGATTGGATGAACTGCGAATTAACATGACTGACATCAGACAACAGCCGACTCAGATACTAGGGCCGAATCCGAAATGTTCACTCGTTCACTCTACCGAATAGTGCACTGTGTAGGGAACAAAACAGTGCAACTCGCCCTAAATAGTGAACTATATACAGATGGCTAGCTTTCCCGATGCTCATTTAATTCTCACAAGTCGAGATTCCTGCAGTCGCGAGAAGTGTTTACCACTGCCGCCGCTAGGGACAGCATAGGACCACAAACGTTTACGCTGAAGTAAAGATCTCACTTCCGAGGTTGACCCACCCACAGCAAGACTTGCAGTATTTAGTTGACTGTAAAAGTGCTATTATCTCGTAATCCTCACGAGAACCTCACGAGATTCCTTCTGAGAACTGAGAATCGGGAAAGCTAACCATCTGTAGTGTGCGAGTGAACATTTCAGACACGGTCTAGTAGCAACTGCAGTTAGGTGAGGAGTGCTTAACCAGACTGGTGGTTTAGATTTGATGGTGGTGCTTGCAGGTAATGATACAGTCTAAGAGTAGCTGTAGCTGTGTGTTAAGGCTGCTCGATTATGGAAAAAAATCGGAATCACGATTATTTGGCCCAAAACTGAAATCACGATTATTCAAACGATTATTTTGTTTTCCTCAGTAACATGCTTTGTTTATTGAAAATGTATTCAAAAACATTTCGGAAAAACATTCTTGTACCTTCGGATTTTCCCTAATACCTTTCTTCGTAAACATTAGTAAGTCTCCTTTGATGTCTAATGTACAAACAGTAGAAATGTCTAATGTATACATCTAATGTACAGTACAAACATTAGAAAATAATTAGGACAAAAACATTGTTGCACTCGATTTTATTTGTTTTGAGATCGTTCGGCCTTGAAATCGTTATCACGATTAGAATTCGATTAATTGAGCAGCCCTACTGTGTGTCATGCTAAATGTAGTCATACTAATTTAGGTACCCATTTGATTGATTGATTAGGGTTGCACCAATTGATCGTCTTGTGATCAGAATCGGCCGGGTTTCACGTAATTGGCCATGACTGGCGATTTTATGCAGGTCAAAACGTGTACAGTGTTCCCTCGTTATTCGCGGGAGTTATGTTCTAAAAATAACCCGCGATAGGCGAAATCCTCGAAGTAGTCAGCTTTATTTTTTACAATTATTATAGATGTTTTAAGGCTGTAAAACCCCTCACTACACTTATACAATTTTCTCAGACAGGCAAAATTCACACTTGCAAACATACAGCACTTCAGAGTCACACAGCTAGCGGTGGAAGATCTATGTAAATTTTACAAGCTGAGCGCATTCTGTACTGTACAGGAGATTGCATGCACTAAAAAAATCCGCGAAACAGAGAGGCCGCGAAAGGTAAAAAGGTAAACCGCGATATAGCGAAGGACCACTGTACTACATGATAAACACAACGTGCAACACCAGCAGCACACACACGCACATGTTGCCAAGAACACACACAGCAGTGTTTCCCATACATTGCCCTGAAATCGGAATCAGCCAAAGTCGGTAACGGCAGGCAAAAATCATAAACCAGAATCAGTCCAGAAAATTGCAATCAGTGCATCTTTACGCTTGATTGATTGCATTTTTCAGATTGCGCCGTTAAATATCCTTCAACAGCAACAAGTCCTGCAGTCCATCCAGTAAAAGAAATGGGGCGTATAATTCTGAAGCGGTAGCCACACATCAGGTTTCACCAGGCCGCCACACCACCGCAGTGGGGCCTTCTCGTTGATGAGTATTACCCAGACAAGATTGATCGCCCAATAAAGCAGCTGGCCTGCCTTAAAAGCATGCTTATTGTTATTGATACCATGCAAAGCAAACTAAATCCTCTCTCTTTATGGACATTACCCTTTTCCATTAAAGAGAGAGAGAGAAAAAGAGAGAGAGAGCTGCATGTTTGACCATGGCTAATGCTCGCTATAAATATTGTGGGTTTTCCAGTAGCTGTTGCAGAGAGGGTTTTGCTTTTTTGTGACAAAAAAAAACTGTACCTTGTGTTTGTTTGGGTTCGGACATGCTAGCTAAGAGTGTATATTTCTCTTTTCCGGATGCGATTTGTTTTTGCTGTCATGGGGAAAGCCTGCCATTGGCAGAGGTTTTTACACTCGGTAAGCAGTCTGCGGGCTCAGTGACACCCGCGCTTGAATATTTAATTGTAAGTGCTGGCGATTTGAGACAAATTATCACAGCGGAGCAGAAAACGCTCCCCCTTCCCTTAAAGGAGAACTTCGGTGTAAAATGAAAATTGGCATGTTAAAACATCATGCCGAGTTGGTATGTGTACTGGGGAGCACATTTGATTTAGCATTTATTAATAAAATAGTTTTGACCGGCAGTACCTTGCTGTAGTTTCTCGTTGCCGCCATGATGAAAGTCCGCACAAGTCGATTGAGGAACACGAACCAGCATAGAAGAATAGGAGAAGAGGTAGTACAATCGACCTGTTTGGACTTTCATCATGGCGGCAATGAGAAATAAATGTTGTGTACACTTACAAATTTCTCAGTGTCTCGTTTTTAATGTCAGGACCTGTGTTGCACTACCGATGGAGTGTGGAGTTTCTTTGAGCTGTTTTAATGGTATAAAAATAGCGTAGTCGTCATGCTTCGTCTGAGGGCACCTACCACTTCCATTGTTAGCCTTCTGGGACAAACGATAAAAAATAGTTAAACTCTGAATGCAACAGGCTAAATCAATTTTGCTCCTCAGTAGACATACCAACTCGGTATGATGTTTTAACGTGCCAATTTTCATTTTACACCGAAGTTCTCCTTTAACTCAGCACAACCTAATTTCTGCATCCTCCGGCTGGCCGATGCTCTTATAGCCAAGACTAAGAGTAATTGCACAATAACTTACTCTGACTGTTCTCTGTTGGTTGACCTTGACTCTGTGTTCTTTTCTCCTCTGTCCCTGTCTTTCTCTCTCTCTCTTTCTGTTGCGGTCTCTCTGTCTCTTTCTTTCTCCCTCTTTCTTTCTCCCTCTTTCTTTCTCTCTCTCTCTCTCTCTCTCTCTCTCGCTGTACTCCTGTGCGCAGCTGAAATTGGTGAAGTTGCACTCGTCCGGGACATTTTGTATGTCTTCCAGGGAATCGATGGCAAGTTTATCAAGATGTGCTCTCCTGAAAACTGCTATAAAATCGACACAAAGGTTTGTCTGATTGCCCTGTGCTCATTTCACACTTGATCTGTTTCTGCTGATGTTATATCTTCGGGATCAAACACAGGTTGACGTTAATACAGGTATTAAACTTAAAGTAAGAACTCCACAGATGTGAGAGGGGTTATTGTGAAGGATGTACAGTATTATAGCAAGGAGCAGTTATCTAGTGTGGTTGGTGTGCAGAGCTGTCTCACTGTGTATTGAATCACAGAACTATTTACAGTGAATTGTTAAAAAAGCTATTGGTCACATTTCTAATTCAAATTCATTGCTGGTCAAACTCGGCAAACATTGTGGCTTGGACAGAAACATAAACAGTGCTGTCTACTCAGCTCTTTCCTTCAGGATAATCGAAGGTGAGGTGTTATTTGATTGGCTTTTAAACCCAAACACAAAAAACTGTTCAACAAAAATGTCTTCATTTTCCATTAAATTATTGGGATGAACAAATTCATGATGTTATGCATGTCAAACCCTGTGCCAGTACCTGTGTAACACAAACTAAACCTGCCTATTGTCCTTCCCTGTAACGCCTACATTTTTAAGATCTCCCTGTGACATAGTTAGTAATTTCTAAAGATAGTAACTTCCCATCACAACTTGTGGAACTGGTACTTAGGTAGGTGCCATTGTGCTTAGAGTAAATAAAAAAGATTTGCCTTGTTGTGAAGGTGTGATGGCCTATGTCCAGTGGAGTATGTATTCCATTCTCTGGGGACATCTACCATTTGTCTGCAACATTTGGTGTTATGCTTGTAGGTGTGACTTACTATACTGTTTTATAATTTGCATATGTTAAAACCTTCACGCTGGCCACTTATCCACAGTATTTAATTAGAAGATGAACAAAGCTCACACATACATCTTGAACTTAACTGCAAATGACACTGTGTTTGGCCTAACAGAAACAGTCGCTAACAGTAGCACAGCCTTCCGATTTGAAACTTGAATCTCCCCTCTTCATAACTCTGCTTCCAAGCTCCTGTCCATGACTACATTATCATGCCTATAAATACACTTTGCTTGTCAGATAGACTTTCAGATTATTCATCTGTTTATTTATGCCTTATTTGTTTATTTTTATTTTTTTCCCCCTTGTCTGACATCAAGGTTGACGACGTGCTAAAAACAAGCAACAGATCAATACCCACTTTGGCCAGCATCCACGTATATAGCCTCACCTCCCTTCCACACGTTCTGTGGTCACACTCTTGCACTCTTAACCTGTCAGTCTCCCGCCACCCAAGCCCTAATGCAGGCCCTCCCTGTAAACACATCCTCGTAAATGGCCATCGACCGCTCACAACTGGCCGTCAGGTCCTTCGGTTTACCCACCATCAAAAGACAGTGGATTATCATCAGAGAAAAGAGCGGCTTTACTGTAACCCTTTTTGTACGTTAATGAATACCATGAAGGCTTTTGAAGATGCCGATGGTTTTGATAGTAGAGATTAAGTAAAATGCATGACTTGTCTTAAAGGGGCCAAATTACACTCGTTTTTCACCAAGTTAGAATAGGTCTATAGGCTATAAAAACAAATTCAGCACAAAATCGCTGTCACATGAAGATCTCACCAATTCGATTCTTGCCTGTTTTTTTTTCTTTTTCTCACCTTTCTTTCTTCGCAGCCCACAACACGTCATGTGACTTGCCTTTGCCTGTTGCCATAACACTCAGCGTCTTGTATAGGTTCAAAGGCTCCTTGACATATACAGTGGGGGCGTTCTGTGTTAATGCAGCTTATTCTGATGTCACAATAAGCTTTAGCCAGTCAAATGGCTCATAGAAGCAATCTTTCCACTGACTTACAGAAAACAAATGGATGGTTTTTTCCGCATTTGGAGTGTTTATAGGAGCAGTACAGACCCAAATAGATATATGAAAACACAAAAAGTGATTTTTCCATAATATGTCCCCTTTAAGTCTTCCAGTTATGCAGAGAGACACTCAAGCTGGTAGTAGGAGCTTTTGGCATCAAATACTTGGCCGGCCCGCAAACAGCCCAAACACCACAAATGCTGCAGCGAAATGCTGAGGTGGATTCAGCCCGATCACGCTCGTGATTTTTCAAATCGCAGCGCTGGACCCTTAACTCCTCACCTCGGAAGCATCCAGCTGGTGCTTCAGTAGTGCGTGGGTGTGTGTGGGAAGGTGTGAGTAGTGATTAGCATAGGTTGCCATGGCGCTCGTTTCTACACAGGCTCTGTGTTGATTCCTGCTATCTTCCTAGACACGCATTTGGTCGTTTGTATTCTTGCTTGAGAGATGAAAGAGAGAAAGCAGAGGAGAATGGAGGGGGAAAAAAGGAAATGTGGCTTTTATTTGTCCTTTTCTTGCCACGGTTGCTTCAGAGCTGGGTAAATTGACCGGTGCTAATTCGGTTCCCCTCGCACGCTCCAGCAGCGGGGGTCGTCTGGGGAGCGATGGCCGCCGGTGGGGAATGTGAATGCACATGCAGTGTGCGGTTAGCTTCACTCTCTCAGCACCGCCACTCTCCCCCTCGGGCCGGCCGAGGAGCCCTTTTCCGCTCAATGGCTCTGCAAGTGGCCCAGTGGGCTGCTCAGTGTAGCGTTCAAAGCACTCAGAGGAGAAGAAAGAGACTGTGGATCCTGCAAAGTGTCCACCATTAGGTCTCTATACACTGGTGGACAAACATGCGTTAGTCAATATTGGGCTTAGGCGATGTTTTGAAAATGCCATATACCGGGGTGTTTTCAAAATACCAGCTGCAAGATTTTCAATAACGTGATACTGTTCTGATACTAACATCAAAATGCTATAGAAATGCTCTGACTGATACAAAAGAAGCAGTTTCTTGCCTTCTATATGAAAAGTTAAAATAAGGAAGAAAGACTCCCAATATATTAAATCCTGCAAGGCTACTTTACTGAGCTGCTACTTTAAATTATGGCGCTTAAAACTGGCCATACCTATTCGCATAACATTTATGTACATTTCTTTAAACACTTCTTAAATTCCGGCATACCAGGGTATCCTGCCAGGGCAATATTGAGGTATGAAAAAGGGGTATAGTGGATGGCACTGAGGCCATGTATCTGAGAACATTTGAAATGGAATGGAAAGCTGAGTGAGAGACTTATGAGTGAACGAATCGTGATCAGATCTGACAAAAGGAGTCACAAATTCAGAAATTAACATTCCCAGTTTGAGTACCAATAAAAAAAACAAGAGGATGCACTTTAAAATTATTTCCTGGTCAAAATCATACCTTAACCGTTGTCAAAATTGTTGTTATTGCATTCAACCTTTTTTTTTCCAATTCAAAACCTATCACACTTATTTGGACATTGTAAAAGAATAGACCATTTAAAATTCATAAATGATCAAAAAAGAAGAGAATTTTCTTCTTCTTTTTTTCAGAAATGTATCAAATTTAGTCCTGCTCATGCCTGCATCTGTAAGGATGTGACCTGCTCTTTCCCGCTCCCGCATCCCATAAGCAGGTGTCTTCTGGCACCTCTTGCAGCAAGCCTATGGCAACTGATTCCCTTGTGGACTCCAGTAGTCTAGTGGATGTTTTCTGTCCAGGTCACAGTTAGAATACAAAGCAATGAGTGAATACTAGGCTCACTGGGCTTTAGATTGAAGCGATCTAAAAAAGGAGCACCCTCCTTCAGTAGAGGCAGGCTACTCTGTCTTCCCGTACAACAACCTGATGAGCGGTTGCTGAATGTGGGCATGGCAGATGGCGCCGTGATCCTTGCCATCCTGGCACGAGGAGGGCCGGGACAAGCTGCCACTCACAGATTCACTGTGTGTGTGTGTGTGTGTGTGTGTGTGTGTGTGTGTGTGTGTGTGTGTGTGTGTGTGTGTGTGTGTGTGTGTGTGTGTGTGTGTGTGTGTGTGTCCATATATGGATAGCCTCTATGTACATTCTGTGCAAGCTAAATTCAGCCTTACCACATGCTGTTGCGTTGCAAGGCTGTCTGTTTTTTTCTCTCTCATTGAAGGCATTTCTTCTAATTTTGCTCAAGTTAGACAGCAGAGTCACTCTGTCAGTTTTCACTTCAGAATTTAGCGGATAAACGTGAATGGGTTTAGAAAGGGTACAGTAAGTGGCTCTTTTTTAGCAAAATATATAAGCACAAATTATAGGACTTGGCAGTTATGTCTGTACTGCCAATACTTATGAAGGCTTGGCAATGTCTTGCCAATTGTGAAGATGGTATACAGGATTTTTTTTTTTTATCTTTTGAAAGTCCTCTAGAAATCTTAGTTCCGATTTGGAAGGCCTAATTTATTGGTGTGCTGACCTTCAGTTTGTCTTTTTTTTTTTTTTTTTTTTTCGGGACGGTTAGCTGAATTGATTAACAGTAATTGTTGTTTTGTAGATCATGTAATACTTTATTGAATTATGTAGAAATATTATCCTTTTAGAGTTTATGATGGGGAAACACGAGTCAACAATGGCCAATCGTGAAAGCTAATTAAAGGGAAATTAGTTCAGAAAGGAAACACACACACGTTCTCACAAACACACACACACGTACACGTACATACACATCACATGACACAAAGTAACAGAATGTAACATGAGCCTTTGGTCACCTGAAATATGACAGTCTGCACAAAGAGTAACAAAATATCCTGGCATAGAAGATGTCTCAGGATGGTTAAAGCAACTTTGATGGGTCATTTACAAGCGTAATGTTAATATTCAATTAGCGTAATTCTTCGCCAATCTTAAAAAAAAAAAAAAAAAAAAGTGAAAATTGAATGTAAAAACTGAGTGAGAACTGTAAAAATAAATAAATAGATTGTGATGTTAAGGCTGTGTGCCTGTTGATTTCAGCAATAGGTAGGATTTGCTCTGCTTCACCGCGACTTATTTTTGAGGTGTATCAGATTAAAGGTGTACTTCCATCGTGTTTTCATTAATTTTGCAGTGTTCTCTAGTATTAATAATTGCCCTGTGCGCTGGTTTTGATGAAAAAAATGTTCTAGTGCTTCTGTTTCAGACTGTTTTAGTTTGGTAGAGGGGGTGGGGCGGGGAGAACGACACGATTTCACCAGAGGCACGCTCCCTGCAGCTTCCTTTGCCCCACAGTCAACTTGATAGCAGAGTAAGGTAAAGGGGAAAAGTCAACTTGACAGTGCTAAAACTGCACACAGAATGTCTACGGAGATACAGCCTTATGTGTTTGATCCTGAATCCGAAGAGGAAGGAGAGATGGCACAAGCAAAAGCACACATTAGGCTATTTAAAGCCCATTCGGTCAGTTTCTCTTATATGTATTTCCACGTCTACGTCACGCCGAAGACCCTTTTCGCATTGGGTCGTTTTTCCGCCTATTGTCTTCTTTTGACTGATATAGAAAACGGGGATAGAAAAACATTTTGATATGCAGCATGCATATGCAACTCGGGGTGACCCATCATATTTCAAAAGAGCAAGTACTAAACGGTTTCTCGTGGAAGTACACCTTTAACGTTGATTGTGTTAATATATGTCTTAATTTTTTGGTTATATTTCAGATGTAACCAAGTATATATATTTTTTAATGTTCTATTGTATATTGCTTGCGTGTCGCTTTTGGAGGACCGTGTCTGCTAAATACTGTAAATGTAACTGTAACTGCTTTGTGTCCAGGTCCCGTTGTGCAAGTCCCTCCGTGACATCAGCAGTCGCCTGGCAGAACTGGGCTGGCTGCACAACAAGGTGCGCAAGTACACAGACTCCCGCAGCCTGGACCGCGCCTTCGGCCTGGTGGGCCAGGTAAGCAAGCACCTCTCACACAGCAACTATGTGACAGCCTTCAGGTGACTATGTGACAAAGAACACCTCTCGTGCAGCGACTATGTGACAAAGAACAGCCCTCACACTGCTACTTTGAGACATAGAACAGCCCTCACACAGCTAATGTGACACATGGAACACCCCTCACACAGCGACTATTTGACAAAGAACAGCCTTTACACGACTATGAGACATGGAACACCCCTCACACAAGGGACTATGTGACAGAACAGCCCTCAGACATCCACTATCAGAAATTAGTGTTTAAAGAAAGAAAAGTGTGTTCATCTGATCTCAGTGAGGTCAGGTGCTACACAAAGAATGTAGTAATCAAAGGAGAAGAGTGTGTCCAAACCCAAAAGGTTTTTCAGACAACAGTGGCAACGGTTCGACCAACCAGCATTGTTATTTTGCCTGATGCAGACCCTGGTGGGTCAACACGTTGTCGTTATAATTCCCAAAAAAAAAAAAACTTTTTCTGAGCTATACTGGTGTGCGTAAACTCCTCTCTTGCGTTAATCAATCAGCGCCTGTGTGTGATCTGTGTGTTTTGTGTCTTTCGTCTCTCCAGAGCTTTTGTGCCTCCCTTCATCAGGAACTCAAGGAGTACTACAGGCTTCTGTCGGTGCTGCACTCGCAAGTACGAGTCATACTCATTACATTACATCACATCACACTTAGCAGACGCTTTTATTAAAGATTCACTGCTGGAGAAATTCTTGACTGATGCTGATCCCAAAGTATCAAATTTGCCCGAGGCCAATGTCATTTTGTAATTACTTTGTTTTTAATGTAAAATAATTCCTTTGCTGGCAAAATAGTATTGATTATACAAATAAACTCACTTATTTTTAAGTCTTTCTGTACTTTTGGCACTTTCTCAGATCTGCACTTTGTAAATAGGTAGGTCTCCTGACAGCCAGCGCTTTGTGAGTCAGGTGGTTAAGAAGCTGCTAGGTTAGGATAAGAGGTCTTTTTTTTAAAAACAGAAGGGTATTTAGGAGCTTCTCAGAAGCATTATTACTATTGCATCATTTATTCCCTTCTCCATGTAATCCTTGTCTGATTTCTCTGTCATTTGGTAGTGTTGATCTGTTGGGTTTTCCTGAGCTAATGCCTACGTCTGTCTGTCTCTCTCTCTCTCTCTCTCTCTCTCGCTCTCGCTCTCTCTGTTAGCTGCAGGTTGAGGATGACCAGGGAGTGAACCTGGGCGTGGACAGCACCCTGACACTGAGGCGACTCCTCGTCTGGACCTACGACCCCAAACTCCGGCTCAAAACTCTGGCTGCTCTGGTGGACTTCTGCCAAGGTGTGTAGGTTGATTATTCCAGTTAATGCCTAAAAAAAATGATTTAAAGGCACTTTTCACTAAAGTGGAAATTTAATTTGTTGTCAGTAATCAGTTGATGGCTGTGATATGATGTGTGTGTGTGTGTGCACATTTTAGCCAAGTTTGGATGTAGATATGATGGATGCCTATTTTATGGATCCAAATTAAAGAATTAAAATGTGTGTGTCCTCAGGCAGGAAAGGGGGTGAGCTGGCCTCAGCGGTGCATGCTTATGGGAAGACGGGGGACCCCAACATGCGCGCTCTGGTGCAGCACATCCTGGGCCTGGTGTCCCATCCCATCCTCAACTTCCTCTACCGCTGGATCTACGACGGAGAATTGGAGGACACTTACCATGAGGTCGGTACAGTCATCTGCACGCGCATACACTCACACTGCACAAACATCTGTTTACTTACTCACAGAGTTGGCTATGTGACTTGAAACACCCCGCAGTGACTGTGTGACTAAGAAAGTGATTCCCATTGTCACTGTGAACACAAAGAAATTCAGTCTTTGCATTTAACCCATCACATGTGTGAACACCCCTCACACAGCGACTATGTGACATGGAACACCCCTCACACAGCGAGTGTGTGACAAAGAAAAGCCTTTACACGACTGTGACAAAGAACACCCCTCACATAGCCAGTGTATGACAAGAAACACCCCTCACACAAAGGACTATGTGACAGAACAGCCTTCAGACATCTACTATGAGAAATTAGTGTTTAAAAAAAATGAAGTGTGGTCATCCCTTCTTAGTGATGTCAGGTGCTACACAAAAATGCAGTAATCAAAGGAAAAGAGCGCCTCCAAACCATTATAGCTTCCAATGGGGTTATTAGAACACAATGGCACATATTTGTTCCAGCCAATTCACTGAAGTAGATCAGCTAATTAGAGAAATCACCTGTGTTAAAGCAACACCAAGTAGTTTTCATCTTCTGGTCACCCTAGTGGTTGGAAGCGGAATTGTGTCTTATTAGAACTACAAAGAGACGCTCCACACCTCCAAACTTACTTAATGCAGTTATAGCCCATGGAGGATGGCAAAGCGAGTTTAGAAGTGTGTTTTTCACCCTGTTACATGTTGATGAACCACTGAAACGATTTTGGAAGCATTACTTTAAGGTTGAGAAAACGACTTAGTGTTGCTGTAAGCGCACAGACAGAAGGGATGCATGACAGGACTTTTTCCATCCTCAGGCTGGTCGGTCCACCTCTGCACGCAAACACCCGTTTTGACGCGAGTAAAAAGCATGTGAAGATGCTCATGGCAGATGTAGCAGTGTGCTTCACTGGAGATGTCAGGATCGTAACGTGTCCAGGATCGTAACATGTCCATCTCTTCCCGTCTCGATTTTTAGGAGACATTGTCGCCTTCACAGTCATATCACGCTTCTAAAGCAGATTACGTTCAGCTACATTAAATTTGTGTAGCAAGATGCTATGGAACAAACAGTAGAAACGAAAATGGGTAATAAAGTCACAAGAAAATACATGGGAAAAAAATCTAAAAGATCAGGTTAGTAGACAGCAAGCTATAGCAACGACTGTCTCTGTCTCTTTGTCCGTTTCTCCCTCTCTCTCTCTCTTTGTCTCCCTATCTCGATCTTTTTCTCTCACTCTCTCTCTCGGTCTCTCTCTTGCTCTCGCTCTCAATCTCTCTCTCTTTCTCTCTCTCTCTCTCTCTCCCTCTCTATCCCCTTTTCTCCATTTTCCCTGCGGTGTTAATCTGTGCTGGTCTGCAGTCCCAGAATAGGGCCTAATGAATCGTCTGTGATGTCCGTGCTGCCCAGCTCGACCGTCCCACAGTGAGAGGCGGACAGAGGGCATCGGGCAGAGGCAGAGTTGTGGGCACTGTCAGGCTTAAGTGGCAGGCTGAGCACATGGCAATGTGGCATCAGTACTCCTCCATACATTGCCCTTGGAGTGGCCATTTTACACACTCACTGTGACTGTTAAGTGGAGGTGCTACGATGCCACGGCCAGACAGAAGTGGCTTACGGTGCACTTAGGAGGCGTTGAAGGGCAGGCAAAGGGGGGCAAGGTTTTAAGACCTTGTGTAACTGGCTGTTAGTTTGTCCTGTGACATTTTAATGGGTCTGTTATTGTGTGGGGCTAATGAAGATGTTCTTGGCCTGGTACGCTTTTGGCTTGCGTGGACGTTTGTGCTTAAAAGACGCGAGCCTCTGCAACAGAACTTTAGATACACACAAAAGACGTGCACCTCAGCTACACAGTTTCACATACACACAAAACACGTGCACCTCGGCCACACAATCTCACCCATATACTTCTGTCATGAAACACACTTGATTGGCCCTGGTTACTGATTCCATGTCGACTTCATTTTGGCAAGCAGATTATAGGGACCACAAAGGAACTTTGGAATTGTTTTGTTTTCGTTTAAACTTTTATAGTTGTGTTTATGCAGTTATAAGAGATTTATTTAGGAAGTATAATTTATATTATGTGTATATATGTGTATGTGTGTGTGCGTGCGTGTGCGTGTTTCTAGTTCAAACTGCACATGTCTGTGTGTGTGTTTCTAGTTCAAATTGCACATTTGGTGTCTGGTGAAAAGCAGTTTCAGTCCTCTGTGTAATGCCTGTTACGTAGTGAATTGACAATAAAGTACACTTTGACTTTTGACTTTATTCAAAAAGCAAATAATTGACCAAATAAAATAATGTCAGTTCTAAGTGGTTTTCACTATCGGTGTGTGTTTGTAGTTCTTCGTAGCCTCCGACCCCACGGTGAAGACAGACCGGCTGTGGCACGACAAGTACTCGCTGAGGAAGTCCATGATCCCCTCCTTCATCACCATGGACCAGGCCAGAAAGGTAAGAAGCTGCCAGCGCTACCGACCGGAGAGCAGACACCACCGTGCCATGCACACTCCAGTCCTGCCTGTCTCCAGTCAGTGGTGCAAGTCACACATTTTCTCACCAATACTGCCCAACAAAGGCAAAGTGCAGTAACTACGTCAACATTGAAACTCAGAAAACTGCCTTTAACGTTGTCATAATGCCCAGTCAAACATGTTGTTGGTTTAATAGTGGCAATGCTTTTATGTACTTTCTTAATAAGAAGACGCGAGACATTTAGTCACAAGACAAAGAGGTGTTTTAAAGTCAATTTCCAGTCTAAACAGAGTTTTGACAAAATATGTAGTTACTGCATTTTGGCTTGTAGGGCAGAATACAGGTGTCAGACCTGCACAACCAAGTGGGTGCTGGATCCTTTATGAGGCTGATGATGAGTGATTTTTGTGCGAGAGTGATATATGTAAGAGATACCGGCCAACGAGGTGACCAGTTCCTTGGAAATAATGGCGAGGTGGAGGCGAAGAATTCCACGACGTAGTCATTATGTCCACAGAACTGGTCACCTCGAGGGCCGTTATGACTTTCATGTCCCATTTGTATTTATGATATAGTTTTATATTCATGAGCTACTGAAATAAATGGTTGATTTGCTACTTTATAGCATCCCTAAAGAAAAAGTAGTGTGGAATAGTCATTTAACCGTTAATTTGGCCACTGGAGTTTTCATGGTTACCATTTATAAGCGCACTGATATGGAATGGTGATTCAAATGTTTGAGATCTACTTCAAAGATAGACAGTTGTGCAAAGTTAAATTAACACCTCATCCAATCAGAAAAAAACAAAAACCATTGTTAAGGGAGAGGACCAATGGTAACAGCGCTAGCAGTTCCTTTTAAAGCAGCACTATGCTACTTCGAGTGCCTTTTCTCAATGGACCTCCCCCAAGCGTCTTCAAGTAAATGGACCGTTTTCCCTTTCCCTCACCCTGTGCATGTGTTTTCAACTCAACTCATCAGAGTAACCGGCGAATACAAAAGTACTCATGTCGACCGAGGTAAGTAAAGTGAGAATTTCTTTGGAATTTAACGTGATCCTGCTTCTCACGATGTAAGAGACTTTGTGAGTCTGAGGGTGCCAGGACAGGATATTGCAAGAGTGGTATTCTGTCCACACACAGCGGGGGCGGTCAAGAAAGCCTTTCTTCGCCTGGTAATGACTCTGGAAATGTTACAAAGATGATAAATTATCTTGAAAAAGTTGCATAGTGCTGCTTTAAAAACAGTGTAATCGCCCCACAGACATTTCAGGTTGTTTTTGGCTAAACAGGGCAACCTTCAGAATAGCAGACACTCCCCTCTCATACATCTATGCTCCACAGACCACAGCAGACATGTCCAGCAGACAGGCCGAATGAATGCATAAAAGAAATTGAATTTGTGTGGCTGTTTCGTCTTTACTGTCATTCTACATGTCTACCCCGCGTCCGGTTCTCATGTGACTCATGTCTCCCATGTATCTGTCCTTTGACACACACACACACACACACACACACACACACCCCTCGGTTTGCTCTGACACGCGTCCTTCCCTGCATCACAGGTCCTGCTCATTGGCAAATCCATCAACTTCCTGCATCAGGTGTGCCACGACCGCACTTCGCCCGGCAAGATCCTGCCCGCCTCCAAGGCCGCCGACTCGCCCAAAGATGGTAAGATGACCTTTTATTTTATTTATTTATTCCTTTATTCATTAATATATTTATGTATCTATTTATTTCACTGCTTGAGCAGGAGAACTTTGCCTTCACCGCCTCAAAGCTCCCTGGAGACTCCGTCGAGCCACACATGCCTGTAATAGCTGCGTTTTAGGAGGTAAAAGGGACGTGTATCGAACCCCTCCTCGTGGCAAATGGAGGGAGGATTGATCTGTTGGTGCGAGGCCGGCACAATAGCTATCTATCGTTTTCAGCCCTACGTAGTCTCCAGTTTTGAAACACGTGTATCGACAGTGGCCTTGTTTGATGTAAGTGGGTGTGTCTTTTAAACTCTGCCGCTCTCAATCAATCAATAGCTTTACCGTCGCCTGGCATCGTCCTTGGATTCGAGGCTGCACCCAAAGATACCACGCCATTGTTTGCGTATTATACCCCTGTGTCTGCCCTCTCTACCCTTCTCCCTGTTAGTGTGTGTGTGTGTGTGTGTGTATGTGTGTGTGTGCCCGGAATGGGCCATAAACAGCGGTCGTTTTAGTGTATAGATCTCACTATCTTCGTCTCTCAGGCCCACACACAGGCTGTTGTGCTGTCGGGGGTTGTGACTGTATGTCTTTACGTGTACTTGTTCTTAACGACTGATGTGTGCACATCATTGCTGCCATTCATGCGTCATCTGTGGTTATTTGGCACATTAGTCAAACACATTGACGCGAGTTAACTCTGCAACAAACAATATTGACATGATCTCAAATGTGGTTGGGTGATGACAGTGACCATGACACTGGAAAAAGGCAGATTGCGTTTTTATCCCCAAGGTCTTCTGGGGTGACCTTCAGTATCGTTGGTTATTGCCACTTGTTCTGCAGCAAGTGTGTAGGCTTGACTCAGAAGGTTGTGGACGTGTTTGCTTGGTCAAAAAGCAAGGCCACAGTTAGGGTCTGCTTTGCGCAGTGCCAAACATCTCGTAACCTGGGCCGAGTTGAGTCGGCCAACTGGGCCCAGGTCCAGGGGGGCAGAGGCCCTGGGGGGGGGGGGGGGGGGGGGTCGAAAACAGAGGCTGTACAAGTACAGCCATTTATATTTGATTTGCTTAGTGGATCAAATGCATCAGAGTGATCACACCATTTATGCAGATATGCAGTTCCAAAGCATACCTTCGTAAAATATGATATCGTGCTCCCTCAAAAATTGTGAGACAAATGGCTTAGCCACCGGAGGTTTGGGTGGCAGAGGGGCGCAAGACACTTTTGTTGACAGCGGTGCTATAATCCATAATCCGGCTGTTAACTGTTCTAAATCCAGTGCAGTCCACTACCTCTTTTGGCTTACTGCTTCAGTGTGTTCTTATGCTACCTGTTGAGTTTGGTTAGGAGCATGGACTGAGGGTGGTCTTGTGTGTGTTTATTGTGCTGCCACCCACAGCTGCAGAGCTGTTCACAGACCTGGAGGGGGCCTTTCAAAGCAAGATCGACGCGGCCTACTTTGAGACCAGCAAGTACCTGCTGGATGTCCTGAACAAAAACTACCTCCTGCTGGAGCACCTGCAGGCCATGAGGAGATACCTGCTGCTGGGACAGGGAGACTTCATCAGGCACCTCATGGACCTGCTCAAGTATGAACACACACACACACACACACACGTACACACATACACACGTACACACATACACACATACGTGTACACTCACCAATGACGTTTATTCTTTCAGTAAATCTGGCAAGTTACATATGTAATACAGAAGAACACCCTATAACATACAGGTGCCTTGAGTATTGTGGAAAAGTTAATTGATTTCAATGCAATGTGAAACGCAAAAGCAGTCCAAACCTGGTACTGAGGGCCTAAATGTGAATGTGAAATATATGCTTTTCAGGCGACTGACATTTCTGTATTAAAATGTCTGAATAATATTGTACATTTCTGAGATGTGGATTTTTTAGCTGTCAGCAGTTGTTATTGAAATGATTTTTTTTCCACAATAAAAATCATTATCATTGAGATGCATCTGTATTTACAAAGGATTAAACAATTGTGCCAGTGACACTTTAAATTCCATTTCAATTTCATTTTTGTACAAGAAAATACAATGTACATAGGCAATAAACATAAAAACTAAATTACGAAAGAACACGTATGCGTAAGCGCTGTAACTTTACTTTGTCCTGTGTGTCTGACCCTCTCCAGGCCAGAGCTGGCTCGACCGGCCACCACCCTTTACCAGCACAACCTGACGGGCATCCTGGAGACGGCTGTCCGTGCCACCAACGCCCAGTTTGACAGCCCTGAGATCCTCAAGAGGCTGGATGTGCGGCTGCTGGAGGTATCTGACATTTCACACACACACACACACACACATATACACAGTCAACACTAGTTAAAAACAATGTCATGTGAAATCTTTTTTTTTTTTTTTTTTTTTTTTTTTTTTTTTACCTAATTGTATGTTCTTCTTTACCAGATTCCAGATACTGTTTTATGTGTTATTGTTCATCTTGTGTACTTTTTTTTCTTTATTTTAACCTTTAAATTTATCAGATATATTTGTCACCTTTAATTTTATTAATTGCCAATCCATGTTCAACTGTGAATTCCATATTATACAATGTTAATTCTGTGATTCCACCTGTGTTTTTGTATTGCGGAAATTATAGGGCATCTAGGGCCTAACATAAATACTGAGCCATACTCAGTCATAAACAAGACATACCCAAAAACCTCACAGATGTATTTCTGGGACTCTGGGAGTTACTGTTCCAGAATTCCCACACTCATGCCTGCTTGTAGTATGTAACTACTGACTCTGATATCACTAATATCCCACAGTGCCACGCCAATGTGTGTTTGGCTTTATATAAGTTCTTTGTCTTTGTTGTAGGTGTCACCAGGAGACACAGGATGGGATGTCTTCAGTCTGGACTATCATGTAGAAGGGCCCATAGCCACAGTACGTATTTTACTTGTGTGTTTATTAGGGCTACTCAATTAATCGAATTCTAATCGTGATAACGATTTCAGGGCCAAACGATCTCACAACACATAAAATCGAGGGAAACTAATTATTTTCTACTGTTTGTACTGTACATTAGATGTATACATTAGACATTTCTACTGTTTGTACATTAGACATCAAAGGAGATGTTTACGAAGAAAGGTATTAGGGAAAATCCGAAGGTACAAGAATGTTTGTTTTTTCGAAATGTTTTTGAATACATTTTCAATAAATGAAGCATGTTACTGAGGAAAACAAAATAATCGTTTGAATAATCGTGATTTCAGTTTTGGCCCAAATAATCGTGATTCTAATTTTTTCCATAATCGAGCAGCCTTAGTGTTTGTTTATTTACTGACATACTTTTGCAGTTCTTTATTACTGTTTTGTTGTGTACTTTATTACTGTATTGTTGTGTAATTCCCACTGTACACCCTGACAGTTGCTGGATGGTGCAAGTAGTGTAATTGTATGTGTGTAACTAGTGTAATTGTATGTGTGTAACTAGTGTAACTGTATGTGTGTAACTAGTGTAATTGTATGTGTGTAACTAGTGTAACTGTATGTGTGTAACTAGTGTAACTGTATGTGTGTGTAACTAGTGTAACTGTATGTGTGTGTAACTAGTGTAATTGTATGTGTGTAACTAGTGTAATTGTATGTGTGTAACTAGTGTAACTGTATGTGTGTAACTAGTGTAACTGTATGTGTGTAACTAGTGTAATTGTATGTGTGTAACTAGTGTAACTGTATGTGTGTAACTAGTGTAACTGTATGTGTGTGTAACTAGTGTAATTGTATGTGTGTAACTAGTGTAATTGTATGTGTGTAACTAGTGTAACTGTATGTGTGTAACTAGTGTAACTGTATGTGTGTGTAACTAGTGTAACTATGTGTGTGACTAGTGTAATTGTATGTGTGTGACAGGTGTTCACGCGCGAGTGCATGAGCCACTACCTGCGGGTGTTTAACTTCCTGTGGAGGGCCAAGCGCATGGAGTACATCCTCACCGACATCTGGAAGGGCCAGATGTGCAACGCCAAGCTGCTGAAGAGCATGCCCGGTGAGAACGTCACACAGATGCACCCGCTCCATCTGCATTCATGGCCATGTGTGCACGCAAGTGTTTCTTCTCCCGTAATAGATGATGGTTGTTGCAGTGCAGTTGGGTCACATGTCCAGTAGAGGGGGGTATTGAGAGCTGTTTCTAATTCCATCTGGTTGCCAGGTATTTTTTTCTAAAATGAGACTGCATGCTCTTAGATGGTTTGCAGTGTGTGTGCGTGCGTGTGTGCGTGAGTGCGTGTGCACATTGTGAAAAAGACTACAGTCCTGTTCAGATTCAGTGTTGTTTTCCATAATGACTTGCACAGTGCAGCCAAAAAATGTTTGTACATTCTGACAAAGTGGAAAGGAAATTGCGAATATAGAAGGAAGAATTTCAAATTATATTAAAACAAATATAAATGACACAAATAATAAAAATTATATTAAACAAATATATGCTTGTAAAATAGCTACATCTTCTCACTCTGCAAATAGTGTAACAGCCTTCCTCACCACAAAGACAAAACTCCAAACCATTTCCTGCTACACTGTACATGCAAAGTCTCTGTCTTAGTAAACATGGCTTTATGGAGTTACCCCATGTGCACTACATGTCACAAGCATGAGCTCACCAGAGGGGGACAGACCAGCCTGAGAAAGTAAAAGTCCTCGCTTATTTTCCTTATGCATCTGCTCTTCTTCAGCCTGTGATTTCACCAACAAGCTCATCTACCTGGTCGAAGAGTTGTGCTACCTAGGAGCAGCTGGCTCAGTCAATTTGCTGGAACAAATAGCTGGACTTTTTATTTTCTGAGACCGGGGCACCCACCTTGTAATTTCACATATAGTTCTCCTAACACTCTCATTTTAGAGGTGAAAGACAAGAAAATGGCTGAGTCACTCTAACCTGAGTTCCTCCAGTCAGGACATTTGTGAAATGGAAGCCACAGGCTTTGTGCCGCTGTGTGTAACTCTGTTGTGTTGTGTTGTGTTGTGTGTTGCAGAGTTGTCTGGTGAGCTGCATCAGTGTCACATTTTGGCCTCGGAGATGGTCCATTTCATCCACCAGATGCAGTACTACATCACCTTTGAGGTCAGCTGTGCTCCCCTGACTCTTTTCCTTTTGCAGTTCAGCAATTTGAAAACCTGTTAACACAGAGTTTATGACTGTGCCCCTGGTGGCCATACATCAGAACAATTACTTTGGTATTTCAGGGCGTACTCACACACTGTCATCTGTACCATGCCCGAGTACACTTGACCCTCCAGAGTCTGGTTCGTTTGACCAGGGTGATTGCTCCGTTCTGTGCAGGAGCACAGTAAGCTTGTGTGTTTGGAATGGACTGTATTTATATAGTGCAATTCTATACTCGGCAGAGTACCCGAAGCGCTTTACATTGAATGCCTCACATTCACCCATTCACACACACATTCACACATCGGTTGTGAAGGCTGCCATGCAAGGCGGCAGTCAGCACACTGGGAGCAGGATGGGGTTCAGTGTCTTGTTCAAGAACACTTCGACGCAGCATGGAGGAGCTTTAATCGAACCGGTGACCGCTCTACCTACTCAGCCACCATCGCTTGGAACAGCACTAGCGCCTCCATTTTGAGACAACATGGCAGTCACCATTGAGCTCACCAACTCAAATTCAAAGTTTACAAGAACACTTTAGTTTGCCAATGGAGATATTTACTCATTTTTAATTATACATATGAATGGAAAATTCATTTTTTAATAAGCAGTTTAAAACAATTGCAGTGTGGCTTTAAAAGGCCAACATTTGGGGGGGTGCATATGCACAGTCTTTCTGATGACTCTGATTCTGGAGCTGATATCTTTGTTTATCGGGCCTAAAATGTGGTGGTGTGAAACGGCATTTGTTTTGTAACACTGTGGCCCTGACAAATACATATACACTGTTTAGTTCTTCAGTTTATTTACTTTTATTGATCGCCTGAGGGAAATTGGTTCTCTGCATCTGAATTACACTGAAGCGCACACACCAACCCAGAGCAGTGGGCTGCCTGCCTGCAGCAGCACCTGGGGAGCAGTGTGGGGTTAGGGGCCTTGCTCAAAGGCACGTCAGCCATGCTCCAGCCGGAGGTCAAACCGGCAAGCCTTCAGCTTCAAGGCCATAACGTAGTCCTAACCAGTAGGAGCTAGTATCTTTGTCAGAATGGAAAAGGTCTAAAATGTATTTTGGTAGTGTGAGACCTGAGTCATGTTGGTTACTAACACTGTGGCCCTGCATGTGCTGCTGTTTGCGCAGGTGTTGGAGTGCTCCTGGGATGAGCTGTGGAATAAGGTGCAGCAGGCTCGGGATCTGGACCACATCATCGCCGCTCATGACGTCTTCTTGGACACGGTCATCGCGCGCTGTCTCCTGGACACCAACAATAGGGTAAGCGCCACATAATCACCTGCCACATGTACGTAGACACAACACAAATGTACTAAAATGCACACATTGGGAAGTCTGGCCTAAAAAGCTACAATCCAGTTTCACATATTTGTATTCACTATTCACTAAATCAGCTGACTGTACTGAACACAACTCTTTAGCCAGGTAGAAGAGTGAATTAGGGAAATTATGTATATAATGTATATAAAATATGTGGTAGTACGTTGTAGCTTCTGAATTCAGGTTGCCCATCACTGAGTAACCGTTTCAACACAGTACAGCTTTTGATGTTTTTTCACACACATTCAGTTTTGTGTCCTCAGTTTTGTGTTTGTTTGTGTCTGCTATCTCCACAGTCTCTGTTAAACCAGCTGAGGGCCATCTTCGACCAGATCATTGAGTTCCAGACCACGCAGGACTCCCTGTACCGCTCCGCCCTGGAGGAGCTCCAGTTCCGCCTCCAGTTTGAGGAGCGCAAGAGGCAGAGGCAGCAAGAGGTGACATGAAACGAAAAACATACTTGGATATAAATAGGCTTATACTGCTGGAAACGAGAGCTGCACGATATTGGAAAAATGTGTCATACGCGGTAACATTGCTGAATATTGCAATGACGATATATTTTGCAATAAATAAACATTTCAATTTTTAAATATAGTTTTAACATTTAAATATTTAAATATAGTTTTAATATCTTTCAGCTTAATCTTTACCGCTAGGCCGTAGCCAGTGCGCAGCCTATCAGGGTGGATATCAAGGGACTCCATTTGATTTCCCAAATATCTTCATATCTGGATCATGAAACATCTTACAGTAATGCCCCATTTATTGCAGTTAAGCCATGTTTTGCGATATGTTTATCACGATATTGTATATTGCGATATCACAATATTTTCAGTACATTGTGCAGCCCTATTGGAAACGCAGCTGACCCTAAACTTTTCGGATTTATCGAGATTAATTCCCAAATCAAGATGTAAACCTGCAGTTTAGTCATATTTCACTCCTTTGAAACGCAAGGCTTTCTGAACTGTTTGACTACTGTGGCATTACGACACCTCTGATGAGGAGAAGATTGGCACGTGTTTGGTGTTGTCATCAGCCTTGCACATAATCAGTGTTGTTTTAGTTGATACTACGTACTATTATAGTCACATTATTCGTGAAATACAGCGTTATGTGTTCTTTATCAAGTGTCAATACGTGTTTGGCAAATGAAACGCATCCAAACCAATTTATTTTGTGTTTTTAATCTTTAATCTTTAATCTAATCTTGGTTGCCAAGACAAATGGCACCATAAGTCCTCACTACTCCAGACGTGTAGTTTGGTTTACAAATATTCCTAAGACTAAAGAAAATTGCTTTGACAAAGTCCAGTTTTGGCTCATCAACCACCGTTTATTTCAGTATTTCAGTTGGGAAGAAAGACAAAATGTGTGTGCACACACTAAACAGTCCTGACTGAGCTTACACATTAGTCACAGCAGATCATTGCTCTATGTTGAAGCCTACTGACATGTTTGCCTACCACCTAGCATCTATTGAACATCCAATTCTGTGATTCATATGACATGCTCACCAGGGACTGCATCCAGTTTTACACACACACACACAGAGACACACGGACACACGCACACTCCACAATAAAACTACCAAACAGGCTGCCCAGTTGGGCCTCATATAATTCTGGTGTGGGCTTTCTGCAGGGGGATTGATTTCCATCTTTTAAAAGCATCAGCAGACAGTGAGCTTGTGCTGAAACAAGGAGTGGGCCGCTCGCTGGCAGATGTTTGTTGTTGTTTATAGTCGTGTTGTAATGGCCAGACCGGAGCAGCTGAAAGCTCCTTTCATCGACATCTGTCTCACTGCCGTCCCACCACTCACCTGTCAGCCAAGATCCACCACCAGGGGGCAGCACTGAGGGGGGATGCTGCCCATAAACTGAGCCTGTAGTGACAGTGGGTGGGGTACGGCAGGGCAGGGCAGTCAGTCTTGTGTGGGTACACATTGCTAATTGAACCCGTTCCACAGCACTGGCCAGGCTACTTATGGTGGTGTCGATGGAGAGCGGTCATGTGTGAAGGGTGACGCGTGTTTGCAAAAATTGTGCTACATGATGATACTGCACAATGTGACCCGGTCTGGCAAAAGGAGTCTTAAGTCGTAACAGGACGATTCTGATGAAACCCATGAACATAGCTAGTTTTGTTTTTTAAAACCTTTGCTTTTTCGTAGTCAATATAACTTTGTAAAGGTTATAAATTGGCTATTTTAAGTTCATGTAGTCTATTTGAATGTTACCAAAATGTCCAAAATGAACACGATTTACTCAGGTTACCAACTTTTTAAGGTTTAACATTGACCAGGAAATCATTCTAAAATCTATCATCATGTCTCCCTAGCCTGGTAAACCCGCCCCTCGTACTTCATTTCATTTTGTACAGAGGGTCTGGACTGGAATCTCTTGAGGGTCATTTAGTCGGCCCCGGCAAAACCGATCCAATCAGCGAACAGAGGGTGTGTTCATTAGCGGTGACATTGACCTTGTGTGCTACATTTAAATTGTAGAGCGTAGATAGGCTAATTGCATACGTGATGACTAGGCGTTAGCGATTGGGTAAAGGCAGAGGCACTTGTTTTAAACTTCAGTAGAGTCCACACCTCCAGGAAGAAATCGTTTTTGACGGTGTCTGGTCCAGACCCTCTGTACAAAATGAAATGAAGTACAAGGGGCTTGTTTACCAGGCTGATGTCTCCCCACTGGCACCAAAAATCTAATTTTGGGTCTGTGTCTCATGTTGTCAAATTTGCTCACATATGTTTATGATCATTGTTGTGTTATGATGTTATGATGACGTGTGTGTGTGTGTGTCTGTCTGTCTGTCTGTCTGTCTGTCACAGGGCACATGGGGCGTGACGGCAGAAGAAGAGGCTGCTGAAAACAAGCGGATTCAGGAGTTCCAGGACTTCCATGCCAAAATGCGCTCAGAGCTGCGGATTCTGTCATATTCCTACCAGGTTAGTGCACACTCTCATCAGCCTGCTTTTCCAGTCAAATGTTCCAGTCTGTGACGTCTCCGTTTGAATAGATTCTGCTCATTATTAAACAGTAGCAACTTATCATGGATAATGGATAATTAAAACGTGTGTATTGACATTTAAAACATATTCCATTAATCACCTAGAACAGCTTCGGCCAATAAGAAACACACATCTACTTGGTCAGTATAACTTGGGTTAAAGGGCAACAGGCATAATTGTGCCACACAGACACACAGGGCAGGTTACTCTGCAGAGGTTGTGATGCTGACTTCAGAAAGTAAAAACCCTGCCATGTATTCCTCCTACCTGTGCACTTAAGACAGGAGATTTCACTAATGGGCCAATCTGCCTGTCTGATGATTAGTGTGGTCATTAGGGTCAGTTGGTTCAGAAAATGGTCAGATTGCATATGTGACATGGTTTTTACTTTCTGAAGCCAGGATATGACCACACTAGCCTGGCTATAAGCCTGCCTACGCACTTCTGCTCGACTATTTATGTGTTCACATTTTCCTCTTTCTCGTATAGGGGATAGTTCAGCAGTTTTTGGTGCTGCTCATGACCAGCTCCGATGAGAGCCTGCAGTTCCTCAGCTTCCGTCTGGACTTTAACGAGCACTACAAGGCGCGAGACCCCCGCTTGCGTAACTCTCTGGGCGCCACAAGGGGGCGGCGTAGCTCCAATATATGAGCCAATGATGGCGGGCATGTCCCCACCGGGCAAACAATCATCGTGGAACTCCAGCCTTCACAAACAGAGGGATATTAAGAAGTTTTAGAGAAAAAACAATTAAGTATTCAAAGCCTTTCCCCATACCATTGCCAAATAAACAAAAGTGGGTGCACACAAACAGTATGAACACAGTGGTCTAAGAATGTGTTTAAAAGTGTGTGCAATCAGTGGAACAAGGTCACAGGTCTGCAATCAGCACTAAGAGTGTAATGGTATCAGTACATCTACTTGTGTTTTCATGTTGTGTGAATTGGTGTTTACATAAATATTTAATGATGTCCTTTTTGTACATTATTCTGTTTATTCCGTTTGTGTTATACTGTCTTCATTTTTTTCTTTGTTCTGCATGTTAAGTTCAGATGGCATGAAATGCCAATACGAGAAAGAGCTAACCCTTCAAAGATGCTTCAGCCTTAATACCATACAATACCATTATTTGGCTTATTTAATTTGCATTTTGAGAATTAACGTCTGTTGCGATCTGTGACCTTTGTTCTGCATAAATAAGCCGTACCGAATGACCACTTCACTTCATCTCATGGCTGAATAGGGTGAATTTGTCTGTTTTGCACTTAACCGCCTTTTTCAAAAACGAAAGTTACCTTTTAAAGTGGCCTCGCGTGGGAGAAAGTGAACCCAGAACAGACCTGGTGTTGTCGTACTTAGGGTGGCGCTAACGGGAAATGGCATCATGCACCTGTGGGCTCTGCAGGTTCCCGAATCGTGTTGCCGCGTCACTCTAGCCTACTTTCCACCTGCTTTCCCCCTTAAATGTCATCCCTCCATGAATACTCACCTGGGGTAGTGAAGACGAAGTGTCTCTCCTACCCCCCCCCCCCCCCCCCCCCCATCACTGTATAGCACAGATTTATAGTTCAGAATATGATGTAAGCAAACACATTGTCATTTTTCTCTTTAATAAATAAACTTTTTTTTACAACCTGTGTTATCACCTTGCGTCATAGATATTTTGTTTCCATAAATAAATCGTCTTGTTACACATACTACAAGCTAAAATACTTTTAATACTAAAAACTGCGTAATAAGTTAACTCAAGCATCACTGCAAGACCTCAACGTGAACAGAGAGCAAAGAGGACTTGGTGAAGAGCAGTGCAAACAAACTGAATTAAACTGACAAAATGGAAGGTAGTTCACATTTTGCAAGACACAGCACTGAACTACAAATGTCAGGGCGGCTGCTTGAAAGTTTGTGTCGCATGAAAAAACACAAACATTTCGGTCCCCCTCCCAGTTTTACTATAACTGTCCTCAGAAGGGGGCCCCTGTTAATACTGGGACCTAAGAATCGTCCCAACTTTTTCTCCTCTGGCAGATGGCTGTGCTGTTACATACAAGACGGCTTGACAGCAGAATTACAAAGGTAGCTCATGACAGCTTGTCTGTTAGAACGGCTTCAAGCTGAGTTTCAGTTGTCACTTACGAGTACGAATCGAACCACAAGGGAGAGGCCAGGGACACCACAAATGTGCGCCATCTGCAAAGGATTCATTGTGCAATTTGACCGGCGCTGTAGTCCTGTACCAAGAGTTGGACTTGGGAGGCAGTTTGTGTCAGGTGAGACCTGGTTTTACTACGTTACAATGACAAGCCACAATACTGACAACCTGATGCAACATGGATAGGGTAGCTCATAGTTATGACGCCCGGCGGGTTGGTTTATTTCAACGTTAGTGTGCATGCGATTTTAACCTCCAAAGCTCCTCAAACTAACCTCACCAGCAACATACCCAAATTAAACTGACAAGCTGTATTTATTTGTATTTCAATCACCCTTCGGTTTAATAGCCTATTGTTAAAATAAAAAACAACCCAGGTTAAACACGAGTTCCTTGGCCACTGTCTGGCCAGTGTACTGTGACGCACGAAGCGCTATTATGATGTCATTAATAACCAAAGATAACTGCGGGATAACATTCTTACACAAATCTTACCTTGGTTGACCACGCGGCAACATTTCGCTTGACCAGATATCATTTTGCAGTTTTTCCCCCCCGCAATTGGACGTTTTCCTCCCCGATCGCACAATGTCGGGGGGAAACGAGGTAAGCTGAATCGAGAGCTATATTTTATGCCTATTTGTTTTGAGAAATTTTATTAAGCCTCGACAAACTGTACCGTCTGTCTTCGCCTATAGAAAAATAGCCTGCAGGGACCATCGCATTAGGGCAGCGATAGCCTACAATAATGTTCAGTTAAACGAAATACACATGCCAGTACAAACGAAAAGATACTTTTCAATATTAGTATGTGCCATTGCCTTGTCAGGGAAGGGGTAGATCGAAGCAGACAGGAAGCTATAGCCACCTGATAGACTATTAGACTATTAATTAGTGTTGCTACCTGTCCCGGTTTTACCTGATTGTCCCGGTTTTTAATGGTGTCCCGGGGGAAAAAATATTTTCCCAGGACACTGACACTCGGGTCGCTGCTTATAAGCAAAAAGGTTGATTGGGTTGCCGAAATGTCCCCGTTTTTTTGTCAGACATAGCTGGCACCCTATAGACTATAGATCTACAGAGGCGTTTTTTCCTTTGAACATAGTAAAGGAATGTAATGTAAAGAATGTAATTCTAACAGTGGTGCAAACATAGATCTGTATATGAATTATATGCAGTTCTCGGACAGAACTCAACCTACAGGCTTAATTAGTTGCCATGCCAGCATGGGTCTCCAGTTATGACAACTCCACAACACATTGGAAGAGTAGTCATAGCAACATAATTGTACTTTAGTTGACAAGACAAGTCTGCCAATAAGAAAGGCACAGGCTATTTGTTATAATACTGTACTATACAATAGGCCTACCTGTCAGCATGGAGAGCTGCTTATACCGACTTTCTAGTAACTGCTGCGAAATAACCTGACTGAAGTCAGACATTTTTTGCTTAAACATGACCTAGGCTACTTTGACAATTACAACTCGGGCCATTTGTCTATAGACCTGTCATTCATGTCAGTTGTCATAACAACAGGAGGACAAGTGAACAAACTAGTTGTCAAGACAGCATAAACAACTAGTTGTCATGACATCATTAAAGCAAATTTTATAGCCACAAAATGACATAATGTAATGGCCACCATGGTTCCCTGAGTGATGCCCATGACACTACAGTTGCCAAGGTTGCATCAAGGTTACAGCTGTTTGGGATTTATCAGTGATGAATGATCAATGATGTGTTGTACACACCTGCTGTGTCTTAGCCAAAGAAGAAGCCTCGTGAGAAAGGAGAATGTAGTCCAGCAAGGATGAAAGAGTGGCATGCAGGTTAGTCCATACCAATTTAAGGCAAACGCCTAATGATAAAACAGGTTTCAGTTTTAATCAGTAAAGGGGTGTGTAATAACTCTGATTCAAGTCCCTTGGTAGAGCTGTCCAGTTTTACTTATCCTACTATACATTTTAAAATCAGCATTTGTGTGTTTTGTAGATCTGGAGTATATGAACCTCTCCCCCATGATACGCCACCTCGTGGACAATATGACAGAAGAGTAAGAGACAAGTTCAAAGAAACTACATGTTCTTGTTTTGATAATGTGTTCCAATATGCCAACATTGATTTCGCCTTTTCAGACAGTGGAGAATTGTCCGTGAGGCTCTTTGTGTGCCGGTGAGTTTTATTTTGTCCACATTATGTCACATTACTGTTCCGTTACTGTTAAAGTGTTAACTTAAATAGAAATGTATTTCTAATATGTCTATATAGTATATATAAAATATATATTTATCCTTCATTATTACTCTCAGATGAAATGCCTTACAGTCTGACTTTGTTTACTCAGAGGGCTAAAGAAGATGTGTGCCATCTTTGTGGTGCTATTGTGAGGAAAGTAGTCCAGACTGCTCATTATTACCTGCTCCCAGCTCTCAGTAATATTCTGGGTATTCCTGTTGGATACGTGGCTGTGTGTGCAGGGACAAGGTAAGGGCAACACACGTGTCGGTATGTACAGAGTAATGTCCAAATAATGTCTTCACAGCAAATTACCATTTTTCATATAAGCCTGACATCAATGGCTTTCTGCGCGCTAATGAAACTGCAGAATGTAAGCTAGATATGTGGTTTGTGCAGGACGAGTACATCACAGCCCAAGAAATCTGAAGAATCCTCAGATGATGTAACTCAACGTATAACGAAGGACATGCTTTGGACAGCTGCCAAGAAAGAAGTAGATGAGGTTTTGCAAAACTCTGTAAGAATAGTCCAGTTGGATCCAACCATAATCCCATTCCTAAATGAACATAGTCCCAGACATAGCCCCATCTCCAAACAGGATTTGCAGTCAAAAGACATTGGCACCATTAAGGTCTCTCGTTCGGGTTCTACTACACACCCTATGATGGCTGAAGAAGCTGAGGCCTCAGCACCATCACATAGAGTCTCTCTGCTTACTGAACTTACTGGCGCTGATTTTCAAAGCAAAGCAACAAAGCAAGTGAGTGAGATTTTGCTGAAAAGAATTGAGATTGATTCCTGCCCTGAATCTCCAGCTTCTGACAATGATGATGAGGGAAACACCAGAGCAGAATACCAAGGAGACCTCTTTCAGCTTTCATCCAACTCTCTGTCCCAGTTGGTCACGGATAATTTAGTTGCCGACGTTCTTGAATCTATGGAAGAGAATGTCTCGGGCCAAGAGATTCATTCAACAGCACATGATGTTGTTTGGTTTGTCATTCAGGGGATGAGAGATCTTTTGAAGACAACACAAGCCCTAGGAACAGATTATGTTGTTTCTATGAAAAGGATCTACACAACATCTCAAAATATGTTCGGTGCCATTCATAACAAGATTTGGGAATTATTTTCCACGTCTGTTTATCTAGATTGTGAAAGAACCTTGGCCATGGCCTCTGCCATAAATGCCATTCGCCAAGTAATTATCTCCATGCACAATGAACTTCCACATCCAAAGAGTGCAGAAAGGGCACTCTTATAAGTCACCAAGCCCTCGACTGCATCGGTCATTCTCCTCAAGATCATGTGGGTCAGAACCAGATGGAGAACCCAATTTCACAGGGGCTCGTGAAACCATCTCTGATATTTTGGACACTGTTTTAGAATGGCAAAAACATGTTCCTGTCAACAAAAGACAGGAGAAACTTATCTCTGATTCAAAACTTAGGGAATACTGTGCGGATATTGCAGCTGAAGTACTTAACATCCTAAGAAGTTATGACGCCCTAAAAGCCACTGCTGTGCCACATGGAAAAAGTCTTTTAGACTCTATTCTGTGCAAACTCACGCCAAGTGCCCAGAGAAAGACTGAAATTCCATCAGGGTTGATCTACTGTTATGTAGAAGAGGCAGTGAAGAGACTGGTCCGGCACTGTTTGTTCCCCTCAGTATCTTCTGAGAACTGTGGTCATTTGCAGCATAATGTAGAGGCATCAAAGTCATCTTCAGAGGAGTTCAAAAGTACAGTTAATGAATTTACAAAAGTGATGACCAACGAAGTCATGGTCAAACTCACACAGTTGGAGGAAAGTCCTGCTTTTTACAATATTGATAGCAGTAAGGAATTCATAGGGGAAGACCAGGCACTCTTCAACAAAGAACAGCAGGACATTCCAAGTAGATCATCCACCTCTGAAACCCCTATTCAGGAAAGCCACAAGGAAAAGATCAAGAAGAGATTTATGTCTTGGCTGAAGATGCCAGCATTCAACCTAAAGGTAGAGTATCACCATTATGATTTGACTCTTGGAGTGTCATCTTACAGCAATACTGCCTGTAACCTAAAAGATATATAGTCTACCTACAGTAGTTATGTGTTGTGTTCTGATGTTCTCTATAACAATGTTATATGTTATGTCAGAAATCAAACACAGGATCACATGGTCTCCTTGGGAGTGAACACCAGGCCTATCCATTTGAAAACACATGTGAGTTTGTCTGCTATAGTCTGTATATTTGACTGTTGTCGTGTTTCTATTAACTGGATTGACTTGGTTTGTGTAAAACGTTTCATCTTGTTACAGTTTCTTCCAGTGTTCAGCCAAATGAGACCGTGGCTGAGCTGAGAGGAAGTGTGCTTCAGCTGAGCGAGACTCTGGCTGAGGTCCCCAAGGCTCCTGCATCTGTCGGCCCACTAGAGATGCCACAGGAGGAAGACACTGTAGGGTGCTGTTTCTTCAGGATGCCTAAATTCAGGTTCTCTTTCAAGGTATTGTTTAGCTCATACAGTCAATTGTATTGTGGTTTGTGTTCTGTATTATAATGCAGTTTCTCTGGTTAGTAAGTATAAGTGTAAGGACATCTAAAATGAAATACATTTTAATTATTAATGTTTTAAATGAAATAATTAATTTTCTCTTACTTTGTCAGAAAATAAGGAGAGGTTGCAAAGTTGAGCCTTTCAACATTGTCAACTCCTTTGAGGACAACATCAATGTCCAGGGTAATTGAAACACATAAATCAAGTTAGAGGAAGATCATATAAAGCGACATGTGTCATGTGGTTGAAAAATATTTGACTTATTTACCTTTTGTTATAGCTTGTGCAACAACATGTAAGACTCGGCTTAATGAAGCCACTGCCGAGCTGATGCCATCTGAGTCTGACTAAACTGGAGACTGCCTCTTCTTGCCAGCACCAACTGCTAACAACAATGCTAAAACATCTTCTGTAGAGATGGGACTTTCTTACCTACCTGTTCAGGTCACTTATACAACTAGATAATTATTTGGAGCACTGCATCCTCTTATATTTTTATCATATTTTTTCAATGACAATATAACATTTTAATAAACATATTTCAGGCCTACTGGTTTAAATTTGTCCATTTGTTTTAGATACAAATCCCTGGTCTCTGGTCCCATCTGCGGCCATGCAAATGCACGCCATTCCCACACCACAAAATAGCTTTCAGTCCATATACAATTGAAGGACATCTAAGCAAAGTCCTCTAATTAGTTTTGGAAAATATCAACGACAAACAATAGGACAAACAGAAGAAAATGAGAAAAAGGCAGAATACTGGATTCATATTGTGTATCAGTTACTGTATTGAAATAGAGCATGATTGCAGAAACGTTTTCAACAATATCCAACACAATGAGTAGAACAATGAGTAGAACGAAGAACCGCAGGACACTCCAACTTAACCCCACCTCCCACCTAACAACACCTCCCACCTAAGAACATATGAACAAAATATTTAATTAAGAAATGAAGAGATTTATTGTGATAAGTGTTGAAGTTTGTGGTTTTCAGAATGAAGTACCAATATATTATAGACTGATAATGGGCCAGTGGAACAGAAATAAATACAATGGAAATGTTAAGATATTCTGACTATACTGAAAAGTCACTTACCAAAATGACTGCATTAAAAGACAAAAACACAATTTTTTAACACTTGTTAACTTGCACCACATCTGAGTAGAACAAAGGTGGCCTCACCATCACTGTTGTTCAACCAGAAAGACTCTGAGTAAATGATAACTTAATGATGATTCATTCAAACACATGTAATGATATGGCACAACAAACTTTGGCATAGGTCCTGTCCTTTGTTCTGAGAAACATGAAAACTAAATAGATGCTGACTGTAGCAGTGGCAGGGCAGGAACCCACTGGTTGTGGTCATAAGGTAGACAATGAGCTTTCAGAAGCATTTTGTTCCAGCCAACAGCCAACCCAGTGTGACGGTCCTGCCTCCCTCCAGTGAGGAGCTGTCCAGTAAGGGCTCTGCCACACTGATGTGCCTGGCTGACAAGGGCTTCCCCTCAGACTGGAGCTTGAGCTGGAAGGTGGATTGGAACAGTAAGAGTGGAGTGGCCACTCGTGGGGTCATGAAGGACGGTGTGTACAGCTGGAGCAGCACCCTGACACTCACTGATGCTGAGTGGAGAGGAGCCACTTCAGTGGTCTGTGAGGCCACCCAGGGATCCCAGAGAGCCGTCACCAAAGCCCTGAGCAGAGCTGACTGCTCTCAGTAGCATCCAGCCTCTGCTCTGCTGACTCATCTGCTCTCCAGCTTACGTCTTCTCTTCTAGCTTCATACACACATTAATCACACGCTGCACCACATTTAGTGTCAAATTTCACTAACCTGCTTGTCTTATGCTCTCATACACAAAGGCTGTTGCAATAAAGGAGTTTTGTGATAACAGAAAGGATGTCTCTGATTCTTCATAAAATAAATAAACTATGAAATAAATTCACAATCTTGGCAATAAAATAAAAAATATATTTTTTGTATTTTGTATAAAAATTTCAAAATCAAAATATTATTCATTTAATTTTTAATCTCAAACTGTTTCCAAAACTTTCCATTCAAGTCCCTTAAGACAGATGAACATCTGGTTGTTGATAAAAGAATGCAAACTTGACTATGCAAATATAACAGACAGCACCATCTCCCAGTTTCACTACCTAAAGTGTTCAAACCATCACACTGCATGTTTCATTAGTTTGCCAGCTGCAAGGGTACTTTCCTTTAGAAGACAAGTATTACCTAAAATTAAAATGTTATATTAATAACATGCATTAAACATAATTTTACACTTTACAACAGCAACACTTTTTATCATCTGCTTTGCTTTTGATGAGCATTTCAGCACTATGGCTGGAGAGGACAGCTCCACTCAGCACCAGTTGAAGTGAAGGGTGTGGAAGAATCACAGACATGAGAGGTGTAGTTAACGTGTATGTTTACTTAACCACAGGAGGGGATACAGAGAGCACCCAGGGTACACATACAGGTCACAGGGTCAAACACCTAACCAGTAACATATTTGCTGCAATAATAGCTTCATGTAGTTAATTTCTTTCATACAAACACCTCAAAGGCATACAGATGTTCTAAGATCAACTACGGCATCATTAGACCAGACTGATAAGGTCTGCTAGTCATGTTCAGTAGTTAATTTTCTCTGTCCATGGCAAAGAGCACATCAGCACAAACACCTCATCATGTGTGATGTGTGCCAAGCCATCATGCTGCCCTCTGGAGTCAGGGCCGCGTCTCACTCTCTCCTGGTCCGGGGCAGACCTGGCCCAGAGACACGCCCCAACCTATCCATGCCAGCAGGGATATGACCACCATGGCTGTTTAAATATAATTACACATAAGAACAATGAATAAATTATGACACCAAAAGCAAGTTTTTTTCATTTGCAGTTTGCTTTTTAAACGGCCATGGTTGTCTTATCATTGCTTGCACGGTCATACATCAGGATGTCACTGGAAAGAGAATTCAGTAAGCTTTAATTTGTATGGTTTTCGATTGTGGTAGTTGAGGAGATATAATCTTCCATGGCTATGTACGCTGGAGTCAATTTTTTATAGGGGTCACCAACACCAACTGCATTTCTTGCATTAGCAGACATTATAATTCAGAGCAACATACAGTGAATTAGGTACAGGGACAGCCCTAATTGGAGCGACGTGGGGTTAGATGCCTTGCTTAAGGAGAGCACTGGCCATTCACTTCCCCACCCACATTTTTTCCCTACTGGTACGAGAATTGAACCTGCAACTCCACAATCCCAAGATAAACTCCCTAAGCATTAAGCCACAGCTTCTCCTAACTGCAGAAATAGCAAATTGTAAGTACCTGTAAAAATAGCACCAAACTTTTGAATATGAGTTATGATGAAAATATATTTGGGACTTTATCTGTTTTTTATCATTTCAAATACTAGCATTTAAAATGTGGTATTTATACTGTGTATGTTGTGGGAAAATTGCAATTTTTCATGAATGAATTTTTATCATAAAACAACATTATGAATATCTAATATATCTAATAAACAATTAAAGACACTATTTTTTGTTTAACTTCATCTCATGTCAGGATTGACTTCCCCTCCCTCACCACCTGCACTGTGTCCCAGCTGTAGCACTGCACTTACTGCACCATCTGACTGAGGGAGGTTTTTGTACGGCTCTCTATCACTGTGTGAACTCATATCTGCTGCTATCAATTCTATGGTGACTCATGCAGTAATAATCTCCAACATCTTCACTCAGGACTCCACTGATGGTCAAACTGTAGTCATTCCCAGATCCACTGCCACTGAATCTTGCAGGAATACCAGACTGGAGGGTTCTCACTGAGTAGATGAGGAGTTTGGGTTTCTCCCCAGGCTTCTGCTGGTACCAGGAGATACATGGTGGATTGCAGTCATAATTAATGCTTCCACTGCGTTTGCAGGTGATTCTGACTGTGCCTCCTGGACTGGTGGACATCACTGGAGTTTGACTAACAGTCACCTGCCCTTTGGAATCTGTAAAAATAAGAATATAATTTCAGTTTACATATATGGAAACACATAAGTAAAGATTTAAAGCAAAGTTTATGTGTAGTATAATAATTCTTAATGCCTCATAGAAACATGCTGCAGATTTCTCACCACTCAAACTGACCTTGGATGTAGAGAAAGAGAGAGTAGAGAAAGAGTGTAATGAAAGCCATTGTTTTAGAGGATGAAGACAGTTACCAGTCATGAAGCCCTCAGCTGCCTTAAGAATATTCGTGTAGTTTTGGGAGGAGGAAGGGGGATGCAAACCTCAATCTATATGCAAATCACCTTCCTGATATTATACTCAACTGCACACAACTCACATGACAAAAGAGAATAAACTATGCTTACCAATGTACTAAAACACACTGGTCAATTCTTGTTTAAATTGTTTACTCTTTCAGAACTATTTCATTGTCTGCCATCAATAGAGCGGGTTAAACAAGAGAGATCCACACACTGACTCTACAAAGTGAAAAAAAAAATGCTGTGGCTTTTGCTTCTGTGGAATATTAATTTACTTTAGCCCAGAGAATAATGAGAACATACATGTACATATACACTTTTATCTTATCACTATTCTAGAGCCCCCTATGGAAAGGGGTTTACGTTCATGTGTGGACAATGTGGAGATTGGGAGGTTACTTGTAGGACTACACACTGGTAAAGGCCATCTGCCTTTTAAGTGCTGTTGTCCTCAACAGCTGCTGTGTGCAACATGGGACTCATGTTTAGTAGAAAATAAAGTGAATCACTTTTAAGAAGCCAAAGGAAACTTTTCATTATGAAATCATGAGGCTGGGGGAGGCACATTTACACACAATGAACATGAGGTAATAACACAGCAGGTGTTGCCATCATAAATGGACTGTAGAGTTTTTATGCATTCACAAGGGAAGAGTTTTATTGTTGGTGAAAACAAAATCACTTGATAAACTGCCTGGGGGGAAATATTCTGACATGACTAACGTTTAAACTCACCTCCTTTCCTTCTATAGGAATGCCACAGTCCTGCTGCTTGTATCAGTGGAGGTAGATCAGGTTATGACTTTACACCATTATTATATATATTTGTAATGAGAACTTTAGAACTTTACATACTAACACTATCCAGACAGATATTATGCTATATTCCTCATTCATACTCTTTCACCTCCCTGTGTAATTAGTACCTACTCTCACCAGCAGGGGGCCTCAGCTGCAGCAGTGGGCTAGTCTCTGCTCACATTCTGACTGAGGGAGTTTGAGGTTTTTGTACGGCTCTGTATGACTGTGTGAACTCCCATCTGCTGCTGTCGACCATATGTGCACTCATGCAGTAATAATCTCCAGCATCTTCACTCAGGACTCCACTGATGGTCAAACTGTAGTCATTCCCAGATCCAATGCCACTGAATCTTGCAGGAATACCAGACTGGAGACTGCTCACTGTGTAGATGAGGAGTTTGGGTTTCTCCCCAGGCTTCTGCTGGTACCAGGAGACACATGGAGTTGGTCTACAGTCACGATGCATACTTCCACTGCGTTTGCAGGTGATTGTAGTACTGTGTCCTGGACTGACAGCTAGTGCAGAAGGCTGAGTTACAGCCACCTGCCCTAGGGAATCTTTAAAGAAAAAGAAACAATATAACCACATATAATTTCTTACAAAAACCATATTGCTGATAAAAATGCATTGTAGAAATATAATTTATATTCATCTGTGTCAGCAGGTTTTTTTGAGTCTAATTACCACATTTACCTTGAATGCAGAGGAAAACCGTGAGAAATGGAAAGATGCAGAGAGATATGAAAGCCATTGCTGTTGTTCCTGCAGATGGTCTTCAGAACGATTCTCAGCAAAAGCAACTTCAGTCCCCCGGTGACATTAAAATGTACAGCAGATGCAAACTACTGTGTCTATGTAAATGCCCAGTGTCACAAGCTGATGATCACCTGACACAAGAAACCGAAGGAACTACTTCACTGTATATGTATCAATACAGTTTTTGCCAATCATTTTCACGCATGTCTCAATACCATGTCTAGTTTTTCAAAACTCTTAACACAATGTGCTTTACCAACACGCATCGTAGCACATCAGTTAACATTTGCGGCAAAATGCACTACAGCTACCAAAACTCTTCACACTTCACCCAAAATTACTACTGCTGCCGTAACTATAACACATGCACATGCACATGACAGTGGCAGTCAATGTCCAATAAGCTAAATAACACAAACAACTTGAATCAAATCATTTAAAATCTAGCCTTTGTCCTACAGTTTGTCACATTTTACTGATATGTAATGTAAATACACACTGTATCAAACTATCTAAGTGACATTTTTTTTATGTATTTATGCACCTTTGACAAGAGATGAATAAGTGTATAGGCCTATACAGTGGACAAATGGGTCATTCTTTGTACCTGGGTAAAGTACTATACATATTAGAAAATATTGAAGCTAATCACAAAAACCAAGTGTTTTTCAGTGTTTTTTCTATATTTAGTAATTTTCCAGAATTCTATAACTGCAGCGTATATTTCAGAGTTGAAGATAAATTGTATCAATCAAATATGCACAATCATGAAAAAAGAAAACAAATCACTCCGGAAACACACCAAGATGAACCATACCATGTGTTACCTTCACTCTGTGCTTACATATATTACATTGTGTTCCACAGCAGAAAAGGTTAGCTCCCACTACCTGCATCACTTAGAGTTCCTGAAAGTACAGTATGTCATGCTACAAAAGGAAATCCATGTAAATGTATGTAAAGGTAGTTGTTGTCTGTAGAAGTTGGTTGTGGCCCTACCTCATGTAATGTGGATCTATGGTGCTGCTGTATTTTGGATAGGCCATGACTTACAGTACATATGGGTAATAGAACACCCAGCAATATCATTTTTTTACATGGTAATGTTTTGCCCACAAACATGCAAATGTAATCTCTTTGTATATCTGGTAACAGGCTATACTGTAACATTTCAAAATACTATAAAGAAACGAACAAGTAAGTATAAAAGTGCTTATTATTACTGTAAAAATTATTTTGCTAAAAGATAATTGTCTCAACTACATTATTTCAGTTGTGTGACAAAATGCAAATGTTTTTGGTTTTGACCTTAAAGTTAAGTTAATAAGAGTATCCAAATGTCTGCAAAAATTTGCTGTAGTTGTACGTAATTTTGTTGGTTGTGAACATCAACGGGGAGAAGTACTAATGAATTTTGGTTGAAGTGAGAATTGAACACAATTGTGTCAAAGCAACGCGAAAGAGAACAGAGTTTCGCTCCCATAGTCTATGGTTTATGCAAAAGTGTTAAGAGTTTTGAAAAAGTAGACATGGTATCGAGACATGCATGAAAATTATTGGTAAAAACTGTAATATTCACTGATGTTTGAGGTATATTTGTAGCATGTTTTACCTATCTGTACTGACTGCATGAAAATCTTTAGACAAAAAAGGTGTTCACATACTAATTTTTATTTGCTTATAGTATATAAACATACTTGAGCTTAGTAAAGTGTATTTGTTAAATAGATCGTATTTAGTAAAGCAAATTCAAAACTGAGAATGTCAACTGTGTGTGTGTGTGTGTGTGTGTGTTTGTGTGTGTGTGTGTCTGTGTGTGTGTCTGTGTGTCTGTGTGTGTGGTGGGGGGTCGTATACCATTGTATAGGCCCTACGTCAGGGTTCGAATTATACATTTGACCCTATGGGGGTCTCTGTCTTTAAAAAAAAAAAAAAAAAAAAAAGCAAAACGCACTGTCCTTTTAAATTTTTTTCGCTGTGAAGCCAAACGACACAAGGCCAGCCAGTGCTGTTTTTTTTTTCGGTGGCATGGAGGAAAGTTTAGGCAACCTACGTATTATTTTTGCATTTCTAAAAACGCATTACAAAATGAAGGAAAATTGATATAAGATAGGAGGTAGATGAGAAGTCTTCGGACTGAAATTCTTCATGTTCGCAAGCCCCATATTTCAGATTTGCGCGCATAGTGGTGTGATGGTGAATCAATATCACGTCGTAATTCAATACAAAGATGGCTGCATGGTGATCGTAAATGAAGCGAATTTTATTTATGTTTATATGGTGATATATTTAAGCTTATCATGGTAATATGACATATTCGAGAAGCCTCCACAGTAAATGAAATTTGCTTCTTTCATTGGAGCCTGAGGGTATGGGAGCTCAGCTCCCATTGGCTCCCACGTAATTCGAACTATGCCCTACGTGGACACAGCATTTACACCTTGCATTGGTAGCTCAGGCTTCAGGCCTCTTGAGTATTCATATCTGTAACTCACACTCTCCAGGTGACACCTGTTGCTCATTTTTGGAAAATGTTAAAAAACAATAAACTGACATAATTTTATCTTGACACTGTCATCCTACATGGAAGGTGAAACATGTAACGGTTCCAATCCATACATGTTGCGCAATTGCTCCTTTATTAGTTCATGATATATTTTGTGTGTTTCAATACTCAGATGTCACAGTATTTTTCTGGATCTCTCAGATACTTTACAATAACTTAGAGCACTTCAGCAAGTGTTTGTCTGGGAGCATCAGTCTCTCTGTAAAGCCACTGCTGGCGTTTATGGTTGGGGACTAGACTGGCAGCAACAGGAAAATTATGAAGTTCCTAAACATTTACTTTAGGTGTTTAGCCACTGTGACAGCGTGACTGGAGCTGAAACCTGCTGCAACAAACAATACCACCCTACGAAGGCAAGAGACCTTCAGTCATTAGAGTATGAAACAGAGAAATATTACTTTAAAAGTCGTCTGCTTGCATGGGTTTTCAGTGTTACGGTAAAGCATCTTATTTTTCCCAAAAAACAACAAAATTGACTAATGATATTTGACCATATAATAAAACTGATGTGACTGACACTTTTGCCTTTGTTGTACTGGATGGCAAGTATACAAACTTTGCAGATAAAAAGGTCAGTGTGACATTGATGTAATAAATTTCAGTTTTTCAGTCAACGTGGCACTGTTATGTGATTCTAAAAATACTTTTGTTTGTGTTTTGAGTGCATTGTAACATACAGCGTTAAAGCCAAATCTTAATTATTTGCACAGGACATGTCATATGACAAACACAGATTTAATCTTCTTATTAAATAACTAATTTCTTGAACCATAAACGTTTAAAATCTAAAACTGTTTGCATCACATTAATACCCCTTGAGACAGGTTAGCATCTGGTTGTGGAGCTTGGAGCAGAAAAAGCACCCAGCGTTTGCTATGCAAATATAAAACACCTACAGTACATCAGCTCCTAGCTTCACTGCCTAAAGGTGGGTAATGCATGTTTTATTATTCATTTCCCAGCTGCCAGGCTGCTTTCCTTAATGGGATAGCAGAGACATAAAATAACAATTTTTACTTCCATTGCATTATTTCCAGTGCTTAATTGGCTTTTGCAAGGAGGGGGAGCCCTTCTTTACTCACAGTGGTCAATACCTCCCTATATGGTATTACTATAAATACTGTAGCAGAGGGAGCTCAGCTATGGCTGGCTGTATTGCTGAGGTGAGGAGGGGGAGCTGAGCTCCAGAGGGCTCCGGCCCAATTTAAAATCTGATTATTTCTATGTGTTACCAGTGTTGATATTCACTTTAATGAGAGCTGAAGGGAAAGGTTGTGATTGTGGCCATTCCAGTACCACAGTTCATCACTCCAGACGTGATGATAAACATTTGCATTGTGAGGACATGGTCCAGTGTTCTAAAAGGGTTTATAGGCAGGAAACCCAGGTAGTGCTTATTCACAAAGTACACGCCCAAGATGACTGTCACATTTGTCTTCTGCTGGATATTTTTTCTGTCTTTACAGGGTAATGTATTTTAAATCAATAGAAACGATTAAACTTAACAAAGTAATTTGTCAGCCATAAATGATATATGTATTTCTTTTTCAGAATCCAATTCAATATCTGTGACTCAATCTCCTGTACTTAAAGCTGCTAACCCAGGAGCAACAATCGAAATCCAATGTAAAACAAGTCCACCTCCAGTTCAAAACTGCTGGTATGAAGGCAAACCCACAGGTAAACCATGTGTGTCCTGGTACCAGCAGAAACCTGGTGAGAGTCCCAGACTGCTGGTACATCTTGCTAGCTCACGCCGCCCTACTACTCCAGCTCGGTTCAGTGGCAGTGGGTCAAGGTCCGACTTCACCCTGACCATAAGGGAGGTCCAGTCTGAGGACACAGGAGACTACTACTGTGTGGCTGACCTCCACTGGGTGTTCACACATGGATCTAACGCTGTACAAAAACTCCCCCCGCTCTCTGTGCTTAATCGCGTCCCTCTAGCTGTTCATCTTCACTGCTCCTCTCTCTTCCTCAGCACCTGCAGTGTCTCCAAGCTGCAGCAGCAGTGAAGTCTCCAGTCAGTCTGAGTTACTGAGGGCTTGTGTACGTCTCCATACTGCCCTACAAAGGCAAAGTGCAGTAACTACATGAACAATGAAATGAAAAATTGTATTTAAAGCTGTCATAATGCCCAGTCAAAGACATTTGATATAATACCGCCGATGCTTTTATGTGCTCTCCTAATAGAAAGACGCAAGAGATTTTGTCACAAAAAAAAAAAAAAAAAAAAAAAAAGGTCTTATGAAGTCAATTTCCAGTCTAAACTCAGTTTTAACAAAGTGTACTTAATTCCTTTTGGCTTTGGTAGGCACCATACCAAGAGTAGGAATGCAGGACTAAAGGATTCCTGAGATTTGTGGTAAAGAGGTTATTAATCATATCCACTTAAATTAGGTACTGTAGAAACAAAATAACTAAAAAAATCTCTCTCTCATATGTGTTCATTTCTCAGCATTCAATTTCTTTTCCCTGAATTGAATTTAGAGAGTATTCGAGTATAAAACATAGAAGCAAAGTCATAAGTAGAACAATAGAGTTGTCCTAACAATGTCTCTAGACATAGAGTTGTGTCATTATGTAATGAGTTTTCTTCTGTACAAGGACCTAATGTTACTTTGATCTTTGTTAAAGTCCTGGTAAAACAGTCAGGATGCTGCATGTGTGGAATAATTGTAGTTGGAATCTGTAGTTTTCACCTCCTGACCCCCTCCCCCCCCCATAGCACCTGCAGTCTGTCCCAGCTGCTGAAATGCTGCCAGCGTGTCATCTGGCTAAGGGGTTTTTGTACGGCTCTCTATCACTGTGTGAACTCTAAAGCTCTATCACCAATTCGCCAATGAAGACTCATGCAGTAATAATCTCCAGCATCTTCACTCAGGACTCCACTGATGGTCAAACTGTAGTCATTCCCAGATCTACTGCCACTGAATCTTGCAGGAATACCAGACTGGAGGGTGCTCACAGTGTAAATGAGGAGTTTGGGTTTCTCCCCAGGCTTCTGCTGGTACCAGGAGATACATGGTGTAGCACAGTCTGAATGAACTCTTCCAGCTCGTTTGCAGTTGATTGTAACTGTGCCACCTGGACTGGTGGATATCACTGGAGATTGAGTAATAGTCACTTGTCCAAAGGAATCTAAAGAGGAGAGGGAAGAAGCATTAACAACATACAACTTAGAAAAGTACATGTGTATTAATGAGCATGTGAAAAACAGCATGATCTTTAGTTGTGCTTTACAGCATATATTCCCATATATACCTTGAATAAAGAAGATGAGACAGCAGAAGAAGAGTGGGGTGAACATCATTGCTGCTGTAGCTGCTGGTGTCTCAGTTGTGGCCTTCAGCTGTCCCAAGACCATTTATGTGCACGTAACATATGCTCCACATGCTAACAGCTCTCTATGTAAATCACCTTCATACAGTCACAGACTGATCAACACTACTGTTACTGCAAACGATTCTAGTTCCAGGGTGATACTGATTTTAGGACATCATGAAAATGAGAGGAGATTCACTGTTCCAGTAATGTAAGATAAAAAAAAGAATACACATGGATATTACGAAGGGTTTTACCAACACTTGTAATGGTGTAGGCAGAGTCAAAATTATACAAATAAAAGCAGCACCAAAATGTTGAACACTTGGTGTTCTATCTGTGCTTTTTCTAAACATCTGTCCCACCTTACAACAATATTTTATGTGAAATTCTGCCCCCAGCATTCACATTCAAGTGCTACAGTCTACAATTTGACTCTCACACATGATCATTCAACCGTGAAGAGGTTTTTGTACAGCCTCTCAATGAGCTTGTATCACTGTGGTGGACTTTTGGTAGCGGCACTAGACTGGATGTTGGCAGTAAGTACATTTAAAGATTTACTTTTGACGTACAAACTTTATATTCACGTCTTGTTTCTGTTGTCTGACTTGTGATTCTAACACTTCCAATTCTTTCCTTAGTAGGATATATTAAGGCTTATGTTTTTATTTCTGTTAAAGAAATAATCAAATTAGGTTTCATAGGTTTGGTCAAAAATAAAAGTCTGTTTTAAGTATTTTTTTTTTTATTAGTCATAAGCAGATATACCGGTAAATGCACAGGCATGGATATAAATGTTTTAAAGATGAAACCGTTGGTGCAGTTTTTGTACGGGCGCAGCTGTAGTTTTGTAACACTGTGGTACACTTTCGGGAGCGCCACCACACTTAACGTGGGCAGTAAGTTTGGCTTTTTGTGTGCTTACATTAATGTACCAGATATAGTTATTGTTGTTGGGATTGTTGATTGATGTTAATGTGTCCGTGCATAAGATTGTTTTACGAAAAAATACACGGTAATTACACTGCTATCATGGCGAGGGTGGAATTATGTAAATTGTCGACATTCTTCGAAATCTGTAGATTGCAACTGTAGATTATATTTAAAAACCAGCGCCAAAGAGAAATACATGTTTCTTGCTGCTGGTGTGACTTAGGGTACTCAAAAAACTGTTGAGTCTAATAAATCTCAAATGTTATTATACACTCAAGAGGATAATTTTATGTGACTGAGGTGAAATTCTTTAAAAGACTGTACTTTTACTTGTTAGAGTATTGAATTTATTTATTTACTGTTTTTTTTTTGTTTGTGTTTTTAAAATTCTCAATAGCCGTGATTACTAAGTACAAACTTTCCTGATAAAGACAACAATGCCTCAGCTCAAGCTGTATTAAAGAATTTTAGTGAGGCAGTACATCTCATGGTAATATTACAAATCCAGGTTTAGTGTCTGTACAAGGGATGGACACACTAATTATTAAATATACTTGGTACTTCTTTATTAATTATGGGAACTGTTGTAAACCATTTAAATGACTTATCCCCTCCTTTGTGTAAAAACTCTCCAACCTGATTTTTAAATGTTCCCTTTCTTCTCTCTCCTCCAGATAACAGTATTGAAAAAACAATCTTTATTCTCTGTGTATAAGGCAAATTAACCTAGAACACGTTTAACCAAGTAAACAATTCTTTGTTCCAGCCAACAGCCAACCCAGTGTGACGGTCCTGCCTCCCTCCAGTGAGGAGCTGTCCAGTAAGGGCTCTGCCACACTGATGTGCCTGGCTGACAAGGGCTTCCCTTCAGACTGGCGCCTGAGCTGGAAGGTGGATGGGAGCAGTAAGAGTGGAGTGGCCAGTCGTGGGGTCATGAAGGACGGTGTGTACAGCTGGAGCAGCACCCTGACACTCACTGATGCTGAGTGGAGAGGAGCCACTTCAGTGGTCTGTGAGGCCACCCAGGGATCCCAGAGAGCCGTCACCAAAGCCCTGAGCAGAGCTGACTGCTCTCAGTAGCATCCAGCCTCTGCTCTGCTGACTCATCTGCTCTCCAGCTTACGTATTCTCTTCTAGCTTCATACACACATTAATCACACGTTGCACCACATTTAGTGTCACATTTCACTAACCTGCTTGTCTTATGCTCTCATACACAAATTTTATTGCAATAAAGGAGTTTTGTTTTAACTGGTAGGATGTCTTTGATTCTTCATAAAATAAATAAACTATGAAATAAATCTGCAATCTTGGGGTTTCTGAATATCATTTTAGAGGAAGTAATATTATTTCACGCAATAAAAAAAAATATTTTTTTTGTATTTTTTATAAAACATTTTTTAAATTAAAATATTATTAATTTCACTTTTTAATCTCAAACTGTCTGCAAAACCTTCCATTCATGTCCCCTAAGACAGATGAACATCTGGTTGTTGGTAAAAGCACTCAACCTTGACTATGCAAATATAACAGACAGCACCATCTGTCAGTTTCACTGCCTAAAAGTGTTCAAATCATCACACTGCATGTTTCATTTCTTTTGCCAGCTGCAGGATACTTTTCTGTAGAAGTATTACCCAAAATTAAAATGTTATATTCATAATATGTATTGAATATGATTTCACACTTTACAACAGCAACACTTTTATCAGCTGCTTTGCTTTTGCTGAGCATTTCAGCACCATGGCTGGAGAGGACAGCTCCACTCAGCACCAGTTGAAGTGAAGGGTATGGAAGAATCACAGACACGAGAGGTGTAGTTAACGTGTATGTTTACTTAACCACAGGAGGGGATACAGAGAGCACCCAGGGTGCACATCCAGGGCACAGGGTCATTCACCTAACCAGTAACATCCTTGGTGCAGTAATAGTTGCATGTAGTTAATTTCTTTCATACAAACACCTCAAAGGCATACAGATGTTCTAAGATCAACTACAGCATCATTACACCAGACTGATAGGGTCTGCTAGTCATGTTCAGTAGTTAATTTTGTCTGTCCATGACAAAGAGCACATCAGCACAAACACCTCATCATGTGTGCTGTGTGCCAAGCCATCATGCTGCCCTCTGGAGTCAGGGCCGCGTCTCACTCTCTCCTGGTCCGGGGCAGACCTGGCCCAGAGACACGCCCCAACCTATCCATGCCAGCAAGGATATGACCACCATGGCTGTTTAAATATAATTACACATAAAAAATAAACGAACTATGACACCAAAAGCAATAAGCAAGTATTTTCATTTGCAGATTTCTTTTCAAACAGCCATGGTTGCCATTGCTTGGTCATACATCATGATCTCACTGGAAAGAACATGGAATAGGCTTTAATTTGCATGGATATTATTATCCAGAGCCACATGCAATGACAGGGACAGTCCTAATTGGAGCAATACGGGGTATAAGATCTTGCTCAAGGGCACTTCAGTCATAGGTGTGGTTGCAGGGCCATTCACTCCCCCACCCACGTAATAAAAAAGTAAAAAAGTTTTTATTAGTCAGATGTCCTCTATTAGACTATAAGGAGAATTCATTGTTTTTAAGTCTTTTTTATGTGTCAGAGGTGTTTAATTGTTAGAAGCTCCTTTTCTTGGCCAAATGGGCTGTGATCAGGTAAAATGGGCCACATGTTCAGATAAAATGGGCCGGTAAATAGATCCAATGCAGGACTCCTTACAAGGTAAAAGAAGTTATTTTTATTTGAATTGTTTTTAGACACAAGAACACATTAACTCTTCTATGCTTTCATATGTATGTCAGCTGTTTCTTAGCATGGTCTGGGAGCCATGGTCTCTGACCAGATGCATGCTTCGCTAGCCACCTTTCCAGTTCACTGTGTTGCGTAGTTACAATTGACTGACAACAAAACTGACTGACAACTGACATTCTGTCCCTGTTTATTTGTTTTTACCTTTTTATATTTATTTGTATTTTATTTAAAAGGCTCGGTGTACATTAATCAACATTTTCATCTGAATAAAAAAATGTAAATGTGCCAGAGTTAGCAAAGTAGCTAGGCTAATTTTGATCTGTAGTCCCTTTAGGTCAGCCTCCTTGTTTCTTTTTCCTTGCCTATTTCCTGTGCAATACAGCAATTAACAACTTCAACACTTCAACAACTTTTAATTCAACAAGACTTGTGTGTTTAAGTGCTTCACATTGAGTGTAATTAACCTAACCTAATGCCTATGTAGTGTGCATGCATATGGTAGCCTACTACCAGTACAATTAGGCCTACACAGTATGGCTTTACAATTCCAGCTGTTGTCATTGTACATCTGCAAATATCATTATTTTGATTGTAATTTCCTAAACATGATGGAGTAAAATCAGTAAAAATGGTGGCCCATTTTAGCTGAGGCTAATGGCCCATTTTATTTTAACAGATTCAGGTAAACTGGGCCTGCAATTGAAAAGTGTTTTTATTTCAGAAAATCAATTTTGTGTAACTATAACCATGTTTCTCTAATAAAGGACATCAAGACAACATCAATGGCATCTTACTTTCATTACATCATTCATTTCTTAACATTATAACAACCTTATTATATCAAACTCATATTTTGCCTGCCAAAGAAGTCACACTTTAAATTTTCCCACCAGTGTGACTGTAAGGAATTGTCCCACTCACCTTAGCAACATCAGATTAAGCAAATTATTCAAAACACATGAAGCACAGTTGTACCAACAATTTTAAATTATTAACAGTGAGTGCTAATTCAACTGTAAAGAACTATGACATGTAAACCTTATTTGGCCCACTTTAGCTGATGGCCCAATTTGTCTGAGTTCACCCTATATATATGGTGTTGCAGTTTTTCTATTAATTTATTTTATATTTTTTTATTGTTGTTTTATTTAAATTAATATTAGTTTAAGAGTAATAATGTCCAATATATATAATGAACAATTAAAGACATTATTTTTTGTTTAACTTAATCTCATGTCACGATTGACTTCCCCTCCCTCACCACCTGCACTGTGTCCCAGCTGTAGCACTGCACTTACTGCACCATCTGACTGAGGGAGGTTTTTGTACGGCTCTCTATCACTGTGTGAACTCCCAGGCACTGCTACCACTAGGTTGATGATAACTCATGCAGTAATAATCTCCAGCATCTTCACTCAGGACCCCACTGATGGTAAAACTGTAGGCATTCCCAGATCTACTGCCACTAAATCTTGCAGGAATACCAGACTGGAGGCTGCTCACAGAATAGATGAGGAGTTTGGGTTTCTCCCCAGGCTTCTGCTGGTACCAGGACATGCATGGAGTACCCCAACAGTCAGAGCTAATTCTTCCACTGCGTTTGCAGGTGATCATGACTGTGCCTCCTGGACTGGTGGACATTGCTTGAGTCTGACTAACAGTCGCCTGCCCTTTGGAATCTGTTAAAATAAGAATATTATCAGTTTACATATATGGAAAGGCATGAGTCAAGATTTGAAGCAAAGTTCATGTGTAGTATAATAATTCTTCATGCCTCATAGAAACATGTTGTAGATTTCTCACCACTCAAACTCACCTTGGATGTAGAGGAAGAGAGAGTAGAGAAAGAGTGTAATGAAAGCCATTGTTTTAGAAGATGAAGACAGTTACCAGTCATGAAGCCCTCAGCTGCCTTAAGAATATTCGTGTAGTTTTGGGAGGAGGAAGGGGGATGCAAACCTCAATCTGTATGCAAATCACCTTCCTGCACACAACTCTTACTACAAGCATAGACACAAAAGCACATACTATTGAGGACTGGACAAAAAAATACAAATTCCTGCCATTCAGTAATAACCTGTTTGTCACCTTACAGTCTGAAATAGATTCTTCGTACCAAATGAATATGGCCAATCAATGAACAGAGGCAGTGTTAGTCAGCAATGACGTTAACTTTGTGTGCTACATTTGAATTGTAGTGCATAGGCATACTGTACATGACAACCAGACATTAGCAATTGGATAAAGGAAGAGCCACTTGATTTAAATAAGGAGTGCACACCTCCAGGAAGGAATTGTTTCTCAATACAGCACTGCCAGACCCTCTGTACAAAATGAAATTAAGTATGGTCGGCTGGTTTAGTGGAGTGGAGCCCCAGTGAAGATATGTAGGTTTACTGTAACAAATGCTTTACATACTAACACTTCAGATATCCCTCTATAACTATTTACTCGTTTACCCGCCCCCACCATCATACCTGCAGGAGTAAGTCCCTTAATTTGCTCTGAAGGACTAAATAACGTAACCATAACGTGGCCTAAGCAAAGGGGATAAAGCTTCTTATATTATTATGAAAATTGGATGTTGTTACGGCTGTATGTATTGTCAGTTCCCAGTGCTGCTTGTCCCCCTGCTTCTGACATACCTTCTACCTGCTCAGCAATCATGTGATAGGATTGGCCTGATGAGGAGCACCTGGTTATACGATTAAGCACTGCTTAAAACCACCTGGTTCCTGCTGCTGAAGGAGAGGCTTTTGGTGTGGGACTGCTGGCTGTTGCTGTCGCCTCTCAGCCAGGGATTTTGTGTATTATCATTTGGATTTTGTGTTGCGTACTGTCTTTTGAGTTAACATTAATAAATCCCACTGTTTTGGTTACATTTTAAATGTGTTTTTTTGTATCACTTGGGTCAGTGGTGGTTTTGCTCTTCACCCCAGTAGGGCCATCCAATAGTGGGGTGTGTATATATATATTGTTCAATAGCATGATCATTTTTTGATAATGGAAAGTAAGGGAAAATATTATCAATTTACAGTGAACATAATTTTTGGATCCATTTATTCTGTTACTTTACAGTTTTTTTCATTATACTTCATGTGTTTATTCGTATCTGCAAAAGGTTTAATATTTAAGAAAATTACCAACTTGACAGCCACCCCAGCGAATAATATACCCATATTTTTTTCAAAAGGAAAACACACTGATAATGTATTATTTTAAAGTACATTTTTCACAATTGACATACTCGAAATGTCAAGATCGAGGCAGCTCCTCTTGGTAGCTGGTGTGAAATGTGCAATACGTAACGTGCAATAAGTGAAGGTGCAGTTGGTAAAGTGTAAGTGTGAAAGCAGCATGGACATCAGAGTGTGTAAGATTGTTTTCTGGATGTCAGTAACATGTTCATGGAATGTTCATCAAACTTATCCATGCCAGCAAGGATATGACCACCATCACCATCTAAATGTAATTACACATAAAAATAAAAACTATGACACCAAAAGCAATTAGGAGGTATTTTCATTTGCAGTTTTCTTTTCAAACAGCCAGGGTTGTCATACTATTGCTTGGTCATAGATTATGATGTCACTGGAAAGAAAATGGAATAAGCTTTAATTTGTATGGTTTGCATGGATATTATTATACACAGCAACATACAGTGACAGGGACAGTCCTAATTGGAGCAATGTGGGGTTAGATGTTTTGCTTTAAGGGCACTTCAGCCATGGATGTGGGTGCAGGACAGCACTGGCCATTCACTCCCCACCCACATTTTTCCCTACTGGGAATTGAACCTGCAACCCCACCATCCTGAAACCAACTCCCTAAGCATTAAGCCTTAGCTTCCCCTACCTGTAGTAATATCAAAATTTAAAAAATAACACAATCTTAGATAATATGTAAAAGTCCTAAATGTGAGTTATGTTAAAAATATATTTGGTACTTTATCTAATTTGTACATTTCAAAATACTTGATTTTGATTAATATTTGATATTAATCATTAATTGGTATTATTTTAATATTATTTTAATTTAAATGAATATTAATTTAATATTCTGAATGTTTAATATATATAAAGAACAATTAAAGACACTATTTTTTGTTTAACTTCGTCTCATGTCACGATTGACTTCCCCTCCCTCACCACCTGCACTGTGTCCCAGCTGTAGCACTGCACTTACTGCACCATCTGACTGAGGGAGGTTTTTGTACGGCTCTCTATCACTGTGTGAACTCCCATCTGCTGCTATCAATTCTATGTGCACTCATGCAGTAATAATCTCCAGCATCTTCACTCAGGACTCCACTGATGGTCAAACTGTAGTCATTCCCAGATCCACTGCCACTGAATCTTGCAGGAATACCAGACTGGAGGTGGCTCACACAGTAGATGAGGAGTTTGGGTTTCTCCCCAGGCTTCTGCTGGTACCAGGACATACATGCTGGACTACAGCCATGATGTATATTTCCACTGCCTTTACAGGTGATTGTAACACTGTGTCCTGGATTGACAGCCAGAGCAGAAGGCTGAGTTTTAGTCACCTGCCCTAGGGAACCTAGGAGAAACAATATAGAAACAATTTAACGACATATAATTCCTTACAAAAACATATTTCTAGTAAAAATGCACTGTGGACATTTAATATATAATTATCTCTGTCTGCAGGTCTTTTTGAGTCTAATTACCACATTTACCTTGAATGCAGAGGGAAACCGTGAGAAATGGAAAGATGCAGAGAGATGAAAGTCATTGCTGTTGGTACTGCAGATAGTCTTCAGAACGATTCTCAGCAAAAGCAACTTCAGTCCCTCGGTGACATTAAAATGTACAGCAGATGCAAACTACTGTGTCTATGTAAATGCCCAGTGTCACAAGCTGATGATCACCTGACACAAGAAACTGAAGGAACTACTTTACTGTATATGTATCAATAATATTCATTGATGTTTGAGGCATATTTGTAGCACGTTTTATCTATCTGTACTGACTGCATGAAAATCTTTAGACAAAAACGTGTTCACATATTAACTTTTATTTGCTTATAGTATACGAACATACTTGAGCTTAGTGAAGTCTATTTGTTAAATAGATTGCATTTAGTAAAGCGAATTCAAAACCGAGAATGTCAAGTGTGTGTGTGTGTATGTGTGTGTGGTGGGGAGACGTATACCATTGTATGAGCCCTACCTAGACACAGCATTTAGACCTTGCACTGGTAGCTCAGGCTTCAGGCCTCTTGAGTATTCATACATGTAACTCACACTCTCCAGGTAACACATGTTGACATCTGTTGCTCATGTTTAGAAAATGTAAAAAAAAAACAATAAACTGACATCATTTTTATCTTCACACTTTCATTCTTCATGGAAGGTGAAATATGTCGTTACTCCAATTCATACATGTTGCACAACTGCTGATTTATTCATGATATATTCTATGTGTGTTTCAATATTCACGTCACGTTTTCTGGATCTCTAAGATACATTACAATAACTCAGAGCACTTCAGCAAGTGTTTGTCTGGGAGCATCAGTCACTCTGTAAAACAACTCCTGGCATTGATGGTTGGGGACTACACTGGCAGCAACAGGAAAAATGATGAAATTCCCAAACATTTACTTTGGGGTATGATTGACATTAAGTCTTAGATTCCTCCCAGACTCAGTAGGAGTGGTTTAGGGTTAGGTACATTTTAAAATACAGTGGTAAAGCCGAATCTTAATTATTTGTACAGCACATATCATATGACAAACAGAGATGTAATGTGCTTATTAAATAAGTAATTCCTTGAACCAGAAACTTTTTAAATCTAAAACTGTTTGCATCACATTAATGTCCCTTAAGACAGGTTAGCATCTGGTTGTGGAGCTTGGAGCAGAAAAAGCACCCAGCGTTTGCTATGCAAATATAAAACACCTACAGTACATCAGCTCCTAGCTTCACTGCCTAAAGGTGGGTAATGCATGTTTTATTATTCATTTCCCAGCTGCCAGGCTGCTTTCCTTAATGGGATAGCAGACACATAAAATAACAATTTTTACTTCCATTGCATTATTCCCAGTGCTTAATTGGCTTTTGTAAGGAGGGGGAGCCCTTCTTTACTCACAGTGGTCAATACCTCCCTATATTGTATTACTATAAATACTGTAGCAGAGGGAGCTCAGCTATGGCTGGCTGTATTGCTGAGGTGAGGAGGGGGAGCTGAGCTCCAGACGGCTCTGGCCCAATTTAAAATCTGATTATTTCTACATGTTACCAGTGTTGATGTTAACTTTAATGAGAGCTTAAGGGAAAGTCTGTGATTGTGACAATTTCAGTACCACAGTTGGAGAGGATATGTCTATGTAGTCCATCCCTCCAGATGAGATGATAAACATTTGCATTGTGAGGACATGGTCCAGTGTTCTAAAAGGGTTTATAGGAAGAAACACAGGTAGTGCTTATTCACAAAGTACACGCCCAAGATGACTGTCATATTTGTCTTCTGCTGGGTATTTTTTCTGTCTTTACAAGGTAATATATTTTAAATCAATACAAATGATTACACTTAACAAAGTAATTTGTCAGCCATGAATGATATATGTATTTCTTTTTCAGAATCTAATTCAATATCTGTGACTCAGTCTCCTGTACTTAAAGCTGCTAATCCAGGAGCAACAATCGAAATCCAATGTAAAACAAGTCCACCTCCGTTTCAGAACTGCTGGTATGAAGGCAAACACACAGGTAAACCATGTGTGTCCTGGTACCAGCAGAAACCTGGTGAGAGTCCCAGACTGCTGGTACATCTTGCTAGCTCACGCCGCCCTGCTACTCCAGCTCGGTTCAGTGGCAGTGGGTCAAGGTCCGACTTCACCCTGACCATAAGGGAGGTCCAGTCTGAGGACACAGGAGACTATTACTGTGTGGCTGACCTCCACTGGGTGTTCACACATGGATCTAACGCCGTCCAAAAACTCCCCCCGCTCTCTGTGCTTAACCATATACTGTAGGCCCTAGGCTATTTTCAGGGCATTTTTACTAGATTTACTTTTAAGCTCATATCTTGTTCATTGTAATGGCCATACATACATGCTATATCTTGTTTTTTGCAGGACAGTCTAGGCTATCCAGTCCTGGTTTTATTTGGTGAGCTACTATTTGCACTGATTTTATAAAAAATACTAAACCAATAAAAAATCATATTGCATATAAAAAATCTTGTATTTTTGCAAGTACCTGTCCATAGGATGCTGTCAGTAGGGCTATCTTTTCAATATGTGAGTAGAGGAGATTGTCTGGAATCTGGCAAAATAAGAACCATGATGGGATATTCAGTGGCTTATCAATATTGATAAATATGTAGTCTGTGCCTGATGGAAATAATAATAATATCAATGCAATGAAGGATGTTATATCAGGATTATGCAGGATTGTGGATGTTATGCAGAAAATTGCAGTAATTTCAAATCTGTATGGAACGTGTCTTGACAGAAATTCAGTAGACTCGGTAAGCTCTGCTATTGTTTACATTCATCCATTCAAAAATGGATGAAGGAGAAATTTGTCAAATCATTCCTTGGCAAACATTTGATCCCTTGTTTTAACCTGATAAATTAACGTGATAATATGTGCTTGGTGTCGTTGGAAAGCTGAGATTCTATACTTTCTTCTGATGTGCGATGATGTTATCTGTCCAATCACGGGTTCGCGAGTAATTTCAAAGAGAGTAATGCCTGTGCAAAGCGCTCATATGAGAGATTTTGGCGAATTTGTAAATATTAATATCCCGCTGATACTTGATCACAAAAGCCGGAGGTCACGTTGTAAAGCCCTGGTTCTGCTGTTTCGTTTGGTATGAGTGCCATATCGCTACGAGTAATTTAACAGAGAAGAGTAAATTTGGCCCATAGGGTTCGTGTCCCTCTAGTTGTTCATCTTCACTGCTCCTCTCTCTTCCTCAGCACCTGCAGTGTCTCCAAGCTGCAGCAGCAGTGAAGTCTCCAGTCAGTCTGAGTTACTGAGGGCTTGTGTACGTCTCCATACTGAGACTAGATGAATTTATGCAGGAATGTCCTCCTCTGCTCTTCTACTGGACTCTACAATTCCTGAGATTTTTGAGAAAGAGGTTTTTTAGTCACATCCACTTTAACTTAGGTAGTGTAGTAACAAAATAACAAAACGTTGATACCAAAAACAAACCAATATCCCCAAATATAATATAAATATAACTTGATCAAACTAGTTATTCTAGCAATTTTCACTGACAATATTTTGTATTTTGTTTACATTTGTGTGACTGTTTTCTAAATAGAATATTATCATTATGTACCAAGACATGTTTAGACCACAATACCAACAGACTTTAATATATCTTAATAAAAATAGGAAACCATTAAGTGTCCTATTATCTTGAGAAATTTTCTTTTGTACATGGATCTAATGTTACTTTCAGCACTAGTAAAGTCCTGGTAAAACAGTCAGGATGATGCATGTGTGCAGTAAATGTAGTTTAAATCTGAAGTTTTCACCTGGTGATCTCTTCACCTCCGCCTCCCACAGCACCTGCAGTCTGTCCCAGCTGCTGAAATGCTGCCAGCGTGTCATCTGGCTAAGGGGGGTTTTGTACGGCTCTGTATCACTGTGTGAACTCTGCAACTCCAGCAATTCGATGATGGTAACTCATGCAGTAATAATCTCCAGCATCTTCACTCAGGACTCCACTGATGGTCAAACTGTAGTCATTCCCAGATCTGCTGCCACTTAATCTTGCAGGAATTCCAGACTGGAGGGTGCTGACTCTGTAGATGAGGAGTTTGGGTTGTATGGGATGTGTATAAATGAGCCTGTGAAAAACAGCATGATCTTTAGTTGTGCTTTACAGCATATATTCCCATATATACCTTGGATAAAGAAGATGAGACAGCAGAAGAAGAGTGGGGTGAACATCATTGCTGCTGTAGCTGCTGGTGTCTCAGTTGTGGCCTTCAGCTGTCCCAAGACCATTTATGTGCACGTAACATATGCTCCACATGCTAACAGCTCTCTATGTAAATCACCTTCATACAGTCACAGACTGATCAACACTACTCTTACTGCAGACCATTCTAGTTCCAGGGTGATACTGATTTTAGGACATCATGAAAATGAGAGGAGATTCACTGTTCCAGTAATGTAAGATAAAAAAAAGAATACACATGGATATTACGAAAGGTTTTACCAACACTTGTAATGGTGTAGGCAGAGTCAAAATTATACAAATAAAAGCAGCACCAAAATGTTGAACACTTGGTGTTCTATCTGTGCTTTTTCTAAACATCTGTCCCACCTTACAACAATATTTTATGTGAAATTCTGCCCCCAGCATTCACATTCAAGTGCTACAGTCTACAACTTGACTCTCACACATGATCATTCAACCGTGAAGAGGTTTTTGTACAGCCTCTCAATGAGCTTGTATCACTGTGGTGGACTTTTGGTAGCGGCACTAGACTGGATGTTGGCAGTAAGTACATTTAAAGATTTACTTTTGACGTACAAACTTAATATTCACGTCTGTTTCTGTTGTCTGACTTGTGACTTGTGTGAACACTTCCAATTCTTTCAGACCTTAGTAGGATATATTAAGGCTTATTTTTGTATTTCTGTTAAAGAAATAATCAAATTAGTTCTCATAGGTTTGGTCAAAAATAAAAGTCTGTTTTAAGTATTTTTTATATTAGTCATAAGCAGATATACCAGAAAATGCACAGGCATGGATATAAATGTTTTAAAGGTGAAACCGTTGGTTCAGAGTTTTTGTACGGGCGCAGCTGTAGATTGTAACTCTCTCTTCCTCAGCACCTGCAGTGTCTCCAAGCTGCAGCAGCAGTGACGTCTCCAGTCAGTCTGAGGTACTGATGGCTTGTGTACGTCTCCATACTGCCCTACAAAGGCAAAGTGCAGTAACTACATGAACAATTAAATGAAAAAATGCATTTAAAGCTGTCATAATGCCCAGTCAAAGACATTGATATAATAGTGCCGATGATTTTATGTGATCTCCTAATAGAAAGACGCAAGAGATTTTGTCACAAAACAAACCAAAACAACAACAAAAAAAAGGTCTTATGAAGTCAATTTCCAGTCTAAACTCAGTTTTAACAAAGTGTACTTAATTCCTTTTGGCTTTGGTAGGCACCATACCAAGAGTAGGAATGCAGGACTAAAGGATTCCTGAGATTTGTGATTTGAAGAGGTTATTAAGGTACTGTAGAAACAAAATAACTAAAAAAATCTCTCTCTCATATGTGTTCATTTCTCAGCATTCAATTTCTTTTCCCTGAATTGAATTTAGAGAGTATTCGAGTATAAAACATAGAAGCAAAGTCATAAGTAGAACAATAGAGTTGTCCTAACAATGTCTCTAGACATAGAGTTGTGTCATTATGTAATGAGTTTTCTTCTGTACAAGGACCTAATGTTACTTTGATCTTTGTTAAAGTCCTGGTAAAACAGTCAGGATGCTGCATGTGTGGAATAATTGTAGTTGGAATCTGTAGTTTTCACCTCCTGACCCCCTCCCCCCCCATAGCACCTGCAGTCTGTCCCAGCTGCTGAAATGCTGCCAGCGTGTCACCTGGCTAAGGGGGTTTTTGTATGGCTCTGTATCACTGTGTGAACTCTGCAGCTCTATCACCAATTCGATCATGATGACTCATGCAGTAATAATCTCCAGCATCTTCACTCAGGACTCCACTGATGGTCAAACTGTAGTCATGCCCAGATCTGCTGCCACTGAATCTTGCAGGAATACCAGACTGGAGGGTGCTAACTTGGTAGATGAGGAGTTTGGGTTTCTCCCCAGGCTTCTGCTGGTACCAGGAGATACATGGTGGATTACAGTCAGCATGAACTCTTCCAGCTCGTTTGCAGTTGATTGTAACTCTGCCACCTGGACTAGTGGATATCCCTGGAGATTGAGTAATAGTCACTTGTCCAAAGGAATCTAAAGAGGAGAGCGAAGAAGCATCAACAACATTCAATTTAGAAAAGTACAAGTGTATTAACGAGCATGTGAAAAACAGCATGATCTTTAGTTGTGCTTTACAGCATATATTCCCATATATACCTTGAATAAAAAAGATGAAGAAGATGACAGCAGAAGAAGAGTGGGGTGAACATCATTGCTGCTGTAGCTGCTGGTGTCTCAGTTGTGGCCTTCAGCTGTCCCAAGACCATTTATGTGCACGTAACATATGCTCCACATGCTAACAGCTCTCTATGTAAATCACCTTCATACAGTCACAGACTGATCAACACTACTGCTACTGCAGACGATTCTAGTTCCAGGGTGATACTGATTTTAGGACATAATGAAAATGAAAAAAAAAAATCACTGTTACAGTAGTGTTAATGGGAGAAATGAATTCACATGAGGAGTAGAGGAGTTTTACCATCAGTTGTAATGGTGTAACAAGAGTCAAAATTATACAAAGCAGCACCAAAACACTTGGTGTTTTATTTGTGGTGCTTTTGCTAAAAAATTGTCCACCCATACAACAATATTTTATATGAAATTCTGCCCCCAGCATTCACATTCAAGTGCTACAGACTACAGCTTGACTCTCACACATGATCATTCAACCGTGAAGAGGTTTTTGTACAGCCTCTCAATGAGCTTGTATCACTGTGGTACACTTTTGGTAGCGGCACTAGACTGGATGTTGGCAGTAAGTACATTTAAAGATTTACTTTTCACATACAAACCTTATATTCACATCTGTTTCTGTTGTCTGACTTGTGACTCTAACACTTCTTCTAACCAATTCCACTCTGACCAATTCTTTCAGACCTTAGTAAAGTTATATTAAGGCATGTGTTTATCTCCGTTACATAAATTAGAAAGGTATAGTTCTCATAAATTTTGCTAACAATAATTATTTTAAGGGGATTTTTGAGCAGACATGCCAGTAAATGCACAAGCATTGATATAAAAGTTTTAAAGATGAAACCGTTGGTGCGGAGTTTGTAAAACGGTGGTACACTTTCAGGAGCGGCACCTTAAAGTGGGCAGTAAGTTTGGCTTTTTGTGCGCTTACATTAATGTACCAAGTATATTTACTGTTGTTAAGCTTCTTGGTTGATGTTAATGTGTCCGTGCATACTATTGTTTAAGAGAAAAAATATGCAGTAAGTACACTGCTGTAATGGCTCGGCTGCAATAGTGTGGACTGTAGATTGTCTACATTCTCCGAAATCTGTGTTTCTGGTTTACAACTGTATATCGTAAAAAAAAAAAAAAAAAACAGCGCCAATAGGGTGACCAGATGAGACTGGCTGAAATGCAGGACTGATGATAGCCTACATAGACAATAAATGTACGTTCTATGTATGGGGGGTGCTCGCTGGTGGCTGATAGCCTACATAGAACTTGTTTCAAACCTGTCACAAACATGCTTTTATTCAAAGATCAAGTCTTTCATTCTTTATATTTCTCCCACCAGCCATGTCAAACGCTTATCATAGTGGCTTATCGTCAATGCATATTCTCGCCTAATTGTAACCTATAGAATGTCAAACAATAAATAAAATAGATACATTGCAGCAGAGGCTGCGCGCACTCCCATCTCAGCAGTAGTCGTGCAGTCGACTCAACCTCTCTACGAACAGTTTTTAATGTTTATCGGAAAATAACTACTCAGTATTCTGTTTGAGTGCAAACGGCTTGATTCGGGACAACAGCTTACATTTCGGGACTGTCCCGAATTTTTCGGGACGTCTGGTCACCCTAAGCGCCAAAGAGGAATAATATTGCAATAATTCATGTGTGTTTCTTGCTGCTGGTGTGACTTAGGGCACTCAAAAACTGTTGGCTCTATTAAGTCTCTAATATTACTGTAAACTCAAGTGGATAATTTTATGTGACTGCTAATTTTATGTGGTGAAATTCTTTACAACACTGTACTGTTGTTTGTTAGAGTAATGTAGGTATTTCTTCATTTTTTTGTGTTTGTTATTTTTTTTTTCTCTCAATAGCCGTGATTCCTCAATAGCTGAAGTACAAACATTCCTGATAAAGGCAACAATGCCTCAGCTCAAGCTGCAAATAAGAATTATATAGTGATGAAGATCTCATGGTATTATTACAAATCCAGGTTTAGTGTCTGCACGAGGGATGGACACACTAATTATTAAATATACTTGGTACTTCTTTATGATTAATTATGGGAACTTTTGTAAACCGTTTAAATGACTTATCCACTCTAGCCTAAAAACTCTCTAACCTGATTTTTAAACTTTCCCTTTCTTCTCTCTCCTCAAACAGTATTGAATAAACAATCTTCATTCCTTTTGTATATGGCAAATTAACCTAGAACACGTTTAACCACGTCAACAAATGCTTTGTTCCAGCCAACAGCCAACCCAGTGTGACAATCCTGCCTCCCTCCAGTGAGGAGCTGTCCAGTAAGGGCTCTGCCACACTGATGTGCCTGGCTGACAAGGGCTTCCCCTCAGACTGGAGCCTGAGCTGGAAGGTGGATGGGAGCAGTAAGAGTGGAGTGGCCAGTCGTGGGCTCATGAAGGACGGTGTGTACAGCTGGAGCAGCACCCTGACACTCACTGATGCTGAGTGGAGAGGAGCCACTTCAGTGGTCTGTGAGGCCACCCAGGGATCCCAGAGAGCCGTCACCAAAGCCCTGAGCAGAGCTGACTGCTCTCAGTAGCATCCAGCCTCTGCTCTGCTGACTCATCTGCTCTCCAGCTTACGTCTTCTCTTCTAGCTTCATACACACATTAATCACACGCTGCACCACATTTAGTGTCACATTTCACTAACCTGCTTGTCTTATGCTCTCATACACAAATGCTGTTGCAATAAAGGAGGTTTGTTTTAACTGGAAGGTCTTTGATTCTTCATAAAATAAATAAACTATGAAATAAATCTGCAATCTTGGGGTTTCTGAATATCATTTTAGAGGAAGTAATATTATTTCACGCAATAAAAAAAAAATGTATTTTTTATAAAACATTTTTAAAATTAAAATATTATTAATTTCACTTTTTAATTTCAAACTGTCTGCAAAACTTTTCATTCATGTCCCGTAAGACAGAGGAACATCTGGTTGTTGGTAAAAGCACTCAACCTTGACTATGCAAATATTACAGACAGCACCATCTCTCAGTTTCACTACCTGAAAGTGTTCAAATCATCACACTGCATGTTTCATTTCTTTTGCCAGCTGCAGGGATATTTTTCTGTAGAAGTATTACCTAAAATTAAATGTTATATTCATAATATATATAGAACATGATTTCACAGTTTACAACAACAACAATTTTTATCAGCTGCTTTGCTTTTGATGAGCATTTCAGCACCATGGCTGGAGAGGACAGCTCCACTCAGCACCAGTTCAATCAACTAACCAATAACATCCTTGCTGCAATAATAGCTGCATGTAGTTAATTTCTTTAATACAAACACCTCAAAGGCGTAGAGATGTTCTAAGATCAACTACGGCATCATTAGACCAGACTGATAAGGTCTGCTAATCATGTTCAGTAGTTAATTTCCTCTGTCCATGACAAAGAGCACATCAGCACAAACACCTCATCATGTGTGCTGTGTGCCAAGCCATCATGCTGCCCTCTGGAGTCAGGGCCGCGTCTCACTCTCTCCTGATCCGGGCAGACCTGGCCCAGAGACACGCCCCAACCTATCCATGCCAGCAAGGATATGACCACCATGGCCATCTACATATAGTTACACATAAAAAAAATACCAGGACACCAAAAGCAATTAGCAAGTATTTTCATTTGCGGTTTCCTTTTCAAACAGCCATGGTTGTCATACCATTGCTTGGTCATATATCATGATGTCATTTGGAAGAAAATGGAATAAGCTTTAGTTTGCATGTTTTGCATGGATATTATTATCCAGAGCAACATACAATGACAGGGACAGTCCTATTTGAAGCAACATGGGTTAAGAGGTCTTGCTGAAGGGCACTTCAGCCATGGGTGTGGTCGCAGGAGAGCACTGGCCAGAGGTCACTCCCCCACCCACATTTTTCCCTACTGGGATGAGAATTGAACCTGCAACTCCGTGATCCTGAAACCCACTCCCTAAGCATTAAGCCTTAGCTTCCCCTGCCTGTAGAAATAGCAACATCTAACTACCTGTACAAAACAGTACAGTCTTAGATAATATGTACAAGTTTTGAATATGAGTTATGAAAACAATGTATTCGGTACTTTATCTAGTTTTTATAATTGAAAATAGTATCATTGAAAATGTGTCTGGTATGTATGTATGTATTGAAATGTGCTATAGACAAATTGCAGTTTTTATATAAATAAATTTTTATTTCATATTTAATATGAATTATTCATTGATGTTAATTTGATATTATTAGAACACTATTTTTTGTTTAACTTTATCTCATGTCACAATTGACTTCCCCTCCCTCACCACCTGCACTGTGTCCCAGCTGTAGCACTGCACTTACTGCACCATCGGACTGAGGGAGGTTTTTGTACGGCTCTCTATCACTGTGTGAACTCCCATCTGCTGCTATCAATTCTATGTGCACTCATGCAGTAATAACCTCCAGCATCTTCACTCAGGACTCCACTGATGGTCAAACTGTAGTCATTCCCAGATCCACTGCCACTGAATCTTGCAGGAATACCAGACTGGAGTCTGCTCACATAATAGATGAGGAGTTTGGGTTTCTCCCCAGGCTTCTGCTGGTACCAGGAGATACATGGTGGATTACAGTCATAATTAATGCTTCCACTGCGTTTGCAGGTGATCGTGACTGTACCTCCTGGACTGGTGGATATCGCTGGAGTTTGACTAACAGTCACCTGCCCTTTGGAATCTGTTCAAATAAGAATATTACCAGTTTACAAACATGGAAAGACATAACTCAAGATTTGAAGTAAAGTTTATGTGAAATATAATAATTCTTCATGCCTCATAGAAACATGCTGTAGATTTTTCACCACTCAAACTCACCTTGGATGTAGACTAGGAAGAGAGAGTAGAGAAAGAGTGTAATGAAAGCCATTGTTTTAGAAGATGAAGACAGTTACCAGTCATGAAGCCCTCAGCTGCCTTAAGAATATTCGTGTAGTTTTGGGAGGAGGAATGGGGATGCAAACCTCAATCTGTATGCAAATCACCTTCCTGCACACAACTCTTACTACAAGCATAGACACAAAAGCACATACTATTGAGGACTGGACAAAAAAATACAAATTCCTGTCATTCAGTAATAACCTGTTTGTCACCTTACAGTCTGAAATAGATTCTTCGTACCAAATGAATATGGCCAATCAATGAACAGAGGCAGTGTTAGTCAGCAATGACGTTAACTTTGTGTGCTACATTTGAATTGTAGTGCGTAGGCATACTGTACATGACAACCAGACGTTAGCAATTGGATAAAGGAAGAGCCACTTGATTTAAATAAGGAGTGCACACCTCCAGGAAGGAATTGTTTCTCAATACAGCACTGCCAGACCCTCTGTACAAAATGAAATTAAGTATGGTGGGCTGGTTTACCAGCTTAGTGGAGTGGAGCCCCAGTGAAGATATGTAGGTTTACTGTAATAAATGCTTTACATACTAACACTTCAGATATCCCTCTATAACTATTTACTCGTTTACCCGCCCCCACCATCATACCTGCAGGAGTAAGTCCCTTAATGTGCTCTGAAGGACTAAATGCAGTAGCGGTTCTTGGGGGGGGCGGGGTGGGCCTTTGCCCAGGGCGCAATTTCGTGAAGGGCACCATTCCGTTGGCCTTACGAGCACTTGAAAAAAAATATATCATCAAAAAACATTTTTTATTATCTATCATATCACTGTGTAAGAAATTGGCAAGTTGGCGAGGTGAACATCATTGCTGCTGTAGCTGCTGGTGTCTCAGTTGTGGCCTTCAGCTGTCCCAAGACCATTTATGTGCACGTAACATATGCTCCACATGCTAACAGCTCTCTATGTAAATCACCTTCATACAGTCACAGACTGATCAACACTACTCTTACTGCAGACCATTCTAGTTCCAGGGTGATACTGATTTTAGGACATCATGAAAATGAGAGGAGATTCACTGTTCCAGTAATGTAAGATAAAAAAAAGAATACACATGGATATTACGAAAGGTTTTACCAACACTTGTAATGGTGTAGGCAGAGTCAAAATTATACAAATAAAAGCAGCACCAAAATGTTGAACACTTGGTGTTCTATCTGTGCTTTTTCTAAACATCTGTCCCACCTTACAACAATATTTTATGTGAAATTCTGCCCCCAGCATTCACATTCAAGTGCTACAGTCTACAACTTGACTCTCACACATGATCATTCAACCGTGAAGAGGTTTTTGTACAGCCTCTCAATGAGCTTGTATCACTGTGGTGGACTTTTGGTAGCGGCACTAGACTGGATGTTGGCAGTAAGTACATTTAAAGATTTACTTTTGACGTACAAACTTAATATTCACGTCTGTTTCTGTTGTCTGACTTGTGACTTGTGTGAACACTTCCAATTCTTTCAGACCTTAGTAGGATATATTAAGGCTTATTTTTGTATTTCTGTTAAAGAAATAATCAAATTAGTTCTCATAGGTTTGGTCAAAAATAAAAGTCTGTTTTAAGTATTTTTTATATTAGTCATAAGCAGATATACCAGAAAATGCACAGGCATGGATATAAATGTTTTAAAGGTGAAACCGTTGGTTCAGAGTTTTTGTACGGGCGCAGCTGTAGATTGTAACTCTCTCTTCCTCAGCACCTGCAGTGTCTCCAAGCTGCAGCAGCAGTGACGTCTCCAGTCAGTCTGAGGTACTGATGGCTTGTGTACGTCTCCATACTGCCCTACAAAGGCAAAGTGCAGTAACTACATGAACAATTAAATGAAAAAATGCATTTAAAGCTGTCATAATGCCCAGTCAAAGACATTGATATAATAGTGCCGATGATTTTATGTGATCTCCTAATAGAAAGACGCAAGAGATTTTGTCACAAAACAAACCAAAACAACAACAAAAAAAAGGTCTTATGAAGTCAATTTCCAGTCTAAACTCAGTTTTAACAAAGTGTACTTAATTCCTTTTGGCTTTGGTAGGCACCATACCAAGAGTAGGAATGCAGGACTAAAGGATTCCTGAGATTTGTGATTTGAAGAGGTTATTAAGGTACTGTAGAAACAAAATAACTAAAAAAATCTCTCTCTCATATGTGTTCATTTCTCAGCATTCAATTTCTTTTCCCTGAATTGAATTTAGAGAGTATTCGAGTATAAAACATAGAAGCAAAGTCATAAGTAGAACAATAGAGTTGTCCTAACAATGTCTCTAGACATAGAGTTGTGTCATTATGTAATGAGTTTTCTTCTGTACAAGGACCTAATGTTACTTTGATCTTTGTTAAAGTCCTGGTAAAACAGTCAGGATGCTGCATGTGTGGAATAATTGTAGTTGGAATCTGTAGTTTTCACCTCCTGACCCCCTCCCCCCCCATAGCACCTGCAGTCTGTCCCAGCTGCTGAAATGCTGCCAGCGTGTCACCTGGCTAAGGGGGTTTTTGTATGGCTCTGTATCACTGTGTGAACTCTGCAGCTCTATCACCAATTCGATCATGATGACTCATGCAGTAATAATCTCCAGCATCTTCACTCAGGACTCCACTGATGGTCAAACTGTAGTCATGCCCAGATCTGCTGCCACTGAATCTTGCAGGAATACCAGACTGGAGGGTGCTAACTTGGTAGATGAGGAGTTTGGGTTTCTCCCCAGGCTTCTGCTGGTACCAGGAGATACATGGTGGATTACAGTCAGCATGAACTCTTCCAGCTCGTTTGCAGTTGATTGTAACTCTGCCACCTGGACTAGTGGATATCCCTGGAGATTGAGTAATAGTCACTTGTCCAAAGGAATCTAAAGAGGAGAGCGAAGAAGCATCAACAACATTCAATTTAGAAAAGTACAAGTGTATTAACGAGCATGTGAAAAACAGCATGATCTTTAGTTGTGCTTTACAGCATATATTCCCATATATACCTTGAATAAAAAAGATGAAGAAGATGACAGCAGAAGAAGAGTGGGGTGAACATCATTGCTGCTGTAGCTGCTGGTGTCTCAGTTGTGGCCTTCAGCTGTCCCAAGACCATTTATGTGCACGTAACATATGCTCCACATGCTAACAGCTCTCTATGTAAATCACCTTCATACAGTCACAGACTGATCAACACTACTGCTACTGCAGACGATTCTAGTTCCAGGGTGATACTGATTTTAGGACATAATGAAAATGAAAAAAAAAAATCACTGTTACAGTAGTGTTAATGGGAGAAATGAATTCACATGAGGAGTAGAGGAGTTTTACCATCAGTTGTAATGGTGTAACAAGAGTCAAAATTATACAAAGCAGCACCAAAACACTTGGTGTTTTATTTGTGGTGCTTTTGCTAAAAAATTGTCCACCCATACAACAATATTTTATATGAAATTCTGCCCCCAGCATTCACATTCAAGTGCTACAGACTACAGCTTGACTCTCACACATGATCATTCAACCGTGAAGAGGTTTTTGTACAGCCTCTCAATGAGCTTGTATCACTGTGGTACACTTTTGGTAGCGGCACTAGACTGGATGTTGGCAGTAAGTACATTTAAAGATTTACTTTTCACATACAAACCTTATATTCACATCTGTTTCTGTTGTCTGACTTGTGACTCTAACACTTCTTCTAACCAATTCCACTCTGACCAATTCTTTCAGACCTTAGTAAAGTTATATTAAGGCATGTGTTTATCTCCGTTACATAAATTAGAAAGGTATAGTTCTCATAAATTTTGCTAACAATAATTATTTTAAGGGGATTTTTGAGCAGACATGCCAGTAAATGCACAAGCATTGATATAAAAGTTTTAAAGATGAAACCGTTGGTGCGGAGTTTGTAAAACGGTGGTACACTTTCAGGAGCGGCACCTTAAAGTGGGCAGTAAGTTTGGCTTTTTGTGCGCTTACATTAATGTACCAAGTATATTTACTGTTGTTAAGCTTCTTGGTTGATGTTAATGTGTCCGTGCATACTATTGTTTAAGAGAAAAAATATGCAGTAAGTACACTGCTGTAATGGCTCGGCTGCAATAGTGTGGACTGTAGATTGTCTACATTCTCCGAAATCTGTGTTTCTGGTTTACAACTGTATATCGTAAAAAAAAAAAAAAAAAACAGCGCCAATAGGGTGACCAGATGAGACTGGCTGAAATGCAGGACTGATGATAGCCTACATAGACAATAAATGTACGTTCTATGTATGGGGGGTGCTCGCTGGTGGCTGATAGCCTACATAGAACTTGTTTCAAACCTGTCACAAACATGCTTTTATTCAAAGATCAAGTCTTTCATTCTTTATATTTCTCCCACCAGCCATGTCAAACGCTTATCATAGTGGCTTATCGTCAATGCATATTCTCGCCTAATTGTAACCTATAGAATGTCAAACAATAAATAAAATAGATACATTGCAGCAGAGGCTGCGCGCACTCCCATCTCAGCAGTAGTCGTGCAGTCGACTCAACCTCTCTACGAACAGTTTTTAATGTTTATCGGAAAATAACTACTCAGTATTCTGTTTGAGTGCAAACGGCTTGATTCGGGACAACAGCTTACATTTCGGGACTGTCCCGAATTTTTCGGGACGTCTGGTCACCCTAAGCGCCAAAGAGGAATAATATTGCAATAATTCATGTGTGTTTCTTGCTGCTGGTGTGACTTAGGGCACTCAAAAACTGTTGGCTCTATTAAGTCTCTAATATTACTGTAAACTCAAGTGGATAATTTTATGTGACTGCTAATTTTATGTGGTGAAATTCTTTACAACACTGTACTGTTGTTTGTTAGAGTAATGTAGGTATTTCTTCATTTTTTTGTGTTTGTTATTTTTTTTTTCTCTCAATAGCCGTGATTCCTCAATAGCTGAAGTACAAACATTCCTGATAAAGGCAACAATGCCTCAGCTCAAGCTGCAAATAAGAATTATATAGTGATGAAGATCTCATGGTATTATTACAAATCCAGGTTTAGTGTCTGCACGAGGGATGGACACACTAATTATTAAATATACTTGGTACTTCTTTATGATTAATTATGGGAACTTTTGTAAACCGTTTAAATGACTTATCCACTCTAGCCTAAAAACTCTCTAACCTGATTTTTAAACTTTCCCTTTCTTCTCTCTCCTCAAACAGTATTGAATAAACAATCTTCATTCCTTTTGTATATGGCAAATTAACCTAGAACACGTTTAACCACGTCAACAAATGCTTTGTTCCAGCCAACAGCCAACCCAGTGTGACAATCCTGCCTCCCTCCAGTGAGGAGCTGTCCAGTAAGGGCTCTGCCACACTGATGTGCCTGGCTGACAAGGGCTTCCCCTCAGACTGGAGCCTGAGCTGGAAGGTGGATGGGAGCAGTAAGAGTGGAGTGGCCAGTCGTGGGCTCATGAAGGACGGTGTGTACAGCTGGAGCAGCACCCTGACACTCACTGATGCTGAGTGGAGAGGAGCCACTTCAGTGGTCTGTGAGGCCACCCAGGGATCCCAGAGAGCCGTCACCAAAGCCCTGAGCAGAGCTGACTGCTCTCAGTAGCATCCAGCCTCTGCTCTGCTGACTCATCTGCTCTCCAGCTTACGTCTTCTCTTCTAGCTTCATACACACATTAATCACACGCTGCACCACATTTAGTGTCACATTTCACTAACCTGCTTGTCTTATGCTCTCATACACAAATGCTGTTGCAATAAAGGAGGTTTGTTTTAACTGGAAGGTCTTTGATTCTTCATAAAATAAATAAACTATGAAATAAATCTGCAATCTTGGGGTTTCTGAATATCATTTTAGAGGAAGTAATATTATTTCACGCAATAAAAAAAAAATGTATTTTTTATAAAACATTTTTAAAATTAAAATATTATTAATTTCACTTTTTAATTTCAAACTGTCTGCAAAACTTTTCATTCATGTCCCGTAAGACAGAGGAACATCTGGTTGTTGGTAAAAGCACTCAACCTTGACTATGCAAATATTACAGACAGCACCATCTCTCAGTTTCACTACCTGAAAGTGTTCAAATCATCACACTGCATGTTTCATTTCTTTTGCCAGCTGCAGGGATATTTTTCTGTAGAAGTATTACCTAAAATTAAATGTTATATTCATAATATATATAGAACATGATTTCACAGTTTACAACAACAACAATTTTTATCAGCTGCTTTGCTTTTGATGAGCATTTCAGCACCATGGCTGGAGAGGACAGCTCCACTCAGCACCAGTTCAATCAACTAACCAATAACATCCTTGCTGCAATAATAGCTGCATGTAGTTAATTTCTTTAATACAAACACCTCAAAGGCGTAGAGATGTTCTAAGATCAACTACGGCATCATTAGACCAGACTGATAAGGTCTGCTAATCATGTTCAGTAGTTAATTTCCTCTGTCCATGACAAAGAGCACATCAGCACAAACACCTCATCATGTGTGCTGTGTGCCAAGCCATCATGCTGCCCTCTGGAGTCAGGGCCGCGTCTCACTCTCTCCTGATCCGGGCAGACCTGGCCCAGAGACACGCCCCAACCTATCCATGCCAGCAAGGATATGACCACCATGGCCATCTACATATAGTTACACATAAAAAAAATACCAGGACACCAAAAGCAATTAGCAAGTATTTTCATTTGCGGTTTCCTTTTCAAACAGCCATGGTTGTCATACCATTGCTTGGTCATATATCATGATGTCATTTGGAAGAAAATGGAATAAGCTTTAGTTTGCATGTTTTGCATGGATATTATTATCCAGAGCAACATACAATGACAGGGACAGTCCTATTTGAAGCAACATGGGTTAAGAGGTCTTGCTGAAGGGCACTTCAGCCATGGGTGTGGTCGCAGGAGAGCACTGGCCAGAGGTCACTCCCCCACCCACATTTTTCCCTACTGGGATGAGAATTGAACCTGCAACTCCGTGATCCTGAAACCCACTCCCTAAGCATTAAGCCTTAGCTTCCCCTGCCTGTAGAAATAGCAACATCTAACTACCTGTACAAAACAGTACAGTCTTAGATAATATGTACAAGTTTTGAATATGAGTTATGAAAACAATGTATTCGGTACTTTATCTAGTTTTTATAATTGAAAATAGTATCATTGAAAATGTGTCTGGTATGTATGTATGTATTGAAATGTGCTATAGACAAATTGCAGTTTTTATATAAATAAATTTTTATTTCATATTTAATATGAATTATTCATTGATGTTAATTTGATATTATTAGAACACTATTTTTTGTTTAACTTTATCTCATGTCACAATTGACTTCCCCTCCCTCACCACCTGCACTGTGTCCCAGCTGTAGCACTGCACTTACTGCACCATCTGACTGAGGGAGGTTTTTGTACGGCTCTCTATCACTGTGTGAACTCCCATCTGCTGCTATCAATTCTATGTGCACTCATGCAGTAATAATCTCCAGCATCTTCACTCAGGACTCCACTGATGGTCAAACTGTAGTCATTCCCAGATCCACTGCCACTGAATCTTGCAGGAATACCAGACTGGAGTCTGCTCACATAATAGATGAGGAGTTTGGGTTTCTCCCCAGGCTTCTGCTGGTACCAGGAGATACATGGTGGATTACAGTCATAATTAATGCTTCCACTGCGTTTGCAGGTGATCGTGACTGTACCTCCTGGACTGGTGGATATCGCTGGAGTTTGACTAACAGTCACCTGCCCTTTGGAATCTGTTCAAATAAGAATATTACCAGTTTACAAACATGGAAAGACATAACTCAAGATTTGAAGTAAAGTTTATGTGAAATATAATAATTCTTCATGCCTCATAGAAACATGCTGTAGATTTTTCACCACTCAAACTCACCTTGGATGTAGACTAGGAAGAGAGAGTAGAGAAAGAGTGTAATGAAAGCCATTGTTTTAGAAGATGAAGACAGTTACCAGTCATGAAGCCCTCAGCTGCCTTAAGAATATTCGTGTAGTTTTGGGAGGAGGAATGGGGATGCAAACCTCAATCTGTATGCAAATCACCTTCCTGCACACAACTCTTACTACAAGCATAGACACAAAAGCACATACTATTGAGGACTGGACAAAAAAATACAAATTCCTGTCATTCAGTAATAACCTGTTTGTCACCTTACAGTCTGAAATAGATTCTTCGTACCAAATGAATATGGCCAATCAATGAACAGAGGCAGTGTTAGTCAGCAATGACGTTAACTTTGTGTGCTACATTTGAATTGTAGTGCGTAGGCATACTGTACATGACAACCAGACGTTAGCAATTGGATAAAGGAAGAGCCACTTGATTTAAATAAGGAGTGCACACCTCCAGGAAGGAATTGTTTCTCAATACAGCACTGCCAGACCCTCTGTACAAAATGAAATTAAGTATGGTGGGCTGGTTTACCAGCTTAGTGGAGTGGAGCCCCAGTGAAGATATGTAGGTTTACTGTAATAAATGCTTTACATACTAACACTTCAGATATCCCTCTATAACTATTTACTCGTTTACCCGCCCCCACCATCATACCTGCAGGAGTAAGTCCCTTAATGTGCTCTGAAGGACTAAATGCAGTAGCGGTTCTTGGGGGGGGCGGGGTGGGCCTTTGCCCAGGGCGCAATTTCGTGAAGGGCACCATTCCGTTGGCCTTACGAGCACTTGAAAAAAAATATATCATCAAAAAACATTTTTTATTATCTATCATATCACTGTGTAAGAAATTGGCAAGTTGGCGCCCCCTTTGGCTGCAGGCGCCCCTGCTGAGAAGGCCCTCTGCACCGAAGCTGTGTGTGACAAGAAGGGGAAGGAGAAGGGGAAGGAGGAGGGGGAGAGGGAGGTGGAGGGGGCGTGGGGGACAGTAATCTCCTAATTACCACATTTACCTTGAATGCAGAGGGAAACCGTGAGAAATTGAAAGAGACAGAGAGAGATGAAAGCCATTGCTGTTGGTACTGCAGATAGTCCTCAGAATGGTTCTCAGGAAAAACAACTTCAGTTCCGCAGTGACATTAAAATGTACAGCAGATGCAAACTACTGTGTCTATGTAAATGCCCAGTGTCACAAGCTGATGATCACCTGACACAAGAAACTGAAAGAACTACTTTACTGTATGTGTATCAATCATATTCATTGATGTTTGAGGCATATTTGTAGCATGTTTTATCTAACTGTACTGACTGCCTGAAAATCCTTAGACAAAAACGTGTTCACATACTAACTGTTATTTGCTTATTATAGTATATGAACATACTTGAGGTTAATGAAGTCTATTTGTTAAATAGATTGCATGTAGTAAAGCGAATTCAAAACCGAGAATGTCAAGTGTGTGTGTGTGTGTGTGTGTGTGTGTGTGTGTGTGTGTGTGTGTGTGTGTGTGGTGTGGTGTGGTGTGGTGTGTGTGTGTGTGTGTGTGTGTGTGTGTGTGTGGTGGGGGGATCTATACCATTAGTCGCTACCTAGACACAGCATTTACACCTTGCATCGGTGGCTCAGGCTTCAGACCCCTTGAGTATTCATATCTGTAACTCACACTCTCCAGGTGACACCTGTTCTTCATGTTTAGAAAATGAAAAAAAAAAAAAAAACAATAATCTGACACCATTTTTAACTTGACACTTTCATGGAAGGTGAAATATGTAATGAATTCAATTCATACATGTTGCACAATTGCTGATTTATTTGTTTCATGATATATTCTATTTGTGTTTCAATACTCACATGTCACAGCATGTTTCTGGATCTCTAAGATACATTACAATAACTCAAAGCACTTCAGGAAGTTTTCGTCTGGGAGCATCAGTCACTCTGTAAAGCCACAGCTGGCATTTATGGTTGGGGACTACACTGGCAGCAACAGGAAAATTGTATAAAGTTTATAATATAATATATATGTAATAATATATATTGTATTATATTATATCAAGTTCCTAAACATTTACTTTGGGGTGTGATTGACGTGTCTTAGATTCCTTTCAGATTCAGTAGGAGTGGTTTAGGGTTTGGGTCTGACTTCTCTTTGACCATCCGTAGTGTCCTGGCTGAAGATGCAGGAGATATCTACTGTCTGGCTCAGCACTGTGTCAGTGGGTCAGTGTGTTGACACTGTGATACAGCCAATAAAAACCCTCAGCCACTGTGACAGCGTGACTGAAGCTGAAACCTGCTGCAGCAAACAATAAACAGAAGTGTCGTACTGGATGGCAGGTCCTGTATGTGAACTTTGCAGATTAAAAGGTCATTATGACATTGAGTGTAATACATTTCAGTTTTTCTTTATAGAAGCCAACGTGCCACTGTTATGTGATTCTAAAAATACTTGTGTTTTGAGTACATCTTAAAATACAGTGTTAAACCCAAATCTTACTTATTTGTACAGGTCATATGACAAACACAGATTTAATGTGCTTATTAAATAAGTAATTTCTTGAACCATAAACTTAAATCTAAAACTGTTTGCATCACATTAATACCCCTTGAGACAGGTTAGCATCTGGTTGTGGAGCTTGGAGCAGAAAAAGCACCCAGCGTTTGCTATGCAAATATAAAACACCTACAGTACATCAGCTCCTAGCTTCACTGCCTAAAGGTGGGTAATGCATGTTTTATTATTCATTTCCTTCATTTCCTTACTTCCATTGCATTATTTCCGGCGCTTAATTGACTTTTGCAAGGAGGGGGAACCCTTCTTTACTCACAGTGGTCAATACCTCCCTATATTGTATTACTATAAATACTGTAGCAGAGGGAGCTCAGCTATGGCTGGCTGTATTGCTGAGGTGAGGATGGGAAGTTGAGCTCCAGAGGGCTCCGGCCCAATTTAAAATCTGATTATTTCTATATGTTACCAGTGTTGATATTAAATTTAATGAGAGCTTAAGGGAAAGGCTGTGATTGTGGCCATTTCAGTACCACAGTTGGGAGGATATGTCTATGTACTCCATCCCTCCAGATGAGATGATAAACATTTGCATTGTGAGGACATGGTCCAGTGGTCGAAAAGGGTTTATAGGCAAGAAATGCAGGTAGTGCTTATTCACAAAGTACACGCCCAAGATGACTGTCATATTTGTCTTCTGCTGGGTATTTTTTCTGTCTTTACAAGGTAATGTATTTTAAATCAAAATTACACTTAAAAAGTAATTTCTCTGCCATGAATGATATATGTATTTCTTTTTCAGAATCCAACTCAATATCTGTGACTCCTGTACTTAAAGCTGCTAATCCAGGAGCAACACTTGAAATCCAATGTAAAACAAGTCGACCTCCGTTTCAGAACTGCTGATATGAAGGCAAACCCTCAGGTAAACCATGTGTGTCCTGGTACCAGCAGAAACCTGGTGAGAGTCCCAGACTGCTGGTACATCTTGCTAGCTCACGCCGCCCTGCTACTCCAGCTCGGTTCAGTGGCAGTGGGTCAAGGTCCGACTTCACCCTGACCATAAGGGAGGTCCAGTCTGAGGACACAGGAGACTATTACTGTGTGGCTGACCTCCACTGGGTGTTCACACATGGATCTAACGCCGTACAAAAACTCCCCCCGCTCTCTGTGCTTAATCGCGTCCCTCTAGCTGTTCATCTTCACTGCTCCTCTCAGTTTCCACTGACAATATTTTCTATTTTCTTTACATTTTGGTGTCTGTTTTTCAAAAGAATCTGAAAGAATTTAACCATTATGTAGCAAGGCATGTTTAGACCACAATACCAGCAGCATTACCATACCTTAATGAAAATTTTGGAAACCATTCATTGTCCCATTATTAGAATAATGTTACTAATGTTACTGTGATCACTGTTAAAGTCCTGGTAAAACAGTTAGGACACTGCATGTGTTTGAATCTGTAGTTTTCATCTCATGACCCCCCCCCCCCCCCCCCCCCCACCATAGCACCTGCAGTCTGTTCCAGCTGCTGAAATGCTGCCAGCGTGTCATCTGGCTAAGGGGTTTTTGTACGGCTCTGTATCACTGTGTGAACACTGTAACTCCATCACCAATTCGATTATGTGCACTCGTGCAGTAATAATCTCCAGCATCTTCACTCAGGACTCCACTGATGGTCAAACTGTAGTCATTCCCAGATCCACTGCCACTGAATCTTGCAGGAATACCAGACTCGAGGGTGCTGGTTTGGTAGATGAGGAGTTTGAGTTTCTCCCCAGGCTTCTGCTGGTACCAAGAGATACATGGTATATAACAGTCCGAATGAACTCTTCCAGCTCGTTTGCAGTTGATTGTAACTCTGCCACCTGGATTGGTGGATATCACTGGAGATTGAGTAATAGTCACTTGTCCAAAGGAATCTAAAGAGGAGAGGGAAGAAGCATTAACAACATACAACTTAGAAAAGTACATGTGTATAAATGAGCATGTGAAAAACAGCATGATCTTTAGTGGTGCTTTACAGCACATATTCCCATATATACCTTGAATAAAGAAGATGAGACAGCAGAAGAAGAGTGGGGTGAACATCATTGCTGCTGTAGCTGCTGGTGTCTCAGTTGTGGCCTTCAGCTGTCCCAAGACCATTTATGTGCACGTAACATATGCTCCACATGCTAACAGCTCTCTATGTAAATCACCTTCATACAGTCACAGACTGATCAACACTACTGCTACTGCAGACAATTCCAGTTCCAGGGTGATATTGATTTTAGGACATCATGAAAATGTAAAAAAAAAAAACATTTTTACAGTAATGTAAGAACTGGAAGAAATATATTTGGGACTTTACATGAGGAGTAGAGGAGTTTTAGTAAGAGTCATTTAGTAAGAGTAGTATGGTGTAGTAAGAGTCAAAATTATACAAATAAAAGCAACACGAAAATGTTAAACAGTTTGTGTTCTATCTGTGTTTTTGCTAAACATTTGTCCCACCTTACAACAATATTTTATGTGAAATTCTGCCCCCAGCATTCACATTCAAGTGCTACAGACTACAGCTTGACTTTCACCCATGATCATTCAACCGTGAAGAGGTTTTTGTACAGCCTCTCAATGAGCTTGTATCACTGTGGTGGACTTTTGGTAGCGGCACTAGACTGGATGTTTACATTTAAAGATTTACTTTTTAAATATCAACTTTATATTAACGTCTGTTTATGTTGTCTGACTTGTGACTCTGACATTTCCAATTCTTTCAGACCATAGGTTATATTAAGGCTTATGCGTTTAATTCTGTTAAATAAATTAGAAAATTAGTTATCATAATTTTTGCTAACAATAAGTGGATTTTTGAGCAGACATACCAGTATATGCACAAGCATTGATATAAAAGTTTTAAAGATGAAACTGTTGGTGATAAATTTTTGTACGGGAGGAGCTGTAGTTTGTAACACTGTGGTACACTTTCGGGAGCAGCACCACCCTTAACGTGAGTAGGAAGTTTGGCTTTTTGTGTGCTTACATTAATATACCAGATATAGTTATTGTTATAAGTTTGTTGATTGATGTTAATGTGTCCGTGTGTAAGATTGTTTTCGGAAAAAAATACACCAGGTAAATACACTGCTATAATGGCGAGGGTGCAACCCTAACCCTAACCCTAAACGTTTTTAAAACGATCTACATTCTCCGAAATCTGTGTTAGCGGTTTGCAATGGTATGTTACAGTATATAAAAAAAGAGGAATACATGCTGGTGGTGTGACTTAGGGTAGTCAAAAAACTGTTGGCTCTAATAAGTCTCTAATATTATTGTACACTCAAGAGTATAACTTTATGTGACTGATGTGAAATTCTTTATACGACGCTACTATAATTTGTTAGAGTATCGCATTTTTTTTGTGTTTGTGTTTTTAAAATTCTCAATAGCCGTGATTCTTACGTACAAACATTCCTGATAAAGGCAACAATGCCTCAGCTCAAGCTGCAATAAAGAATTTTAGTGAGGCACTACATCTCATGGTAATACTACAAATCCTGTTTTAGTGTCTGCACAAAGAATGGACACACTAATTATGAAATATTCTTAGTGCTTCTTTACGATTCATTATGGGAACAGTTGTAAACCATATAAATGACTTATCCACTCCCTTTGTGTAAAAACTCTCTAACCTGATTTTTAAACTTTTCCTTTCTTCTCTCTCCACCAGACAGCAGTATTGAATAAACAATCGTTATTCTCTGTGTATATAGCAAATTAACCTAGAAGATGTTTTACCATTTAAACAAATGCTTTGTTCCAGCCAACAGCCAACCCAGTGTGACGGTTCTGCCTCCCTCCAGTGAGGAGCTGTCCAGTAAGGGCTCTGCCACACTGATGTGCCTGGCTGACAAGGGCTTCCCCTCAGACTGGAGCCTGAGCTGGAAGGTGGATGGGAGCAGTAAGAGTGGAGTGGCCAGTCGTGGGGTCATGAAGGACGGTGTGTACAGCTGGAGCAGCACCCTGACACTCACTGATGCTGAGTGGAGAGGAGCCACTTCAGTGGTCTGTGAGGCCACCCAGGGATCCCAGAGAGCCGTCACCAAAGCCCTGAGCAGAGCTGACTGCTCTCAGTAGCATCCAGCCTCTGCTCTGCTGACTCATCTGCTCTCCAGCTTACGTCTTCTCTTCTAGCTTCATATACACATTAATCACACGCTGCACCACATTTAGTGTCACATTTCACTAACTTGCTTGTCTTATGCTCTCATACACAAATGCTGTTGCAATAAAGTAAGTTTGATTTGATTGGAAGGATGTCTCTGATTCTTCATAAAATAAATAAACTGTGACATAAATCTGCAATCTTGGTGTTTCTGAATATCATTTTAGAGGAAGTAATATTATTTCACGCAATAAAATAAAAAATATATTTTTTGTATTTTTATAAAACATTTTCAAAATTAAAATATTATTAATTTCACTTTTTAATCTCAAACTTTCTGCAAAACTTTCAGTTCATGTCCCGTAAGACAGACGAACATCTGGTTGTTGGTAAAAGCACCCAACCTTCACTATGCAAATATAACAGACAGCACCATCTCCCAGTTTCACTACCTGAAAGTGTTCAAATCATCACACTGTGTGTTTCATTTCTTTTGCCAGCTGTAGGGATACTTTTCTGTAGAAGTATTACTTAAAATGAAAAATGTTATATTCATAATATGTAATGAACATGATTTCACACTTTACAACAGCAACACTTTTTATCAGCTGCTTTGCTTTTGATGATCATTTCAGCACCATGGCTGGAGAGGACAGCTCCACTCAGCACCAGTTGAAGTGAAGGGTGTGAAAGAATCACAGACAGGAGAGATGTAGTTAACGTGTATGTTTACTTAACCACAGGAGGGGATACAGAGAGCACCCAGGGTGCATATCCAGGTCACAGTGTCAACCAACTAACCAATAACATCCTTGGTGCAATAATAGCTGCATGCATTTAATTTATTTCATACAAACACCTCAAAGGCATAGAGATGTTCTAAGATCAACTACGGCATCTTTAGACCAGACTGATAAGGTCTGCTAGTCATGTTCAGTGGTTAATATTCTCTGTCCATGACAAAGAGCACATCAGCACAAACACCTCATCATGTGTGCTGTGTGCCAAGCCATCATGCTGCCCTCTGGAGTCAGGGCCGCGTCTCACTCTCTCCTGGTCCGGGGCAGACCTGGCCCAGAGACACGGCCCAAGCTGCCAGCACGGATATGACCACAATGGCCATATACACATACACATGACACATAAAAATATAAACAAACTATGACACCAAAACCAATTAGCAAGTGTTTTCATTTGCAATTTTCTTTTCAAACAGCCATGGTCATCATCTATTGCTTGGTCATACATCATGATGTCACTGGAAAGAAACGGGATAACCTTTATTTGCATGATTTGCATTGATGTTATTATCCAGAGCAACATGCAATGACAGGGACAGTAATAATTGAAGCAAAATGTTGTAAGAGGTCTTGCAAGGGCACTTCAGCCATGGGTGTGGGTGCAGGGGAGCACTGGCCATTCCCTCCCCCACCCACATTTTTCCCTACTGGGATGAGAATTGAACCTGCAACTCCACGATCCTGAAACCAACTCTCTAAGCATTAAGCCTTAGCTTCCCCTACCTGTAAAAATAGCAAAATGTAACTGCATGTGAAAAAAAAACACAATCTTAGATAATATGTAAAAGTCCTATGAATTATGTTAAAATATATATTTGGTACTTCATTTTTTACATTTCAAAATAGTAGCATTTAAAATGTGTCTGGTATTTATGGGACACCCTGAATTAATATATATATAAAAATGTTGCAAATTGAAGTTTTTCTATGAATGTATTTTTATTTAATATTTGATATTATTTATTAATTGGTATTGCTTTAATATTAATTTCATTTCAAGTAATATCAATTTAAGATTGTGAATGTCCAATATATATAATGAACAATTAAGGACATTTTTTGTGTAACTTTATTTCATATACCGATCGACTTCCCCTCCCTCACCACCTGCACTGTGTCCCAGCTGTAGCACTGCACTTACTGCACCATCTGACTGAGGGAGGTTTTTGTACGGCTCTCTATCACTGTGTGAACACCCAGGCACTGCTACTACTAGGTTTATGATGACTCATGCAGTAATAATCTCCAGCATCTTCACTCAGGACTCCACTGATTGTCAAACTGTAGTCATTACCAGATCCACTGCCACTGAATCTTGCAGGAATACCAGACTGGAGGGTTCTCACTGAGTAGATGAGGAGTTTGGGTTTCTCCCCAGGCTTCTGCTGGTACCAGGAGATACATGGAGTACCAAAACAGTCAGAGCTAATGCTTCCACTGCGTTTGCAGGTGATAGTGACTGTGCCTCCTGGACTGGTGGACATCGCTGGAGTTTGACTAACAGTCACCTGCCCTTTGGAATCTGTTAAAATAAGAATATTATCAGTTTACATATAGAAAAGCAAATAAAGATTTGAAGCAAAGTTTATGTGAAGTATAATAATTCTTCATGCCTCAAAGAAACATGCTGTAGATTTCTCACCACTCAAACTCACCTTGGATGTAGAGAAAGAGAGAGTAGAGAAAGAGTGTAATGAAAGCCATTGTTTTAGAAGATGAAGACAGTTACCAGTCATGAAGCCCTCAGCTGCCTTAAGAATATTCGTGTAGTTTTGGGAGGAGGAAGGGGGATGCAAACCTCAATCTCTATGCAAATCACCTTCCTGATATTATACTCAACTGCACACAACTCACATGACAAAAGAGAATAAACTATGCTTACCAATGTACTAAAACACACTGGTAAATTCTTATTTTAATTGTTTACTCTTTTGGAACTATTTCATTGGAGCAGTCATGGGCTAGCAGTTAAGGTGTTGGACTTGGAGTGATTGACCAGCGCTCTCCTCCATCCTCCCCTGTGACTGAGGTACCCTGAGCCTGGCACCCACACACTGCTCCCCGGGTCGCCTCTTGGGCTGCCCCCCTGCTCACACGTGTGATGGGTTAAATGCAGAGTTGAATTTCGTTGTGTGTGTGCAGTGTGTTCATAATGACAAAATGGGATACACTTTCATCAATTTCACTTTCACTGTCTGCCATCAATGCAGCAGGTTTTACAAGAGAGATTCACACACTGACTCTACAAAGTGAAAAAAAAATGCTGTGGCTTTTGCCTCTTTGGAATATTAGTTTACTTTAGCACAGAGAACAATGGGGAAATCAATGTACATGTACACTTTTATCTTATCGCTATTCTAGAGCCCCCTATGGAAAGGGGTTTACGTTCATGTGTGGACAATGTGGAGATTGGGAGGTTACTTGTACGACTACACACTGGTAAAGACCATCTGCCTTTTAAGTGCTGTTGTCCTCAACAGCTGCTGTGTGCAGTTCTCAACAGTCCATTGTCTATTTGAAGGTTTGCAACATGGGACTCATCTTTAGTAGAAAATAAAGTGAATCACTTTTAAGAAGTCAAAAGAAACTTTTCCTTGTGAAATCATGAGGCTGAGGGAGGCACATTTACACACAATGAACATGAGGTAATAACACAGCAGGTATCGCCATCATAAATGGACTGTAGAGTTTTTATGCATTCACAAGGGAAGAGTTTTATTATTGATGAAAACCAAACCACTTGATAAACTGCCAGGGGGGAATTATTCTGACATGATTAATGTTTAAACTCACCTCCTTTCCTCCCATATGAATGCCACAGTCCTGCTGCTTGTATCAGTGGAGGTAGATCAGGTTGTGACTTTACTCCATTATAATATATATTTGTAATAAACACTTTACATACTAACACTATCCAGACAGATATTATGCTATATTCCTCATTCATACTCTTTCACCTCCCTGTGTAGTTAGTTCCTACCCTCACCAGCAGGGGGCCTCAGCTGCAGCAGTGGGCTAGTCTCTGCTCACAATCTGACTGAAGGAGTTTGAGGTTTTTGTACGGCTCTCTATCACTGTGTGAACTCCCATCTGCTGCTATCGGGTTTATGATGACTCATGCAGTAATAATCTCCAGCATCTTCACTCAGGACTCCACTGATGGTCAAACTGTAGTCATTCCCAGATCCACTGCCACTGAATCTTGCAGGAATACCAGACTGGAGGCTGCTCACATAATAGATGAGGAGTTTGGGTTTCTCCCCAGGCTTCTGCTGGTACCAGGAGATACATGAGGGTGGACCACAGTCATAATAAACACTTCCAGCTCTTTTACAGTTGATTGTAACTGAGCCACCTGGACTGGTGGATATAATTGGAGGCTGAGTAACAGTCACCTGTCCAAAGGAATCTAAAGAGGAGAGGGAAGAAGCATTAACAACATGCAGCTTAGAAAAGTACATGTGTATAAATAAACACGTGAAAAACAGCATGATCTTTAGTGATGCTTTACAGCATATATTCCCATATATACCTTGAATAAAGAAGATGAGACAGCAGAAGAAGAGTGGGGTGAACATCATTGCTGCTGTAGCTGCTGGTGTCTCAGTTGTGGCCTTCAGCTGTCCCAAGACCATTTATGTGCACGTAACATATGCTCCACATGCTAACAGCTCTCTATGTAAATCACCTTCATACAGTCACAGACTGATCAACACTACTGTTACTGCAGGCGATTCAGGTTGGAGACTCAAGGTGAACTTTGCAGTCATAAAAGAAAATTCTAAAGAAAAAAGTCTTAAAGTCTATTTCTGGTGAGGCCAAAAGCGAGAACAATTGTGTTTTTAAAACTTACATAGCATATTTGAAGGTCTAACAGATTATTGTCTGACAGTGTACTGTAGTTCTGAGTCTGAGCATGTTAAAGATCATTTTGAAGGATGTTGGACTTTGACTGTGTGACTTACTAAACAATGTTAAAGAAAAGAACTGGGGGGTTTTGTAAGAGATCAGAGAATGACAGCGATCAAGAGTGTGGATTTTTAAAGTTACCTAACATTTCTCTGAATTAGTGGTGTTGATATTTGAACTCAGTATCCATTTAAATTAGGAAAAGATTGACATCATAAACAGACATCATAAACTGTGTATGAAGCTTGTTATTGCTTGTCACCTATTCAGAGATGTGATATGCTGGGACAGGGATTAGTTTGCAGCTAGGGGGGAGCAAGACAAACATCATTTATGACAGTGAGTCCATCTGTGATGTGAAAAAACCTCAGGGCCCATTTGCACCAAACACTCTCCGTGTTCAGTGCGTAGACAGCAAGTGCCTGTTTTCTGTCTATATTCATTTAGAATGCATGTTAACAGATTAAACCATTTCCACCGATCTGAGCGTATTCTGTCAGACATACACACATATTGTACATGGTTACGTGCTGTACACGCTTCAATCGGTGGAAATGAGGCCACAGGAAGGAAGATGGCTGAACCTTAGTTCCAGTGTTCTACTGATTTTAGGCCATCATGGAGATTAGAAGAAATTCACTGCTAGTAGTGTAAGAACTGGGAGAAATTAATATACATGAGGACAAGAGTTTTACCATGACTTGTAAATGTGCATAATGTTCTAACCCTAACCCTAACCTTACAACAATATTTTACTGAAAATTCTACCCCACGCATTCACATTCAAGTGCTACAGGCTACAGCTTGAAACTCACACATGATCATTCAACCGTGAAGAGGTTTTTGTACAGCCTCTCAATGAGCTTGTATCACTGTGGTGGACTTTTGGTAGCGGCACTAGACTGGATGTTGGCAGTAAGTACATTTAAAGATTTATTTTTGACATACAAACTTTATTTGTGTTGTCTGACTTGTCACTCTAACACTTCCAATTATTTTGGACCTTAGTAAGGTATATTAAGGCTTGTGTTTATATTTCTGTTAAATAAAATAGAAAGTTAGTTCTCATAAATTTTGCTAACAATAACTATTGTAAGTGGATTTTTGATATTAGTCAAAAGCAGACATATCAGTAAATGCACAGGCATGGATATCAAGGTTTTAAAGATGAAACCGTTGGTGCAGAGTTTTTGTACGGGCGCAGCTGTGGATTGTAATACTGTGGTTAACTTTCGGGAGCGGCACCAACCTTAACGTGGGCAGTAAGTTTGGCTTTTTGTGCTCTTACATTAATATGTCAGATTAAGCTTGTTGATTGATGTTTATGTGTCAAAGATTGTTTTAGGAAAACAAATAAGCGGTAACTACAATGCTATAATGGCGAGGGTGCAGTAGTGTAGATCTGTTTAAAACGATGTAGATTGTCTACATTCTCTGAAATCTGTGGTAGTGGTTTGCAACTGTATATTGAAAAAAAAAACAGCACCAAAGAGAAATATATGTTTCTTGTTGCTGGTGTGACTTAGAGTACTCAAAAACTGTTGGGTCTAAGGTATCTAATATTATTGTACGCTCAAGAATATAATTTTATGTGACTGAGGTGAAAATCTTTACAAGACTGTACTATTATTTGTTAGAGTATTGAATTTATTTATTTATTGTTTTTTTGTGCTCGTGTTTTTAAAATTCTCAATAGCCGTGATTGTTACGTACAAACTTTCCTGATGAAGGCAACAATGCCTCCGCTCAAGCTGCAAAAAAGAATTACATAGTGAGGGAGTACATCTCATGGTAATATTATAGATCCAGGTTTAGTGTCTGCATGAGGGATGGACACAATAATTATTAAATATACTTGGTACTTCTTTACGATTAATTATGGGAACTGTTATAAACCATTTAAATGACGTATCCACTCTTTTTGTGTAAAGACACTCTAACCTGATTTTTAAACTTTTCCTTTCTTCTCTCTCCTCCAGATAACAGTTTTGAATAAACAATCTTTATTCTCTGTGTATGTAGCAAATTAACCTAGAAGACGTTTAAATTCTTTGTTCCAGCCAACAGCCAACCCAGTGTGACGGTCCTGCCTCCCTCCAGTGAGGAGCTGTCCAGTAAGGGCTCTGCCACACTGATGTGCCTGGCTGACAAGGGCTTCCCCTCAGACTGGAGCCTGAGCTGGAAGGTGGATGGGAGCAGTAAGAGTGGAGTGGCCAGTCGTGGGCTCATGAAGGACGGTGTGTACAGCTGGAGCAGCACCCTGACACTCACTGATGCTGAGTGGAGAGGAGCCACTTCAGTGGTCTGTGAGGCCACCCAGGGATCCCAGAGAGCCGTCACCAAAGCCCTGAGCAGAGCTGACTGCTCTCAGTAGCATCCAGCCTCTGCTCTGCTGACTCATCTGCTCTCCAGCTTACGTCTTCTCTTCTAGCTTCATACACACATTAATCACACGCTGCACCACATTTAGTGTCACATTTCACTAACCTGCTTGTCTTATGCTGTCATACACAAATGCTGTTGCAATAAAGGAGTTTTGTTTTTATTGAGAGGATGTTTTAACTGGAAGGATGTCTCTGATTCTTCATAAAATAAATAAAGTATGAAATAAATCTGCAATCTTGTTGTGTCGGAATATCATTTTAGAGAAAGTAATATTATTTCATGCAATAAAATAAAATATATATTTTTTGTATTTTTTATAAAAACATTTTCAAAATTAAAATATTATTAAATTCACTTTTTAATCTCTTAAACTGTCTGCAAAACTTTCCATTCATGTCCCATAAGACAGATGAACATCTGGTTGTTGGTAAAAGCACCCAACCTTGTCTATGCAAATATAACAGACAGCACCATCTCTCAGTTTCACTGCCTGAAAGTGTTCAAATCATCACACTGCATGTTTCATTTCTTTTGCCAGCTGCAGGATACTTTTCTGTAGAAGTATTACCTAAAATTAAAATGTTATATTCATAATATGTATTGAACATGATTTCACACTTTACAACAGCAACACTTTTTATCAGCTGCTTTGCTTTTGCTGAGCATTTCAGCACCATGGCTGGAGAGGACAGCTCCACTCACACCAGTTGAAGTGAAGGATGTGGAAGAATCACAGACATGAGAGGTGTAGTTAACGTGTATGTTTACTTAACCACAGGAGGGGATACAGAGAGCACCCAGGGTGCACATCCAGGTCACAGGGTCAATCACCTAACCAATAACATCTTTGGTGCAGTAATAGTTGCATGTAGTTAATTTATTTCATACAAACACCTCAAAGGCGTAGAGATGTTCTAAGATCAACTACAGCATCATTAGACCAGACTGATAAGGTCTGCTAATCATGTTGAGTAGTTAATTCTCTCTGTCCATGGCAAAGAGCACATCAGCACAAACACCTCATCATGGGTGCTGTGTGCCAAGCCATCATGCTGCCCTCTGGAGTCAGGGCCGCGTCTCACTCTCTCCTGGTCCGAGGCAGACCTGGCCCAGAATCACGCCCCAACCTATCCATGCCAGCAAGGATATCAGCACTATGGCCTTTTAAATATAATTACACATAGAAAAACAAACTATGACACTAAAAACAGTTAGCTAGTTTTTTCTCATTTTTCAAACAGCCATGTTCATCATATATTGCTTGGTCATACATCATGATGTCACTGGAAAGAGAATGGAATAAGCTTTAATTTGCATGGTGTGCATGGATATTATTATCCAGAGCAACATACAGTGACAGGGACAGTCCTAATTGGAGCAATGTGGGGTAAAAGGTCTTGCTGAAGGGCACTTCAGCCATGGATGTGGGTGCAGGAAAGCACTGGCCATTCACTCCCCCACCCACATTTTTCCCTACTGGGAATTGAACCTGCAACTCCACCATCCTGAAACCAACTCCCTAAGCATTAAGCCTTAGCTTACCCTACCGGTAGAAATATCAAACTTTCACTCCATGTACAAAATAACGCAATCTTAGATAATATGTAATAGTCCTAAATATGAGTTATATTAAAATTCTATTTGGTACTTTATCTCATTTTTACAATTCACAATACTACATTTGAAATGTCTGGTATATATGGGCCACCCTAAATAAATATATATATATATTGCAAATTGCAGTTTTTCTATGAATGTATTTGTATACAATATTTGATATTAATTACTATTTGGTATTATTTTAATATTCATTGCATTTAAATGAATATTAATTTAATATTATGAATGTCAAATATATATAAAGAACAATTAAAAACACCATTTTTGTTTAACTTTATCTCATATAACGACTGACTTCCCCTCCCTCACCACCTGCACTGTGTCCCAGCTGTAGCACTGCACTTACTGCACCATCTGACTGAGGGAGGTTTTTGTACGGCTCTCTATCACTGTGTGAACTCCCAGGCACTGCTACCACTAGGTTTATGATGACTCATGCAGTAATAATCTCCAGCATCTTCACTCAGGACTCCACTGATGGTCAAACTGTAGTCGTTCCCAGATCCACTGCCACTGAATCTTGTAGGAATACCAGACTTGAGGCTGCTCACAGAATAGATGAGGAGTTTGGGTTTCTCCCCAGGCTTCTGCTGGTACCAGGAGATACATGGTGGAATACAGTCTGAATTAACTCTTCCAGCTCGTTTGCAGGTGATTGTAACTGTGCCACCTGGACTGGTGGATGTCACTGGAGATTGAGTAACAGCCACTTGTCCAAAGGAATCTAAAGAGGAGAGGGAAGAAGCATTAACAACATACAACTTAGAAAAGTACATGTGGATAAATGAGCATATGAAAAACAGCATGATCTTTAGTTGTACAGCACATATTCCCATATATACCTTGAATAAAGAAGATGAGACAGCAGAAGAAGAGTGGGGTGAACATCATTGCTGCTGTAGCTGCTGGTGTCTCAGTTGTGGCCTTCAGCTGTCCCAAGACCATTTATGTGCACGTAACATATGCTCCACATGCTAACAGCTCTCTATGTAAATCACCTTCATACAGTCACAGTCTGATCAACACTACTGCTACTGCAGACGATTCTAGTTCCATGGTGATACTGATTTTAAGACATAATGAAAAAAAAAAAAAAAACTGTTACAGTAGTGTTAGAAATGGGAGAAATTAATTCACATGAGGAGTAGAGGAGTTTTACCATCAGTTGTAATTGTGTAGTAAGAGTCAAAATTATACAAAGCAGCACCAAAACACTTGGTGTTTTATTTGTCTTACTTTTGTTAAAAATGTGTCCATCCATACAACAATATTTTATGTGAAATTCTGCCCCCAGCATTTACATTCAAGTGCTACAGACTACAACTTGATTCTCACGCATGATCATTCAACCGTGAAGAGGTTTTTGTACAGCCTTTCAATGAGCTTGTATCACTGTGGTACACTTTTGGTAGCGGCACTAGACTGGATGTTGGCAGTAAGTACATTTAAAGATTTACGTTTGAAATACAAACTTTAAATTCACGTCTGTTTCTGTTGTCTGACTTGTGACTCTAACACTTCTTCTAACCAATTCCACTATAACCAATTCTTTTAGACCTTAGTAGGATTATATTAAGGCGTATGTATTTATCTCTGTTACATAAATTAGAAATGTATAGTTCTCATAAATTTTGCCAACAGTAATTATTTTAAGTGGATTTTTGAATCAGACATACCAGTAAATGCACAAGCATTCATGTAAAATGTTTAAAGATGAAGCCGTTGGTGCGGAGTTTTCTTACGGGCGCAGCTGTAGTTTGTAAAACGGTGGTACACTTTCGGGAGCGGCACCACCCTTAACGTGGTCAGTAAGTTTGGCTTTTTGTGTGCTTACATTAATGTACCAAATATATTTACTGTTCTTACGCTTCTTGATTGATGTTAATGTGTCCGTGCATAAGATTGTTTTAAGAGAAAAAATACGCAGTAAGTACACTGCTGTAATGGCGAGGACTTGTTTAAAACGATGTAGATTGTCCGAAATCTGTGTTTCTGGTTCACAACTGTATATTGTAAAAAAAAAAAAAACAGCGGCAAAGAGGAATAATATTGGAATAATTCATATGTGTTTCTTGCTGCTGGTGTGACTTAAGGTACTCAAAAAATGTTGGCTCTAATAAGTCTTTAATATTACTGCACACTCAAGTGGATAATTTTATGTGACTGCTAATTTTATGTGGTGAAATTCTTTACAACACTGTACTGTTGTTTGTTAGAGTAATGTAGGTATTTCTTAATTTTTTTTGTGTTTGTGGTTTTTTTTTCTCAAGTTGAAGTACAAACATTCCTGATAAAGGCAACAATGCCTCAGCTCAAGCTGCAAAAAAGAATTATATAGTGATGAAGGTCTCATGGTAACATTACAAATCCAGGTTTAGTGTCTGCACGAGGGATGGACACACTAATTATTAAATATACTTGTTACTTCTTTGTGATTAATTATGGGAACTGTTGTAAACCATTTAAATGACTTATCCACTCCGTTTGTGTAAAAACTTTCTAACCTGATTTTGAAACTTTCTATTTCTTCTCTGTCCTCAAACAGTATTGAATAAACAATCTTCATTCCCTTTGTATATGGCAAATTAACCTAGAACACATTCAACCAAACAAATGCTTTGTTCCAGCCAACAACCAACCCAGTGTGACGGTCCTGCCTCCCTCCAGTGAGGAGCTGTCCAGTAAGGGCTCTGCCACACTGATGTGCCTGGCTGACAAGGGCTTCCCCTCAGACTGGAGCCTGAGCTGGAAGGTGGATGGGAGCAGTAAGAGTGGAGTGGCCAGTCGTGGGGTCATGAAGGACGGTGTGTACAGCTGGAGCAGCACCCTGACCCTCACTGATGCTGAGTGGAGAGGAGCCACTTCAGTGGTCTGTGAGGCCACCCAGGGATCCCAGAGAGCCGTCACCAAAGCCCTGAGCAGAGCTGACTGCTCTCAGTAGCATCCACCCTCTGCTCTGCTGACTCATCTGCTCTCCAGCTTACGTCTTCTCTTCTAGCTTCATACACACATTAATCACAAGCGGCACCACATTTAGTGTCACATTTCACTAACCTGCTTGTCTTATGCTCTCATACACAAATGCTGTTGCAATAAAGTAGTTTTGATTTGATTGGAAGGATGTCTCTGATTCTTCATAAAATAAATAAACTGTGACATAAATCGTTGATCTTGGTGTGTCTGAATATCATTTTACAGGAAGTAAAATTATTTCATGCAATAAAATAAAAAAATGTATAAAATAATATAAAATATTAATTTTATTTTTTAATCTCAAACTGTTTGAAAAACTTTGCATTCACGTCCCATAAGACCGATGACCATCTGGTTGTTGGTAAAAGCACCCAACCTTGACTATGCAAATATATCACACACCATCTCCCAGTTTCTCTACCTGAAAGTGTTCAAACCATCACACTGCATGTTTCATTAGTTTGCAGCTGCAAGGGTACTTTCCTTTAGAAGACAAGTATTACCTAAAATTAAAGTTTTATATTAATAACATGTATTGAACATGATTTCACACTTTACAACAGCAACCCTTTTTGTCAGCTGCTTTGCTTTTGATGAGCATTTCAGCACCATGGCTGGAGAGGACAGCTCCACTCAGCACCAGTTGAAGTAAAGGGTGTCGAAGAATCACAGACTTGAGAGGTCTGGTTAACGTGTATGTTTACTTAACCACAGGAGGGGATACAGAGAGCGCCCAGGGTGCACATCCAGGTCACAGGGTCAATCACCTAACCAGTAACATCCTTGCTGCAATAATAGCTGCATGTAGTTAATTTCTTTCATACAAACACCTCAAAGGCATAGAGATGTTCTAAGATCAACTACGGCATCATTAGACCAGACTGATAAGGTCTGCTAGTCATGTTCAGTAGTTAATTTTCTCTGTCCATGACAAAGAGCACATCAGCACAAACACCTCATCATGTGTGCTGTGTGCCAAGCCATCATGCTGCCCTCTGGAGTCAGGGCCGCGTCTCACTCTCTCCTGGTCCGGGGCAGGAAAGCTTTAGAAGTCAAACGGTTAAAGAGAGGCTTTCTCAAACAATAGCTAGTCAGCTTGAAAGTGGTCCATGGCATTTTGAAATGATTTGTGTGTGAGCACACCACTAGTATACGTGCTTCATCACAGCTACTCACTGAATGCATGTGTGCAATCAGAACACTATAAGAAGGCTGTCTAGTGAGTCCTTAAAACTCTTTTAAGAAATGTAAAATCAGGCCAGACCACTACATACATTTTTATCCTTTCACTGAAATTATCTTTTTAAAATTGGAAAACAATGCCAACATCTCCACGGTCAGTCTTGAACGTTTGACCCCAGTGTCCTCTGTTGTCCTGTGATGGTTATTCCATATCTGCATGGGGACAGAAGCCCACACACCTGGAAATAGTGTCATGTGTGTGTGCAAAGCCCCACCTGGTTATACTGGTGCACTGTCATTTGCTGGATCCACCGTTTTGCGTTGAAAATCTTAAAATAAAAATCTGTTATTAATGAAAAGACATTTATTCACCACCATTGGAGCCCAGGCTGCAAGAGATGAAACTTGTTGCAAATTCTGTGTGTTTATTGGTATATCTGAGGACAGGCTAGCACAAAACAATGTATACAAATCATATAAAGTTCATAAAAACTATGTAAACCATTCACATACACATACACAGGGCCGTTGCTAGGCATTTGGGTGCCCTAAGCACAAATGCTTTGTGGTGAATTTATCAGTGCCCTTCACTTTATTTTTGAAACAAACACACCAAACATTGAAGTTAAAATAATAAGGTATTTTAAAATGTTAATAAATAAATAAATACCACCATCATTATTAAACAAAGGGGAAGGAGAATGGAGACAGGGCCGCAAAGGAGATTCACCTGGAACAAATTTGCCTATAGTTGCCTATTTGCCTATTAGTTTATTAGTAGGCAAATTTTCCTGCTTTTGTATTACTTAAAAATATGAACGTTTTACATATATTTAATATATATATCGTACGTAGCTTATTGTGATGATTTTTTCACAAGCAAGTTTTTTTGGTGGTGCCCCCCCAAGCACTTTGTGCCCTACGCACTGTGTGTACTGTGCGTGTGCGGAGCTACGGCACTGCACATACAATATAATACGACATTCATAGTACATGTTACAGTAGCTGGAGCTACAGTAAAGTGTCAAACCAGGTAAAGCTGCTTTTCAAAGTTTATTCTATTTCTTATTGATATATTTCTGCGTGAGAAAGAAAAAAAAAATACTTTTTTCACTTTATCATGTTTTTATGTTGTGTGTTATGAGATGACCCAAATCTTTATGTGAGTAACGCCTGATCAGTACACACTTGACTCCCACTCCCTTGAACTTGGATTTTCCCTCCCTGTGAGTTCCCTCTGCATATCTGTAGCTCGTTTATGTCCTCTTTTTGGTAAGTCACTTTGGATAAAAGCGTCTGCTAAGTGTAATGTAATTAGTAAAGCTGTTTTTTTTAAAAACCTTTACACTCTGCATCTGAATCTGATTTTGTATAAGCACAATGTGAGCAACGAGATTTGGAACTGGCATACGAACAAACTGAGAGAAACCACTTTAATGTATTGGTTATGATATTATCATAATATATATGAATTCTCCCCAGACTTGTTGTGGTGCCATGAAATGCATGCGTTTGGGCTGTAATGCACACTTTGACTGTGTGCAGATGATTACGGCTTTGTGGCAGGTAGTGCTGAAGCCTGAGAAATGGAATTCATGGAAGGATGTTTACTTCATCACACAAAGTGAATTTACTGGGTATGGCTTCCACCACTGCATGGTGCAGCAAGTGATGTAGATTTTGGGGCCTTGGCCCTTGAAACGACGATGCCAACTATCACACACTGGTACTGACCCAATGAAGGGACCCACTTCCAGGAGAACCAGGAGACATGGGTTTGACAAGTTGTTGACTAAAGTAATGCACACAATGATGAAAACTCTCTGTCAGATATTGACTAACAAGTTGCAATACAGCATGATGTATTAGTTTTTCATGTATTCACCTAACCAGCTGATTTTTAATTAGCAAATCTGTTCTGCCAGAAGAGTTTATAAGTCAATCTGTGCAGATAACACACACACACACACACACACACACACACACACACACACACACACACACACACACACACACACACACACACACACACACACACACACCCAGTTACCAGTAAGACAGTTACCAGTCATGAAGCCCTCAGCTGCCTTAAGAATATTCGTGTAGTTTTGGGAGGAGGAAGGGGGATGCAAACCTCAATCTGTATGCAAATCACCTTCCTGATATTATACTCAACTGCACACAACTCACATGACAACAGAGAATAAACTATGCTTACCAATGTACTAAAACACACTGGTAAATTCTTATTTTAATTGTTTACTCTTTTGGAGCTATTTCATTGGAGCAGTCATGGGCTAGCAGTTAAGGTGTTGGACTTGGAGTGATTGACCAGCGCTCTCCTCCATCCTCCCCTGTGACTGAGGTACCCTGAGCCTGGCACCCACACACTGCTCCCCGGGTCGCCTCTTGGGCTGCCCCCCTGCTCACACGTGTGATGGGTTAAATGCAGAGTTGAATTTCGTTGTGTGTGTGCAGTGTGTTCACAATGACAAAATGGGATTCACTTTCATCACTTCCACTTTCATTGTCTGCCATCAATACAGCAGGTTTTACAAGAGAGATGTCCACACTGACTCTACAAAGTGAAAAAAAAAATGCTGTGGCTTTTGGCTCTGTGGAATATTAGTTTACTTTAGCCCAGAAAACAATAACAAAAAAAAAGTACATGTACACTTTTATCTTATCACTATTCTAGAGCCCCCTATGGAAAGGGGTTTACGTTCATGTGTGGACAATGTGGAGATTGGGAGGTTACTTGTAGGACTACACACTGGTAAAGGCCATCTGCCTTTTAAGTGCAGTTGTCCTCAACAGCTGCTGTGTGCAGTTCTCAACAGTTAAATTGTTGCAACATAGGACTCATGTTTAATAGAAAATAAAGTGGACCAGTTTTAAGAAGCCAAAGGAAAACTTTGCATTGTGAAATCATCAAGCTGATGGAGGCACATTTACACACCATGAACATGATGAAGAGTTTTATTATTGATATAAACCAAATGTCTTGATAAACTGCCCAGGGGGCAGTTATTCTGACATGAATAATGTTTAAACTCACCTCCTTTCCTCCCATATGAATGCCACAGTCCTGCTGCTTGTATCAGTGGAGGTAGATCAGGTTATGGCTTTGCTCCATTATAATATATATTTGTAATGGGAATTGTACATACTAACACTATCCAGACAGATATTATGCTATATTCCTCATTCATACTCTTTCACCTCCCTGTATAATTAGTACCTACTCTCACCAGCAGGGGGTTTCAGCTGCAGCAGTGGGCTAGTCTCTGCTCTGACTGAGGGAGTTTGAGGTTTTTGTACGGCTCTGTATCACTGTGTGAACTCCCATCTGCTGCTGTCGACCATATGTACACTCATGCAGTAATAATCTCCAGCATCTTCACTCAGGACTCCACTGATGGTCAAACTGTAGTCATTCCCAGATCCACTGCCACTGAATCTTGCAGGAATACCAGACTGGAGGCTGCTCACTGTATAGATGAGGGGTTTGGGTTTCTCCCCAGGCTTCTGCTGGTACCAGGAGATACATGGTGTTGTTATACAGTCACGATGCATACTTCCACTGCGTTTACAGGTAATTGTAACACTGTGTCCTGGACTGACAGCCAGTGCAGAAGGCTGAGTTACAGTCACCTGCCCTAGGGAATCTTTAAAGAAAAAGAAACAATATAACCACATAAAATTTCTTGCAAAACCATATTGCTAATAAAAAATGCACTGTAGACGTTTAATCTATAATAATCTCTGTCATCAGGGCTTTTAGAGCCTTATTACCACATTTACCTTGAATGCAGAGGAAAACCGTGAGAAATGGAAAGATGCAGAGAGAGATGAAAGCCATTGCTGTTGGTACTGCAGATGGTCTTCAGAACGGTTCTCAGCGAAAGCAACTTCAGTCCCCCGGTGACATTAAAATGTACAGCAGATGCAAACTACTGTGTCTATGTAAATGCCCAGTGTCACAAGCTGATGATCACCTGACACAAGAAACTGAAGGAACTACTTTACTGTAGGTGTATCAGTAATATTCTTTGATGTTTGAAGCATATTTGTAGCATGTTTTATCTATCTGTACTGACTGCATGAAAATCTTTAGAAAAAAACATGTTCACATACTAACTTTCATTTGCTTATAGTATATGAACATACTTCCGTTTAGTGAAGTCTATTTGTTAAATAGATTGTATTTAGTAAAGCAAATTCAAAACTGAGAATGTCAACTGTGTGTGTGTGTGTGTGTGTGTGTGTGTGTGTGTGTGTGTGTGCGTGCGTGCGTGCGTGCGTGCGTGCGTGCGTGTGTGTGTGTGTGTGTGTGTGTGTGTGTGTGTGTGTCTGTCTGTGTGTGTGTGTCTGTGTGTCTGTGTGTGTGGTGGGGGGACGTATACCATTGTATAGACCCTACCTAGACACAGCATTTACACCTTGCATTGGTAGCTCAGGCTTCAGGCCTCTTGAGTATTCATATCTGTAACTCACACTCTCCAGGTTACACATGTTGCTCATGTTTGGAAAATGTTAAAAAACAATAAACTGACATAATTTTTATCTTGACACTGTCATCCTATATGGAAGGTGAAACATGTAACAATTCAAATCCATACATGTTGCACAATTGCTCATTTATTAGTTCATGATATATTTTGTGTGTTTCAATACTCACATGTCACAGTATCTGGATCTCAAAGATACATTACAGTAACTCAGAGCACTTCAGCAAGTGTTTTAACGACTTTAACGACTACCGTCCTGTGGCACTGACACCCATTATCATGAAGTGCTTTGAACGACTAGTCCTGTCACACATAAAATCCACCCTGCCCCCCAGCCTGGACCCGTACCAGTTCGCATACAGGGCAAAACGATCCACAGACGATGCAATTTGCTCTGCCCTCCACCCAGCGCTCACCCACCTGGACAAGAAAGACTCATATGTGAGAATGCTGTTCATAGACTTCAGCTCAGCGTTCAACACCATAATACCACAACAACTAATCTGCAAACTGGACAAACTGGGCCTCAGCACCTCCCTCTGCAACTGGCTGCTGGATTTCCTCAGCCAGAGGCCCCAAGCGGTGCGTGTTGGCAACAACATCTCAAGCAGCATCACCCTGAGCACAGGGGCGCCACAAGGCTGTGTGCTCAGTCCCCTCCTCTTCACCCTGCTGACACATGACTGCACACCAACCCACAGCTCCAACCACCTCGTGAAGTTTGCAGATGACACGACACTGGTGGGCCTCATCTCCAACGGCGACGAGACCCACTACAGGAAAGAGGTGGAGCTTCTGACCAGATGGTGCAAAGACAACAACCTCCTGCTAAACATCAGCAAGACCAAAGAGATTGTTGTCAGCTTCCAGAGAGGCCACACCCAACACCCTCCACTGACCATCGACGGTGCTGCAGTGGAGAGGGTGAGCAGCACCAAGTTCCTGGGGGTGCACATCAGTGATGACCTCTCCTGGACCACCAACACTGCATCACTGGCCAAGAAAGCACAGCAGCATCTCTACTTCCTGCGTAAACTGAAGCGGGCAAGTGCTCAACCACCCATCATGACCACGTTTTACAGAGGAACCATTGAAAGCATCCTCACCAGCTGCATCACCATGTGGGGCGGAAGCTGCACTGACTACAACAGGAAGGCTCTACAACGCATCGTGAGAACAGCTGAAAGGATAATTGGTGTACCACTCCCATCCCTGCAAGACCTTTACACCACCCGCCTCACCCGCAAAGCCATCACAATCGTCAACGATACAAGTCACCTTGCACACAGTCTGTTCAGCCTCCTGCCCTCCAGAAAGAGGTACAGGAGTCTCCGCTCCCGCACCACCAGACTCACGAACAGCTTCATCCACCAGGCCGTGAGACTGCTGAACTCTCTCCCCTCCTCACCCGTGAGACTGCTGAACTCTCTCCCCCCCTCACCCTTACCCTCACCCTCAGCCCCAGACTGCTGAACTCTCTCCCCTCCTCACCCTCACCCCCACCCTTGGACCATTGCACCATTGGACTCTCACCCTTACCCTCACCCTCAGCCCCAGACTGCTGAACTCTCTCCCCTCCTCACCCTCACCCTTGGACCATTGGACCCCCCCCCCCCCCCGACATTGGACTCTCACCCCCCACCTTACCCAAACTGAGACTCTGCATATGCAAAATTGCACACACATGCTGCTGTCATATTTATATTTTTATTGCACTAGCCATTACTTTGCACACACATGCTGCTGTTATATTTATATTTACATTTTTATTGCACTAGCCATCACTTTCACAAGAACAACTACCTCTACATGCACACACTCAGTGTTGTCTTGTCTTGTCCTGTCTTGTCGTCTTGACTTGTCATACCTGGTTTAGTTTTTAGCAACACTAGGTAACAGTAGCCTTAAGCAACTGCACTTTATTTATTATTTGCAATAACTTAGCTCAGGATTTGTCTTGTCTTGTGCACTTGCACTTTACTGTTGTTGTTGTTGTTGTTGTTGTTGTTTTTGTTGTTGTCTATGTAAACGCATAGGATAGTGAGAAACGTAATTTCGATTCCTTTGTATGTCAAGCACATGTGAAGAAATTGACAAATAAAACTGACTTTGACTTTGACTTTGACTTTGACTTTGACTTTGTCTGGGAGCATCAGTCACTCTGTAAAGGCACAATTGGCGTTTATGGTTGGGGACTACACTGGCAGCAACAGGAAAATTATGAAGTTCTTAAACGTTTACTTTGGGGTGTGATTGACGTTGAGTCTTAGATTCCTCCCAGATTCAGTAGAAGTGCTTTAGGGTTTGGGTCTGACTTCTCTTTGACCATCCGTAGTGTCCTGGCTGAAGATGCAGGAGATCACTACTGTCTGGCTCAGCACTGTGTCAGTGGGTCAGTGTGTTGACACTGTGATACAGCCAATAAAAACCCTCAGCCACTGTGACAGCGTGACTGGAGCTGAAACCTGCTGCAGCAAACAATAAACAGAAGTGTTGTACTGGATGGCAGGTACTGTATGTGAACTCTGCAGATTAAAAGGTCATTATGACATTGAGTGTAATACATTTCAGTTTTTCTTTATAGAAGCCAACGTGCCACTGTTATGTGATGCTAAAAATACTTGTGTTTTGAGTGCATTGTGTTAAAGTGTTAAAGCCAAATCTTAATTATTTGTACAGCACACATCATGTGACAAGCACAGATTTATTCTGCTAATTAAATAAGTAATTTCTTGAACCAGAAACTTTTAAAATCTAAAACTGTTTGCATCACATTAACATCCCTTGAGGCAGGTTAGGATCTGGTTGTGGAGCTTGGAGCAGAAAAAGCACCCAACACACCTACATAACCTTCTAGTTTCACTGCCTAAAGGTGGGTAATGCATGTTTTATTATTCATTTCCCAGCTGCCAGGCTGCTTTCCTTAATGTGATAACAGAGACATAAAATAACAATTTTACTTGCATTGCATTATTTCCAGTGGTTAATTAGCTTTTGTAAGGAGGGGGAGCCCTTCTTTACTTACAGTGGTCAATATCTCCCTATATTGTATTACTATAAATACTGTAGCAGAGGGAGCTCAGCTCTGGCTGGCTGTATTGCTGAGATGAGAAGGCAGAGCTGAGCTCCAGAGGGCTCCGGCCCAGTTTAAAATCTGATTATTTCTATGTGTTACCAGTGTTGATATTAATTTTAATGAGAGCTGAAGGGAAAGGCTGTGATTGTGGCCATTTCAGTACCACAGTTGGAGAGGATATGTCTATGTAGTCCATCCCTACAGACGTGATGATAAACATTTGCATTGTGAGGACATGGTCCAGTGGTCTAAAAGGGTTTATAGGCAAGAAACTCTGGCAGTGCTTATTCACAAAGTACACGCCCAAGATGACTGCCACATTTGTCTTCTGCTGGGTACATTTTGTGTGTTTTTGTACTTTTTGTGTGCTTTTAAATCAATAGAAATGCTTAAACTTAACAAAGTAATGTGTCAGCCTTGAACAATATATGTATTTTTTTTTCAGAATCCAATTCAATATCTGTGACTCAGTCTCCTGTACTTGAAGCTGCTGGAGATACATGGTGGACTACAGTCCGAATTAACTCTTCCAGCTCGTTTGCAGTTGATTGTAACTGTGCCACCTGGACTGGTGGATATCACTGGAGTTTGAGTAATAGTCACTTGTCCAAAGGAATCTAAAGGGGAGAGGGAAGAAGCATTAACAACATACAACTTAAAAAAGTACATGTGTATAAATGAGCATGTGAAAAACAGCATGTTGTTTAGTTGTGCTTTACAGCATATATTCCCATATATACCTTGAATAAAGAAGATGAGACAGCAGAAGAAGAGTGGGGTGAACATCATTGCTGCTGTAGCTGCTGGTGTCTCAGTTGTGGCCTTCAGCTGTCCCAAGACCATTTATGTGCACGTAACATATGCTCCACATGCTAACAGCTCTCTATGTAAATCACCTTCATACAGTCACAGACTGATCAACACTACTGCTACTGCAGACCATTTTACTTCCAGGGTGCTACTGATTTTAGGACATCATGAAAATAAAATAATCACTGTTACAGTAGTGTTAGAACTGGAAGAAATATACATGAGGAGTAGAGGAGTTTTATCATCACTTATAATGGTGTAATAAGAGTCAAAATTATACAAATAAAAGCAGCACCAAAACATTTGGTCTTTTGTGCTTTTGCGAAACATCTGTCCATCCATACAACAATATTTTATGTGAAATTCTGCCCCAAGCATTTACATTCAAGTGCTACACACTACAGCTTGACTCTCACCCATGATCATTCAACCGTGAAGAGGTTTTTGTACAGCCTCTCAATGAGCTTGTATCACTGTGGTGGACTTTTGGTAGCGGCACTAGACTGGATGTTGGCAGTAAGTACATTTAAAGATTTACTTTTGACGTACAAACTTAATATTCATGTCTGTTTGTGTTGTCTGACTTGTGCCTAACACTTCCAATTCTTTCAGATCTTAGTAGGATATATTAAGGCTTATGTTTTTATTTCTGTTAAAGAAATAATCAAATTAGTTCTCATAGGTTTGGTCAAAAATAAAAGTCTGTTTTAAGTTTTTTTTTTTACTTATTAAGCAGATATCCCAGTAAATGCACAGGCATGGATATAAATGTTTTAAAGGTGAAACCGTTGGTGCAGTTTTTGTACGGGCGCAGCTGTAGATTGTAACACTGTGGTACACTTTCGGGAGCGGCACCACACTTAACGTGGGCAGTAAGTTTGGCTTTTTGCGTGCTTACATTAATGTGTCACATACAATTATTGTTGTTAGGCTTGTTGATTGATATTAATGTGTCGGTGTATAAGTTTGTTTTAGGAAAAAAATACACGGTAAGTACACTGCTATAATAGCAAGGGCGCAGTAGTGTAGACTTTTTTTAAAACGATGTAGATTCTCTACTACTGTTATTTGTTGCTGTTGAGTATTGAATTTATTTATTTATTGTTTTTTTTGTGTTTGTGTTTTTAAAATTCTCAGTAGTCGTGATTTCATAAGTAGAAACTTTGCTGATAAAGGCAACAATGCCTCAGCTCAAGCTGCAAAAAAGAATTATATAGTGCGGGAGTACATCTTATGGTAATATTACAAATCCAGGTTTAGTGTCTGCATGAGGGATGGACACAGTAATTATTAAATATACTTGGTACTTCTTTATGATTAATTATGGGAACTGTTGTAAACCTGTTGTTGTAAAACTGTTGCAAATGACTTACACTCTCTTTTTTAAAAAACTCTCTAGCCTGTTTTTAAACCTCCCCTTTTTTCTCTCTTCTCCAGCAAACAGTTTTGAATAAACAATCTTTATTGTCTGTGTATATAGCAAATTAACCTACAACATGTTTAACCAAGTAAACAAATGCTTTGTTCCAGCCAACAGCCAACCCAGTGTGACGGTCCTGCCTCCCTCCAGTGAGGAGCTGTCCAGTAAGGGCTCTGCCACACTGATGTGCCTGGCTGACAAGGGCTTCCCCTCAGACTGGAGCCTGAGCTGGAAGGTGGATGGGAGCAGTAAGAGTGGAGTGGCCAGTCGTGGGCTCATGAAGGACGGTGTGTACAGCTGGAGCAGCACCCTGACACTCACTGATGCTGAGTGGAGAGGAGCCACTTCAGTGGTCTGTGAGGCCACCCAGGGATCCCAGAGAGCCGTCACCAAAGCCCTGAGCAGAGCTGACTGCTCTCAGTAGCATCCAGCCTCTGCTCTGCTGACTCATCTGCTCTCCAGCTTACGTCTTCTCTTCTAGCTTCATACACACATTAATCACACGCTGCACCACATTTAGTGTCACATTTCACTAACCTGCTTGTCTTATGCTCTCATTAACAAATGCTGTTGCAATAAAGTACTTTAGTTTTAACTGGGCGGATGTCTCTGATTCTTCATAAAATAAACTGTGAAATAATGAAAAAATAATAAACTGTGAAGTAAAAAAAATATCTTGGTGTGTCTGAATGTCATTTTAGAGGCAGTAAAATTAATTAATGCAATAAAATAAGAAATAATCTATTAATGAAACATTTTAAAATCAAAATATTAATAGTTTCATTTTTTGCAAACCTGTTCACAAAATGTTCCATTCTAAATAAATAAACTATGAAATAAATCAGCAATCTTTGTGTGCCTAAATAATATTATTTAACACAATAAAATAAAACATTTTCAAAATTAAAATATTATTCATTTCACTTTTTAATCTGAAACTGTTTGCAAAACTTTCCATTCATGTCCCGTAAGACAGATGAACATCTGGTTGTTGGTAAAAGCACTCAACCTTGACTATGCAAATATAACAGACAGCACCATCTCTGTTTCACTACCTGAAAGTGTTCAAACCATCACACTGCATGTTTCATTAGTTTGCCATCTGCAAGGGTATTTTGCTTTAGAAGACAAGGATTACCTAAAATTAAAATGTTATATGAATAACATGTATTGAACATGATTTCACACTTTACAACAGCAACACTTTTTATCAGCTGCTTTGCTTTTGATGAGCATTTCAGCACCATGGCTGGAGAGGACAGCTCCACTCAGCACCAGTTGAAGTGAAGGGTGTGGAAGAATCACAGACACGAGAGGTGTAGTTAACGTGTATGTTTACTTAACCACAGGAGGGGATACAGAGAGCACCCAGGGTGCACATCCAGGGCACAGAGTCAATCACCTAACCAGTAACATCCTTGCTGCAATAATAGTTGCATGTAGTTAATTTCTTTCATACAAACACCTCAAAGGCATACAGATGTTCTAAGATCAACTACGGCATCATTAGACTGATAAGGTCTGATAGTCATGTTTCATAGTTAATTTTCTCTGTCCATGGCAAAGAGCACATCAGCACAAACACCTCATCATGTGTGCTGTGTGGCAAGCCATCAATGCTGCCCTCTGGAGTCAGGGCCGCGTCTCACTCTCTCCTGGTCCGGGGCAGACCTGGCCCAGAGACACGCCCCAACCTATCCATGCCAGCAAGGATATGACCACCATGGCCATCTACATATAGTTACACATAAAAAAAATACTATGACACCAAAAGCAATTAGCAAGTATTTTCATTTGCGGTTTCCTTTTCAAACAGCCATGGTTGTCATACCATTGCTTGGTCATATATCATGATGTCATTTGGAAGAAAATGGAATAAGCTTTAGTTTGCATGTTTTGCATGGATATTATTATCCAGAGAAACATACAATGACAGGGACAGTCCTATTTGAAGCAACATGGGTTAAGAGGTCTTGCTGAAGGGCACTTCAGCCATGGGTGTGGTCGCAGGAGAGCACTGGCCAGAGGTCACTCCCCCACCCACATTTTTCCCTACTGGGATGAGAATTGAACCTGCAACTCCGTGATCCTGAAACCCACTCCCTAAGCATTAAGCCTTAGCTTCCCCTGCCTGTAGAACTAGCAACATCTAACTACCTGTACAAAACAGTACAGTCTTAGATAATATGTACAAGTTTTGAATATGAGTTATGAAAACAATGTATTCGGTACTTTATCTAGTTTTTATAATTGAAAATAGTATCATTGAAAATGTGTCTGGTATGTATGTATGTATTGAAATGTGCTATAGGCAAATTGCAGTTTTTATATAAATTAATTTTTATTTCATATTTAATATAAATTATTCATTGATGTTAATTTGATATTATTAGAACACTATTTTTTGTTTAACTTTATCTCATGTCACAATTGACTTCCCCTCCCTCACCACCTGCACTGTGTCCCAGCTGTAGCACTGCACTTACTGCACCATCTGACTGAGGGAGGTTTTTGTACGGCTCTCTATCACTGTGTGAACTCTCATCTGCTGCTATCAATTCTATGTGCACTCATGCAGTAATAATCTCCAGCATCTTCACTCAGGACTCCACTGATGGTCAAACTGTAGTCATTCCCAGATCCACTGCCACTGAATCTTGCAGGAATACCAGACTGGAGTCTGCTCACATAATAGATGAGGAGTTTGGGTTTCTTCCCAGGCTTCTGCTGGTACCAGGAGATACATGGTGGATTACAGTCATAATTAATGCTTCCACTGCGTTTGCAGGTGATCGTGACTGTACCTCCTGGACTGGTGGATATCGCTGGAGTTTGACTAACAGTCACCTGCCCTTTGGAATCTGTTCAAATAAGAATATTACCAGTTTACAAACATGAAAAGACATAACTCAAGATTTGAAGCAAAGTTTATGTGAAATATAATAATTCTTCATGCCTCATAGAAACATGCTGTAGATTTCTCACCACTCAAACTCACCTTGGATGTAGACTAGGAAGAGAGAGTAGAGAAAGAGTGTAATGAAAGCCATTGTTTTAGAAGATGAAGACAGTTACCAGTCATGAAGCCCTCAGCTGCCTTAAGAATATTTGTGTAGTTTTGGGAGGAGGAAGGGGGATGCGAACCTCAATCTGTATGCAAATCACCTTCCTGCACAGAACTCTTACTACAAGCATAGACACAAAAGCACATACTATTGAGGACTGGACAAAAAAATACAAATTCCTGTCATTCAGTAATAACCTGTTTGTCACCTTACAGTCTGAAATAGATTCTTCGTACCAAATGAATATGGCCAATCAATGAACAAAGGCAGTGTTAGTCAGCAATGACGTTAACTTTGTGTGCTACATTTGAATTGTAGTGCGTAGGCATACTGTACATGACAACCAGACGTTAGCAATTGGATAAAGGAAGAGGCACTTGATTTAAATAAGGAGTGCACACCTCCAGGAAGGAATTGTTTCTCAATACAGCACTGCCAGACCCTCTGTACAAAATGAAATTAAGTATGGTGGGCTGGTTTACCAGCTTAGTGGAGTGGAGCCCCAGTGAAGATATGTAGGTTTACTGTAATAAATGCTTTACATACTAACACTTCAGATATCCCTCTATAACTATTTACTCGTTTACCCGCCCCCACCATCATACCTGCAGGAGTAAGTCCCTTAATGTGCTCTGAAGGACTAAATGCAGTAGCGGTTCTTGGGGGGGGGGGGGGTGGGGGGGTGGGGGGGGCCTTTGCCCAGGGCGCAATTTGGTGAAGGGCGCCATTCCGTTGGCCTTACGAGCACTTGAAAAAAAATATATCATCAAAAAACATTTTTTATTATCTATCATATCACTGTGTAGGAAATTGGCAAGTTGGCGCCCCCTTTGGCTGCAGGCGCCCCTGCTGAGAAGGCCCTCTGCACCGAAGCTGTGTGTGACAAGAAGGGGAAGGGGAAGGGGAAGGGGAAGGGGGAGGGGGAGAGGGAGGGGGAGGGGACGTGGGGGACAGTAATCTCCTAATTACCACATTTACCTTGAATGCAGGGGCAAACCGTGAGAAATTGAAAGAGACAGAGAGAGATGAAAGCCATTGCTGTTGTTACTGCAGTTCAGAATGGTTCTCAGCAAAAGCAACTTCAGTCCCCCGGTGACATTAAAATGTACAGCAGATGCAAACTACCGTGTCTATGTAAATGCCCAGTGTCACAAGCTGATGATCACCTGACACAAGAAACTGAAAGAACTACTTTACTGTATGTGTATCAATCATATTCATTGATGTTTGAGGCATATTTGTAGCATGTTTTATCTAACTGTACTGACTGCATGAAAATCCTTAGACAAAAACGTGTTAACATACTAACTGTTATTTGCTTATAGTATATGAAAATACTTGAGGTTAATGAAGTCTATTTGCTAAATAGATTGCATGTAGTAAAGCGAATTCAAAACCGAGAATGTCAAGTGTGTGTGTGTGTGTGTGTGTGTGTGTGTGTGTGTGTGTGTGTGTGTGTGTGGTGTGGTGTGGTGTGCTGTGTGTGTGTGTGTGTGTGTGTGTGTGTGTGTGTGTGTGGTGGGGGGATCTATATACCATTAGTCACTACCTAGACACAGCATTTACACCTTGCATCGGTGGCTCAGGCTTCAGACCCCTTGAGTATTCATATCTGTAACTCACACTCTCCAGGTGACACCTGTTCTTCATGTTTAGAAAATGAAAAAAAAAAACAAAAAACAATAATCTGACACCATTTTTAACTTGACACTTTCATGGAAGGTGAAATATGTAATGAATTCAATTCATACATGTTGCACAATTGCTGATTTATTTGTTTCATGATATATTCTATTTGTGTTTCAATACTCACATGTCACAGCATGTTTCTGGATCTCTAAGATACATTACAATAACTCAAAGCACTTCAGGAAGTTTTCGTCTGGGAGCATCAGTCACTCTGTAAAGCCACAGCTGGCATTTATGGTTGGGGACTACACTGGCAGCAACAGGAAAATTGTATAAAGTTTATAATATATATAATATATATGTAATAATATATATTGTATTATATTATATCAAGTTCCTAAACATTTACTTTGGGGTGTGATTGACGTGTCTTAGATTCCTTTCAGATTCAGTAGGAGTGCTTTAGGGTTTGGGTCTGACTTCTCTTTGACCATCCGTAATATCCTGGCTGAAGATGCAGGAGATATCTACTGTCTGGCTCAGCACTGTGTCAGTGGGTCAGTGTGTTGACACTGTGATACAGCCAATAAAAACCCTCAGCCACTGTGACAGCGTGACTGAAGCTGAAACCTGCTGCAGCAAACAATAAACAGAAGTGTTGTACTGGATGGCAGGTCCTGTATGTGAACTTTGCAGATTAAAAGGTCATTATGACATTGAGTGTAATACATTTCAGTTTTTCTTTATAGAAGCCAACGTGCCACTGTTATGTGATTCTAAAAATACTTGTGTTTTGAGTACATCTTAAAATACAGTGTTAAACCCAAATCTTACTTATTTGTACAGGTCATATGACAAACACAGATTTAATGTGCTTATTAAATAAGTAATTTCTTGAACCATAAACTTAAATCTAAAACTGTTTGCATCACGTTAATATCCCTTGAGACAGGTTAGCATCTGGTTGTGGAGCTTGGAGCAGAAAAAGCACCCAGCGTTTGCTATGCAAATATAAAACACCTACAGTACATCAGCTCCTAGCTTCACTGCCTAAAGGTGGGTAATGCATGTTTTATTATTCATTTCCTTCATTTCCTTACTTCCATTGCATTATTTCCGGTGCTTAATTGACTTTTGCAAGGAGGGGGAGCCCTTCTTTACTCACAGTGGTCAATACCTCCCTATATTGTATTACTATAAATACTGTAGCAGAGGGAGCTCAGCTATGGCTGGCTGTATTGCTGAGGTGAGGAGGGGGAGCTGAGCTCCAGAGGGCTCCGGCCCAATTTAAAATTTGATTATTTCTATATATTACCAGTGTTGATATTAACTTTAATGAGAGCTTAAGGGAAAGGCTGTGATTGTGGCCATTTCAGTACCACAGTTGGGAGGATATGTCTATGTACTCCATCCCTCCAGATGAGATGATAAACATTTGCATTGTGAGGACATGGTCCAGTGGTCGAAAAGGGTTTATAGGCAAGAAATGCAGGTAGTGCTTATTCACAAAGTACACGCCCAAGATGACTGTCATATTTGTCTTCTGCTGGGTACTTTTTGTGTCTTTACAAGGTAATGTATTTTAAATCAAAATTACACTTCCAGGAGCAACACTTGAAATCCAATGTAAAACAAGTCGACCTCCGTTTCAGAACTGCTGATATGAAGGCAAACCCTCAGGTAAACCATGTGTGTCCTGGTACCAGCAGAAACCTGGTGAGAGTCCCAGACTGCAGTCCGACTTCACCCTGACCATAAGGGAGGTCCAGTCTGAGGACACAGGAGACTATTACTGTGTGGCTGACCTCCACTGGGTGTTCACACATGGATCTAACGCCGTACAAAAACTCCCCCCGCTCTCTGTGCTTAATCGCGTCCCTCTAGCTGTTCATCTTCACTGCTCCTCTCAGTTTCCACTGACAATATTTTCTATTTTCTTTACATTTTGGTGTCTGTTTTTCAAAAGAATCTGGAAGAATTTAACCATTATGTAGCAAGGCATGTTTAGACCACAATACCAGCAGCATTACCATACCTTAATGAAAATTTTGGAAACCATTCATTGTCCCATTATTAGAATTTTCTTCTGTACAAGGATCTAATGTTACTGTGATCACTGTTAAAGTCCTGGTAAAACAGTTAGGACACTGCATGTGTTTGAATCTGTAGTTTTCATCTCATGACCCCCCCCCCCCCCCCCATAGCACCTGCAGTCTGTTCCAGCTGCTGAAATGCTGCCAGCGTGTCATCTGGCTAAGGGGTTTTTGTACGGCTCTGTATCACTGTGTGAACACTGTAACTCCATCACCAATTCGATTATGTGCACTCGTGCAGTAATAATCTCCAGCATCTTCACTCAGGACTCCACTGATGGTCAAACTGTAGTCATTCCCAGATCCACTGCCACTGAATCTTGCAGGAATACCAGACTCGAGGGTGCTGGTTTGGTAGATGAGGAGTTTGAGTTCCTCCCCAGGCTTCTGCTGGTACCAAGAGATACATGGTATATAACAGTCCGAATGAACTCTTCCAGCTCGTTTGCAGTTGATTGTAACTCTGCCACCTGGATTGGTGGATATCACTGGAGATTGAGTAATAGTCACTTGTCCAAAGGAATCTAAAGGGGAGAGGGAAGAAGCATTAACAACATACAACTTAGAAAAGTACATGTGTATAAATGAGCATGTGAAAAACAGCATGATCTTTAGTGGTGCTTTACAGCATATATTCCCATATATACCTTGAATAAAGAAGATGAGACAGCAGAAGAAGAGTGGGGTGAACATCATTGCTGCTGTAGCTGCTGGTGTCTCAGTTGTGACCTTCAGCTGTCCCAAGACCATTTATGTGCACGTAACATATGCTCCACATGCTAACAGCTCTCTATGTAAATCACCTTCATACAGTCACAGACTGATCAACACTACTGCTACTGCAGACAATTCCAGTTCCAGGGTGATATTGATTTTAGGACATCATGAAAATGTAAAAAAAAAAAAAACATTTTTACAGTAATGTAAGAACTGGAAGAAATATATTTGGGACTTTACATGAGGAGTAGAGGAGTTTTAGTAAGAGTCATTTAGTAAGAGTCAAGAGTAGTATGGTGTAGTAAGAGTCAAAATTATACAAATAAAAGCAACACGAAAATGTTAAACAGTTTGTGTTCTATCTGTGTTTTTGCTAAACATTTGTCCCACCTTACAACAATATTTTATGTGAAATTCTGCCCCCAGCATTCACATTCAAGTGCTACAGACTACAGCTTGACTTTCACCCATGATCATTCAACCGTGAAGAGGTTTTTGTACAGCCTCTCAATGAGCTTGTATCACTGTGGTGGACTTTTGGTAGCGGCACTAGACTGGATGTTGGCAGTAAGTACATTTAAAGATTTACTTTTTAAATATTAACTTTATATTAACGTCTGTTTATGTTGTCTGACTTGTGACTCTGACATTTCCAATTCTTTCAGACCATAGGTTATATTAAGGCTTATGCGTTTAATTCTGTTAAATAAATTAGAAAATTAGTTATCATAATTTTTGCTAACAATAAGTGGATTTTTGAGCAGACATACCAGTATATGCACAAGCATTGATATAAAAGTTTTAAAGATGAAACTGTTGGTGATAAGTTTTTGTACGGGAGGAGCTGTAGTTTGTAACACTGTGGTACACTTTCGGGAGCAGCACCACCCTTAACGTGAGTAGGAAGTTTGGCTTTTTGTGTGCTTACATTAATATACCAGATATAGTTATTGTTATAAGTTTGTTGATTGATGTTAATGTGTCCGTGTGTAAGATTGTTTTCGGAAAAAAATACACCAGGTAAATACACTGCTATAATGGCGAGGGTGCAACCCTAACCCTAACCCTAAACGTTTTTAAAACGATCTACATTCTCCGAAATCTGTGTTAGCGGTTTGCAATGGTATGTTACAGTATATAAAAAAAGAGGAATACATGCTGGTGGTGTGACTTAGGGTAGTCAAAAAACTGTTGGCTCTAATAAGTCTCTAATATTATTGTACACTCAAGAGTATAACTTTATGTGACTGATGTGAAATTCTTTATACGACGCTACTATAATTTGTTAGAGTATCGCATTTTTTTTGTGTTTGTGTTTTTAAAATTCTCAATAGCCGTGATTCTTACGTACAAACATTCCTGATAAAGGCAACAATGCCTCAGCTCAAGCTGCAATAAAGAATTTTAGTGAGGCACTACATCTCATGGTAATACTACAAATCCTGTTTTAGTGTCTGCACAAAGAATGGACACACTAATTATGAAATATTCTTAGTGCTTCTTTACGATTCATTATGGGAACTGTTGTAAACCATATAAATGACTTATCCACTCCCTTTGTGTAAAAACTCTCTAACCTGATTTTTAAACTTTTCCTTTCTTCTCTCTCCACCAGACAGCAGTATTGAATAAACAATCGTTATTCTCTGTGTATATAGCAAATTAACCTAGAAGATGTTTTACCATTTAAACAAATGCTTTGTTCCAGCCAACAGCCAACCCAGTGTGACGGTTCTGCCTCCCTCCAGTGAGGAGCTGTCCAGTAAGGGCTCTGCCACACTGATGTGCCTGGCTGACAAGGGCTTCCCCTCAGACTGGAGCCTGAGCTGGAAGGTGGATGGGAGCAGTAAGAGTGGAGTGGCCAGTCGTGGGGTCATGAAGGACGGTGTGTACAGCTGGAGCAGCACCCTGACACTCACTGATGCTGAGTGGAGAGGAGCCACTTCAGTGGTCTGTGAGGCCACCCAGGGATCCCAGAGGGCCGTCACCAAAGCCCTGAGCAGAGCTGACTGCTCTCAGTAGCATCCAGCCTCTGCTTTGCTGACTCATCTGCTCTCCAGCTTACGTCTTCTCTTCTAGCTTCATACACACATTAATCACACGCTGCACCACATTTAGTGTCACATTTCACTAACCTGCTTGTCTTAGGCTCTCATACACAAAAGGCTGTTGCAATAAAGGAGTTTTGTGATAACAGGAAGGATGTCTCTGATTCTTCATAAAATAAATAAACTATGAAATAAATCTGCAATCTTTTAGAGGAGGTAATATTATTTCATGCAATAAAATAAAAATATTTTTTTAGTATTTTTTATGAAAAAAAAAAAAATTAAAATCAAAATATTATTAATTTTTCTTTTTAATCTGTAACTGTTTGCAAAACATTCCACTCATGTCCCTTGAGACAGATGAACATCTGGTTGTTGGTAAAAGCACCCAACCTTGACTATGCAAATATAACAGACAGCACCATCTCCCAGTTTCACTACCTGAAAGTGTTCAAACCATCACACTGCCTTTTTAATTACCTGCCGGCTGCAAGTGTACATTCAGAAAATAACAGTTACATAAAAGTTCAATTTTATATTCATAAAACATTATGGTTTTTGTATGATTTTACTTTTTTCAACAGCAACACTTTCATCAACACTTTTGCTTTTTAGAAGCACTTCAGCACCAGGTCTGGTGTGGACAGCTCCCCTCAGTAATACTTGAGTATAGTAACTACTTTCCATACAAAACACCTTAAAGGAGAACTTTAGTGTAAAATGAAAATTGGCATGTTAAAACATCATATTCTCAGTTCTTTGTTTTGAATGCCACAGCGTTTGTTGTACTACCGATGGAGTGTGGAGTTTCTTCGAGCTGTTGTAATGGTTTAAAAATAGCATAGTCGTCATGCTTCGTCTAAGGGCACCTACCACTTCCATTGTTAGCCTTCTGGAACAAACAATAAAAAATAGTTAAACTCTGAATGCAACAAGCTGAATCAATTTTGCTTCTTGGTACACATACCAACTCGGTATGATGTTTTAACATGCCAATTTTCATTTTACACATCATTTTACAGTTCTCCTTTACAGGTGTATGTATGTTCGAATATAAACAAAACCATCATTAGACCAGACTGATAAGGTCTGCTAATCGTGTTCAGTAGTTAATTTTCTCTGTCCATGACAAAGAGCACATCAGCACAAACACCTCATAATGTGCTGTGTGCCAAGCCATCATGCTGCCCTCTGGAGTCAAGGCCGCGTCTCACTCTCTCCTGGTCCGGGGCAGACCTGGCCCAGAGACACGCCCCAACCTATCCATGCCAGCAAGGATATGAACACCATGGCTGTTTAAATATAGTTACACATAAAAAAAATAAAAATAAAATATGACACTAAAAGAAAATAGGTTTTTCCTTTGCAGTTTTCGTTTCAAACAGCCATGGCCATCATGTATTGCTTGGTCATACATCATGATGTCGCTGGAAAGAGAATGGAATAACCTTTATTTGCATGATTTGCATGGATATTATTATCCAGAGCAACATGTAATGACAGGGACAGTCCTAATTGGAGCAATGTGGGGTAAAATGTCTTGCTGAAGGGCACTTAAGCCATGGGTGTGATTGCAGGAAAGCACTGGCCATTCCCTCCCCCACCCACATTTTTCCCTACTGGGATGAGAATTGAGCCTGCAACTCCATGATCCTGAAACCAACTCCCTAAGCATTAAGCCTTAGCTTCCCCCACCTGTAGAAATAGTAAAACCTAACTGCATGTAAAAAATAACACAATCTTTGAGAATATGTAAGTCGTAAATATGAGTTATGTTATATATGAGTTATGTTATATATAAAGGTGTTGTGGGTTTTCTATTAATTTATTTTTATTTAATGTTTAATGTTATTTAATGTGTATTAACATAATATTAATTTCGTTAAAATTAATATTAATGTAATTTTATGAATGTCCAATATATATAGTGAACAATTAAAGACACTATTTTTATGTAACTATCTCAATAATGACTGACTTCCCCTCCCTCACCACCTGCACTGTGTCCCAGCTGTAGCACTGCACTTACTGCACCATCTGACTGAGGGAGGTTTTTGTACGGCTCTCTATCACTGTGTGAACTCCCAGCCACTGCTACCACTAGGCATATGTTGACTCATGCAGTAATAATCTCCAGCATCTTCACTCAGGACTCCACTGATGGTCAAACTGTAGTCATTCCCAGATCCACTGCCACTGAATCTTGCAGGGATATCAGACTGGAGGCTGCTCACAGAATAGATGAGGAGTTTGGGTTTCTCCCCAGGCTTCTGCTGGTACCAGGAAATACATGGTGTATAACAGTCCGAATAAACTCTTCCTCGTTTGCAGTTGATTGTAACTGTGCCACCTGGATTGGTGGATATCACTGGAGATTGAGTAATAGTCACTTGTCCAAAGGAATCTAAAGAGGAGAGGGAAGAAGCATTAACACCATACAGCTTAGAAAAAGTACATGTGTATTAATGAGCATGTAAAAAACAGCATGATCTTTAGTCTTCCTTTACAACATTTATTCCCATATATACCTTGAATAAAGAAGATGAGACAGCAGAAGAAGAGTGGGGTGAACATCATTGCTGCTGTAGCTGCTGGTGTCTCAGTTGTGGCCTTCAGCTGTCCCAAGACCATTTATGTGCACGTAACATATGCTCCACATGCTAACAGCTCTCTATGTAAATCACCTTCATACAGTCACAGACTGATCAACACTACTGTCACTGTTACTGCAGACGATTCTAGTTTCAGGGTGATACTGATTTTAGGACATCATGAAATTAAAAGAAATGTACTGTTACAGTAATGTAAGAACTGGAAGAAATGAATATCCATGGGTATTAGGAAGAGTTTTATCATCACTTGGATCTGTCCCACCTTACAACAATATTTTATGTGAAATTCTGCCCCAAGCATTCACATTCAAGTGCTACAGACTACAGCTTGACTCTCACCCATGATCATTCAACCGTGAAGAGGTTTTTGTACAGCCTCTCAATGAGCTTGTATCACTGTGGTACCCTTTTGGTAGCGGCACTAGACTGGATGTTGGCAGTAAGTACATTTAAAGATTTTACTTTTGACATACAAACGTTATATTCACGTCTGTTTCTGTTGTCTGACTTTTGACTCTAACACTTCTTCTAACCAATTCCACTCTAACCAATTAGTAAAGTTATATTAAGGCTTATGTGTTTATCTCTGTTACATAAATTAGAAAGGTATAGTTCTCATAAATTTTGCTAACAATAATTATTTTAAGTGGATTTTTGAGCAGGCATACCAGTAAATGCACAAGCATTGATATAAAAGTTTTAAAGATGAAACCGTTGGTGCGGAGTTTTTGTACGGGCGCAGCTGTAGTTTGTAAAACGGTGGTACACTTTTGGTAGCGGCTCCACACTTAACGTGGGCAGTAAGTTTGTAATGGCGCGGACTTGTTTAAAACGATGTAGATTGTCTACATTCTTCGATATCTGTGTTTCTGGTTCACAACTGTATATTGTAAAAAAACAAAAAAACAAAAACAAAAAAACAGCGCCAAAGAGGAAAAATATTGCAATAATTCATATGTGTTTCTTGCTGCTGGTGTGACTTAGGGCACTCAAAAAACTGTTGGCTCTAATAAGTCTTTAATATTACTGTACACTCAAGTGGATAATTTTATGTGACTGCTAATTTTATGTGGTGAAATTCTTTACAACACTGTACTGTTGTTTGTTAGAGTAATGTAGGTATTTCTTCTTTTTTTTTTTGTGTTTGTGTTTTTTTTTTCTCAATAGCCGTGATTTCTCAATAGCTGAAGTACAAACATTCCTGAGAAAGGCAACAATGCCTCAGCTCAAGCTGCAAAAAAGAATTATATAGTGATGAAGGTCTCATGGTAACATTACAAATCCAGGTTTAGTGTCTGCACGAGGGATGGACACACTAATTATTAAATATACTTGGTACTTCTTTATGATTAATTATGGGAACTGTTGTAAACCATTGAAATGACTTATCCACTCCGTTTTGAAACTTTCCATTTCTTCTCTGTCCTCAAACAGTATTGAATAAACAATCTTCATTCCCTTTGTATATGGCAAATTAACCTAGAACCACAACCACATAAACAAATGCTTTGTTCCAGCCAACAGCCAACCCAGTGTGACGGTCCTGCCTCCCTCCAGTGAGGAGCTGTCCAGTAAGGGCTCTGCCACACTGATGTGCCTGGCTGACAAGGGCTTCCCCTCAGACTGGAGCCTGAGCTGGAAGGTGGATGGGAGCAGTAAGAGTGGAGTGGCCAGTCGTGGGGTCATGAAGGACGGTGTGTACAGCTGGAGCAGCACCCTGACACTCACTGATGCTGAATGGAGAGGAGCCACTTCAGTGGTCTGTGAGGCCACCCAGGGATCCCAGAGAGCCGTCACCAAAGCCCTGAGCAGAGCTGACTGCTCTCAGTAGCATCCAGCCTCTGCTCTGCTGACTCATCTGCTCTCCAGCTTACGTCTTCTCTTCTAGCTTCATACACACATTAATCACACGCTGCACCACATTTAGTGTCACATTTCACTAACCTGCTTGTCTTATGCTCTCATACACAAATGCTGTTGCAATAAAGGAGTTTTGTTTTAACTGGAAGGATGTCTCTGATTCTTCATAAAATAAATAAACTATGAAATAAATCTGCAATCTTGGTGTTTCTGAATATCATTTTAGAGGAAGTAATATTATTTCACACAATAAAATAAAACATATATTTTTTGTATTTTTTTATAAAACATTTTCAAAATTAAAATATTATTAATTTCACTTTTTAATCTCAAAATGTCAGCAAAACTTTCCATTCATGTCCCGTAAGACAGATGAACATCTGGTTGTTGGTAAAAGCACCCAACCTTGACTATGCAAATATAACAGACAGCACCATCTCCCAGTTTCACTACCAGAAAGTGTTTAAATCACCACACTGTGTGTTTCATTTCTTTTGCCAGCTGCAGGGATCCTTTTCTGTAGAAGTATTAGCTAAAATTAAAATGTTATATTCATAATATGTATTGAACATGATTTCACACTTTACAACAGCAACTCTTTTTATCAGCACCATGGCTGGAGAGGACAGCTCCACTCAGCACCAGTTGAAGTGAAGGGTGTCGAAGAATCACAGACACAAGAGGTCTAGTTAACGTGTATGTTTACTTAACCACAGGAGGGAGATACAGAGAGCACCCAGGGTACACATCCAGGTCACGGGGTCAACCAACTAATAACCTACTTGCTGCAATAACAGTTGCATGTAGTTAGTTCTGGAGATGCATGTAGTTAGCTCTGGAGATACCTGGTGGATTACATTCATAATTGATGCTTCCACTGCATTTGCAGGTGATCCTGACTGAGCCTCCTGGACTGGTGGACATTGCTGAAGTTTGACTAACAGTCACCTGCCCTTTAGAATCTGTTAAAAAATGAATATTATCAGTTGACATACATGGAAAGACATAACTAAAGATTTGAAGCAAAGTTTATGTGAAGTATAATAATTCTTCATGCCTCATAGAAACATGCTGTAGATTTCTCACCACTCAAACTCACCTTGGATGTAGAGAAAGACAGAGTAGAGAAAGAGTGCAATGAAAGCCATTGTTTTAACTTTCCTGCACACAACTCTTACTACAGACACAAAAGCCATTCAGTAATAACCTGTTTGTCACCTTACAGTATGAAAAAGATTCTTCGTACCAAATGAATATGGCCAATCAGTGAACAGAGGTAGTATTAGTCAGCAATGACATTGACTTTGTGTGCTACATTTGAATTGTAGTGCGTAGGCATACATGACGACCAGACGTTAGTAATTGGATAAAGGCAGAGCCACTTGATTTAAATAAGGAGTCCACACCTCCAGGAAGGAATTCTCAATACAGCACTGCCAGACCCTCTGGGCTGGTTTACCAGCTTAGTGGAGTGGAGCCCCAGTGAAGATATGTAGGCTTATTGTAATTGTGTGCTTTACATACTAACACTTCAGATATCCTTCTATAACTATTTACTCTTTTACCGCCCCCACCCCCTAAAGCTTCTTATATCATTATGAAAATGTAATGTATATATATTGTTCAATAGCATGATCATTTTTGATAATGGAAAGTAATGGAAAATATTATCAATGTACAGTGATCATAATTTTTGAATCCCTTTCTTCTGTTACTTTACAGGTTTGTCCTTATACTTCATGTGTTCATTTGTATCTGCAAAATGTTTCATATTTAAGTAAATTACCAACTTGACAGCCACCCCAGTGAGTAATACCCATATTTGTTTGAAAAGGAAAACACACACTTTTGAAGAAATACAGTGGAAAAAATACAGTTGAAAAAATACACTTTTATTGGGGTAGAAAGTTCAGCTGAGAAATTGTATCAGTAAGTGAGGTGTAGATAAAGTGTGGATCATGTCAGGATGTTCAGAGATCGGCTCTCATCAATGATGTGACACGGAACTCAGTCTTATTACAGCTGGAGTTTGCTGAGAGCGTACAGACTGAAAGTGATGGCACAGATCTTAGGGATAAGAAAGATGGCAAAATCCATGACCAGCAAGATAAGATCTTCTTTCGATGAGTTGCCCTTCAGGAAGGTAAGCCATGTCTTCTTCTTTCGGATGCTCTCTGCCATCTTCTTCTCCATTTCTGCCTTCCTGACCTCATCAACTGTTCTGCGCCACTCCAGCTCTCTCTGACTCAGTTTCCTTTTGTTGTTTCTGGTGCACATGTTGAAGGGCGTCGGTTCCCTGAAGGTCACGGCTCTAGCGGCATCTTCTGCTCTCAGGGGAAGAGAGCTCCAGAGGTTGTTTGCCTCCACAGTCCTGCGCTTCCTGTGGATGTTGCGGTTCATAACCTGTCTGTCCCGTTCCTTCTCCTGCTGGAGGCGGTAGGCTTCCAGATTGGCTCTCTCCCTCCTCAGGGCCTCCTGCCTCTGCCTCAGCCTCTCCTCCTCGCTCAACACCACACCCCACCTCCATTTGTTGCCAGTGTCTGGAGCAGCCTTCTTCTTGAAGAAACGGCTACACCAGTGAGCCAGAGCCTTTCCAAGTGTCTTCCTTTGCTTCTTTTGTCCGTTGTCCTGTTTCTTATCCGTGTCGTTTTCCTTGTCTTCGTCTGTCATGAGCTGTGAGATGTCTGTGTTTCTCCACTTCATCATCCCAGCGTTGCCATGTTTGTACTCTCCTTGCCCCTGCTCTCCCTCAGACTTGTCAGGTTGAGCAGCACTGCACAGACAGCACGCCAGGAGTACAGCTTGCCATCCTCGTCCAGCGCCCTTTCCCCTCCTCACAGGCCTCGGACCATCCTTGCAATCCTCCCCTCCTCCTCCTCCTGCCATTACGGCCTTTACAGCCACCTCTGTCACCTCTCCCACCAACTCCACACTTTTCTGGAGTCAGATGGAAGACTTCACTCTCATCAACTTCACTTATCTTATCTGGAGTCAGATGAAAGAATTAAAGAACAAGAATTAAAGAATCAAAGTGTTACCCATCTGTTATTACACAGTTTAGTATTAACTTTGGGAACCCCTACGATTGCAGTATCACTAAGCAATCAGAAAATTCGCTTAACTTTGTCTTCTGTCTTACAGATTATTGTAAATAATCTGTAATATCCTCAGCTGAATCAGATTTAGTACCAGGGTGTATTTTAAATCTGTGATTGTCTTTGTCATTTTTTAAATATTATCTAAATATTATAAATACTATCTACTATCATTTTACAAATATACAGACTTTGTGCAACTAAATAAATATATTTTTTCAAATATTGTCATATATTTCCTCTTACCGCAATGTAATGTAGCACGCCGCTATCCAACCTTATAACTGTCTGTGTAATTCACGAGGTTACAGTGGTTTTGTGGAATGTTGCTGACAGTGATGTCATAATGGTTTGGAAAATAGTCTTCTTGTCTGTTCTTATCAGGCCGAACCACCCCATTGTTAGCAGCGTATTGATGATAATAATTTGATATTTTGTCCGTTACTTTTACCATCGTTTGCTCGAGGAGAACACCAATTAACCGGTGTTCAAATGCTCAGAGAATAAGTTTCATTAGTCTTGCAATCGCATTAAGGTTTCTCTATTTGATCTCTGCTGTTTTCATGAATATTTCTCGGTCTTATTTCTCCACACAAGTTGCAAAAAATTCTGTAAAAATGAAAGACAGTGCGGCCCCGTGTATTTAGTAGCCCAACTCTCACTCCTGCTCAATGACTTATCCCTTACCACCTGCAGGGGGCTCCAGCTGCCGCAGTAAGCTACACTTCTTGGACTGAGGGAGGTGGAGGTTTCTATGGCTATCTATTGGCTATGTATTGATTCTGTAAGCACTCAGGCATACTACTACTACAACAACAACTACTACTACTACTACTACTACTACTACTACTACTACTACTACTACTACTAATAATAATAATAATAATATTAATAATAATAATAATAATAATAATAATAAAAGAAGAAGAAGAAGAAGGAGAAGAAGAAGAAGAAGAAGACGACGAAGAAGAACCCGAATTTTTACTCATGAGTCTACTGATGAATGTATTCATGTCTTTAGATGAAAGGACGTACGTCATACGATGTCTTAAAAGAATGAGGATGTTTGCAATAAAATATTGATAGCAAATAACCACATTTCTTGTCTTATAGGGGTCATGGTTCTTACTGGTAAAAAAAAACGCTGGTAGTATGTACATTTTAAAAGGTTTTCAAGGTTTTCACGGTTTAATATCAGGTCCCAAGGGATAAGTGAACACCTGTTTACAGAGGTAATCTATTCTTAGTTCTGTTGAGGCAGCCGACCATGAGTTTGCCAATATTCACTTCCTCCAAACTGCTCCACCAACATTTGTTTGACTCATAACTAAAGTGTGGCGTATTTTAAACAGGAAATACGTTTACATGGTTGTCATTTGCAGTAAGGTATAATTTGGACAGCATCGTACATATTCTGTAGCCTATATATTTTCTCGTTAATTTCACTATTCTTGGCTAACCTGTCAACTACATATTTATTCTACTTTGTACTACTGAGTTAAGAAGACAACAACACTTATTTCACAACAGGCAAGTCTTATTTGCTTTTATTTGACCCATTTCTGTGCCGTCATAACTATTCTTATTTAATTTAGTTCTATTGCCACCTAGCGGGCAGTAATACAGTGACAGTTTACCATTTGTCCAAATGACAAACAAAACACTTATAACCAGTCTCTCATTTAATATTTCTGAAACGTTACAAATGATATAAACAAAGAAAAATGGAGAAAACTGAAACAAATATTCAGTTATCATAAACAGGTTTACAGACCCAGGTGTGGACAGGTGTGAATATCTTTGACACATTCTACATTTCATTTCATTTTCATTTATTTCTTATTGCAGGCTCCAAAGCATAGTAAAATGTTAAGACAGAGTAAACAGACAAAAAAAAAAAAAAGAAACTTCCTTTGGCAGCTAAAAAAAGCAGGGTCAGTCAGAAGGGCATGATTTTCATAGAGGCGTCACAGAGAGTGTATATCTTCTCTTTTCTGACTTGGGATGGTAACACAGCCAAACAGCGCAAACAATAGCTTGGAAAAATAGGAGGCACCAGGTGGTGGGCTGGAATTAACATCACTAACCAGGCTTCAGTCCAACTTCCTAATGCACAATTTAGTCATTCGAATAAGACAGGCTCACTTGGAAACACTTGAAATGAGCAATAATCTTCAAATTTGGAGTCTAAAATTACCATTGGCCACTGAGTTGATGCATACTGTATCTTGTTAAGTGGAATCACTATGACTGTGCCATGTAAAACTGAATGGAAGCCCGACCACTTATTACTTATGTTAGTAAGTCTTCCTTCTTTACTAAAGTCATTACTTCCTTTGTTAGCTGAAAGAAGAAAAGTGGTGTGTCAGAAAAGTACAATACATTTTTACAGGGCTTTTACAGAGAGTGATATTTTTACCTTCTCTGTCTTGACATGGTATAAAACACAGCTTGAACAAAATAATCCACAGTGCCCCCAAAACTAATGGCTGTAGTCTGTCTTCTATAGCTTCTCACTACGTCACCACCAGGGGGAATTCTCAGTACCTGATTTACTGACTAACCCAGATGTAACTTCTAACTTCCTAATACAGGAGTCTTGTGGTCTTTTTCTTTATTCACAACAAAGTCATTGGCCTAATGCAGAACTGAATTAAAACCGTAAAAACGAAAGACTGCAGTGTTTTATATAAAGTGGACTAGTGTGTTGCTGCTGATCTGACAGTGTTTTCATGTGATGCAAGTGTGTGCCATTTTGTCATCAGAGTGACAATTTGATGAAGGATTGTTTTGGTAGCAGATAGTTTTGATAGCAGAGTGTGCTTTTGATAGCAGAGTTGATATAGATGTGAATGGTTTATTATTAAGTGTTGTGTCTTATTTGCTTGTGTGTAGAGTTTTGACACAGCGAGCCAAGTTTAGCAAAATGTGTTTAAACAATGAGCAAAAACTGTAAGCACATCAGGGTTCAACTGGTTCTTATAAATGTCTATTCATATGGTGATGATGGTTTGTGTGTGTCATTTGACATCAAAATAGCATGTTGAGAAGAAAATAACATTGTTTTAAATGCAAAGTTTCATTTTGCAGGAGAAGTGAGGGGTTTTGCCTATTGTGTGTGTGTTTTTTTATTTGTGTGTAGAGTTCTGAGAGTATGAGGCATGCTTTCAGAAAATGTGCGTAAACAATTGAGAAAAACTGTAACATGCCCAGGTTAGTGACTAATCCTGCTTTTTGGAATAGGTTACTCCTCAGGAAGGCTTGAGGTTTCAGTACTGGCCCTCCCATGCTACACAATACCTGGTCAATCCTCTAGCTAGCACAGTGTTTCTTAACTGGTGGGTCGGGACCCAAAAGTGGGTCGCAGAACCGTTCTGGGTGGGTCGTGGAGCCATTCTGGGTGGGTCGCGGAGCTTGTAGTTAAAAAAAAAAAAAAAAAATTACCATATCAGATGTAATGCCAGGGCTGTACATCAGTGGAAATGTAAAAAGAAATTACAAATTACAAATCAGTTAGCTGTTTAGATTGTTATGTGTCCTGGTGATAAGGATGAAATAGCCCTGTGTATATTCGACTTCCTGGTAATGGGAAATTATGGGTCCCTAGGCCGCACCACTTAAGAACCACTGCTCTAGCGTAGAGGTGTCTTGCTAGCACAGCATCACACTTTTAGAGAGTGTTTAGAACCTATACTGTACTGCCAAGCTGTTAGGCATTTCAGCCTCTTTGTAAATTCAGTTCACCTACATCAGGCTGTTGAAATAATTGTGTGTATATTTTACACTGAAACTTACACGTGTAATGTCTTTTGCACTAAGGACTGTATAGGCCTCCCACAACATGGACTATACATTCCTCTACTAATGCACTGTAAGACCGTATACAGGTATTGCAAATGTTACTCTGATTGTTGCGGCATGGTGCACTTTTACAAATTTGATATGCTCTGGTACTCAGCAGGGCTCATGTGTTGTATGAATTGTGTTGTATGTGTGGTGTGTGTTGTGTTGTGTTGTATTGTGTGGCGTGTGTTGTGTATGTGTGTTGTGTGTTGTATGTGTTGAATTGTATGTGTTGTGTTGTGCTGTATTGTAGTGTGTTGTGTTGTAAGTGTTTATTGTATATGTTGTGTTGTGTGGTGTTACATGTGTGGTGCTGTGTTGTATACACCACACAACACAACATATACAATAAACACTTACAACACAACACACTACAATACAGCACAACACAACACATACAATTCAACACATACAACACACAACACACATACAAGCATATATGTGTGCTGTGTGTTGGGTTGTGTTGTACTGTTCTGTGCTGTATTGCGTTGTGTTTTGTGATTTGTGTTGTATATTTTGAGATGTCTTGCAGTATGTGTAAGTGTATTAAGACACATTGCTATGACATGGCTACAATAAACTTCAAGCTTGAACTTGAACTTTAAATCTAAATGACACTTAATGATATAATTGATGATCACAAGCTTTAGAATTCTAATATTATTGCTGGAGCTAGGACGGTTATTTCCAGGCTTCTTTGTGGCCTATAATACTGTACTTTATTACTGTACTCACCCATCAATGAGAGCCATGCTTTAAATGCAATAAAATGAAAATCTACCCAGGGACTGCACCTCAGTCCATCCAGAAAGTTTACATTCCTCTTTGCACTCACTATTAAACCTGCTGGAATTCCACTGATTCCACTTTTTTCAACTTCAGTATTTAGACAATAATGTTTCTCTTGTCAGGTAAAATATATTTCAGAAATGACAGGAAGAAGTGCTGGTTTGAGGAGGCTTTGCTTAAGCTTTAGAGACATAAAGCACATGTTTTGCTTACTTGCATTTTTTTCTTTCTTCTAATCACTGTTTTATATTTGGGCAGTACGCCTATGCAACTGACTTAAGGGTTATAAACAGAGGCTTGAAAAAATGGCTATTTTGTATCCGTACCGCTTTTAGACTAGTGCTATAAATCAGATTGCGTAAAGACTCATAACAGAGGAGAAATAGAGGTCATGGACCCAAACAATAATTCTTCGTGTAAACTGAAAAGGTACCATGGAAACATTGGCTGCAGGTGGCAAAGTCATTAGTCTATGGTACGTTCTGCACCTCCCACCCTGGTTTCGTATACTGTTTCTATAAACTTCAGGGATGCCCTGCAAAGTCTCAGGGAAGATGCATATACATTTCATTCGTCTTGTGTGATAGGCCATATTTCCTTCCCAGACTTGCCTTTTCCCAGGACTCTTAACTCATTTCCTTAGCCTTGGTACGAGTCAGTAGTAAGACGAAAGGGTAGGATTCCTCTGCGCAATTGACCATTTATGCTGCCAAAGCTGCCCATTTAAATGCTTCATTTCATCAATGTCAGAATCAAAATGTTATTTGACGTTCCATGATTACATATACTGTAACAAAAATGAGATTTTTTATTTCGTTTGTCAACAGGATGTAACGGGAAGACAATGTCGAAATGGGAACCATGTGTCTGTAAACAGATTGAAATGTTGGGTTGGGATTGGGCCCCATCCCCCCCCAACCCCACTCCACCCAACCACCCCCGAGCAGGATACAAAACATATGTTTTCATCAAGAAGCCAAAATAAGGTTGGTCCATTACTAGCAACAGACGTCACCAAAGTAGGGTAATCCCCTGATGAGTTAGCACTCATACAGTCTCCTTTAGTTCCTTCCTTCATGCTCCCATAATTGTTCTGTTTTGCTTTTTCATTTGGCAGTGAACCAGATCACAACATCAAGCTTTTTTATTTTTTTACTCAGGCAACACGACAAAATTAGCACACTCTGTAAAAATACCCCCCGTTAAGCCTGAGACCATTAATCCCTTCCTTTTTCTACAAATTACAACAGCTTTTACAATGGAATGTGGGGCTCAGATGGTGTGCTATTATTAGCTGGGTCAGTGTGGTTTGAAGACAGCGGATTGACAAATAAAGCCTCACAGATGAACGTCTCTGTTTCAAGGGCATGTAAGGTAAAGATGTTGCCCACGCCTGCGTTAACAAAGACAACAGAAAAAAAGAACTTCTCCTAGGTTTTCTTAATAGGCATTGTTTTATTTTTTTAAAAACTAAAGTATCACTAAATGTGAACCTCTAATGGGTAAAAAAGAAAGAATGCTTTCAACCGATAGATTCAACTAAGGGTGTGAGTTTTTAAATCTTCTATGAAAAACAATGTGGTCCTCAACAATGCGAAATTCTAAGATTTTACATTATATCCCAGCATTCTTTAAAACTTTCCTCCTCTCAAAATTCCCATCACTCCAGTCTTACAGTTCACCCTTAAAGGTTAAACATAACTGAAAATGACTAAATGTCAATGTCATGGTTAAAATTCTGCAGTCAGTACCAATAAGAACAACAACAAGTCAATGAGCACACCAGCAAGAATTTAGAGCAGTGATGAATGTGTAATTGAATCCAAACATTTGTAATAAATCTTCTTCGACATTCATTACTTTTTGCTGACTGCAGTAGTCCAGTAAAACCCAACCCCTGTAAGCTTACTCACGTTTTACGGCATCCAACTCTCACAGATTTGCTGAGTTAGCCAGCTCTGAAAAACACTTCTTCTTTGTTAGCAATCTGGAATACAGGTTGTGCCCATCAACACTGCTGATTTTTTTTTTTTTGTGAAGACTTCAAAGAGTGGAGGTACATGCCATGTACATGACATGCGCTTGATTACAAGCCTACTTTGTGTCTGTAACTGGTGGAAATGAGTGTACTAAAGAGAGGAGAGACTTTGTACTCTAATACCACACATCACTTATTTATTTAGTCACCATCAGCCTTAAATATGTTTAGGATTGAGAGAACAAAGCCCACATTATTCTTATCTAGGTGTAGTTTATAGTAAAGCAAATTATATAAATTAAAACCAAATGCTAATTATAACATTTATTATGATTTGGGGCTTTTATGTACAGCGCATACACCCTACAAAACCTTTTTTTTTTACAAACTGGTAAAATGTTCATTCTTCAAAGAGTCATTAAAAAGCTGTGAAAAACAACTTCATTCTTTCCCACTCCATGGTCCAAACAGACAACCCAGCTGTCTTCCTGTCATTTCTGGCATGTTTGGTCTGTGTTTTTGTTATACAAAGCCTTTTTGCCCTGGAATTTTAAGAATATTTAGGCCGTGATGTGAAACAAGGGCCCCATTACAAAACACATTTAAGGACCACACACAAACAAACACACACACGCACACACACACACACACAAACAAACACACACACGCTCTCTCTCACTCTCTCTCTCTTTCTCCCACACACACACACACACACGCGCACACGCACACGCACGCGCGCGCACGCACGCACGCACGCACGCACGCACGCACGCACGCACGCACACACACACACACACACACACACACACACACACACACTTCATCCACACATTCTCTCTTTACCACCCTGTCATTATACGATTAAATTCAAATAATTCACATCACAAGGAAAAAAAAGAACACGTCTGGACACACACTTTTTTTTCCCTAGTCCGGTCCTTTCCTTGCCAAATCTCCTTTTTTTTTACTCAGCTATCCTGAACGCCCCGAAGTAACTCCCCTCTGCCTCGGGGTCCAGCATCCAGGCGTTGGAAACGCTGACGTAGAGTCCGTCTCCAGATTTTATCTCAACGACTCCTCCCTGCTGCTGGCAGGACATGTGATACCCGCTGGGCCTCCAGCGGTTGGTGCTGCCCGTCTTCATGATCATAAGCGGCCTGATGGGGGAACCGTGGCTGGGCCGCTCCAGGAATATGTACTGGATCAGCTGGACTGGACTGGGCGTAGCTGTCGCGGGACGCCCCGCGGGGTTGTTGGGGGGCGCGGAGTGGGACTCCATGCTCAGTTCTGGTTCGCTGTAGTAGCGGAAGCAGGTTTTGGCGTATACGTAGTACACACCTGGTTTCTGGAACAGGATCCGCCCATTGCCATATTTGAGCTGGGAGAGGTGACCTCGGTCGGCATTCCAGTGGATTATGGTGGCGTAGACTTCTCCTAAACACAAAATCCATCCTGGTTAGACTCTGACTATGGGTCATTATTTATACATGTACAGATGGAATCTCTATCCAAGCCTATATAGCTTCATTTAGATACAACACTTAGTTTCCTTCCTAAATAAAGTATATATCTGTCTATCTATCAGTCTGCCTGTCTGCCTGTCTGCCTGTCTGTCTGTCTGTCTGTCTGTCTGTCTGTCTGTCTGTCTGTCTGCTTGGCCTTAACATTATTGTCTTAAAGCCAATAAGTCCAGCAATTCCTCAAATTAGCTGCGTGTACCAATGACCAAAGGTGTAAAAACCAGCTTGAGAAAGTAAAAGTCCTGCCATGTATTCCCTCTGCCAGTACTCTTAACACAGCTGATTTCACTAATTAGCTCCTCTACCTGGCTGAGAAGTTGGCCAATTAGGATCAGCTGGTTCAGTGAATTGGCTGGAACAAATATTTGGCAGGACTTTTACCCTCTGAACCCCGGATGTCCTCCTCTGCTGTGGACAAGCTGCCTTTACTGTACAAATGGCTGATAGATGTGCGACTGCTAAGAAATACAGAAGAAGAAGTCACACTGTAACACTTAATAATAGGCGTGGCACTCACTCTGGCCATTTGTGCTGGGTGGTTTTATAGGCAGGTGAGCCACCGGGGTCCTGGGTTTTTGCCTTTTATGGACTCTGAACTGGTACTTGTGTTGGAGTTCTTTGGCCGTCTTTCCCATGGATGGTTCTCTCTCTGTCCCCTGCACCTATCAGGTAGAAGGAAGGAAAAAAGTTTTTTTTTACCACAAAATACGTTATCCATTTGAAGCTAATGGTTTCAGTATAACGGTATTCTAGATTTTTGTTTACTCTTTCTTAAAGTCCATGCCATGCTCTGAAAAACTGGAAAACCCTTTTTTTTCTTAGTTTATGTCATCAGTTCATTTTGGATAACATCCTTCCCTTCAGTTTCAAGCATCAGTTTGTTCTTTTAAAATAAAGCTGGCACCTTGTACATGGCAATGTTAGCTGACTAACACCTGGCACACCTGGGCTCTTTTTGAAGCCCAGGTGGAGTGGAGTGGAGAACGCCACCATATAAATGGTGCAGCTGTGTGATGCGTTGCCCAGAGGTAGCGTGCAATTTGAATCATTCTCCTGAATCTTTTTCCACAACAAAGCCACCACAGACATATATGCAAAGTGCAGTAATTCCGTACCACAGGAATCTAACCCTGAAGTCCGGAAGAGGAGCAATTTGGTGCTTGGCTTATCATTAATTAAACATGACAGTGAATACATCTCGTGTGCACAGAGTTGTTCATATTAGCTCAGTGTAATGTTGTTGGACGATGATAGCTTTTTTCACAATACTTTGTGGATTGTGTTTGCTACCTTGTTTTATCAGCTGACAAGACAAAACATTAATGCAACGCATAATTCGTTTGAGAAATGGAGGAAGGCGTTGTTTGTAATGAAGCTACATTTCGATTTCATAGCGGTGAGATGTTCTAGCTAGTGAGATGAGTTAAATCCGTCATTATAGATTTTTCAGTTAGCCATAAATCAAAAGTCGCCGGATTTATGTAGCGTGAAAACTGAAGTCCATTGGATACAACACATGGCGGGGATCGAGTGATATATTTTACCGTAAAGGAGGACATTATCCACACATTTAATGACCATTAAATCAGTTTGAACTATGGGCCTTCATCTACTCAAAATAAAAGAATCTAATAGCCATGTTATTTTAATGCTTACGCCAGACAGTGGCAAACTGAAAGATGTCTGGGTTACTGGCGATGATGTTTACAAAATGCAGGACACATTGCTTTAATGCGGGTAAACAGTTTGAAAGGGCAAGTACAAGTGTGAGCACGAGACAAAACCAGCGTGCTGTCAACACAGTTGTTGCGCAAAATACTCCCCTTTTCGACACATAACGGCCGTTAGATGGTGTTTTATAACAGACATTTACATCAGAATGTAGGCTATAATAAAAACGCTCACGCTATGCTGATAATAAACCAACTCAAATGTTTTCAGCAGTTAAAGCTACAAAATTGAATAGCCCACTGTTGACCCCAAATATAAATCTCGTTTTAAACAAGACCACGAGGCATTCTTTTGAATGATATGGTAAATGATAAATGTGTCAGGATAGACATTTCACCGATAAAGTATCAAGACGCATAGGTTATACTTTTTAACCCGGAACAAAAGTTAAAATAATATACTATACATATAGCCTGTTACTTACCTGAAAATAACCTGTTAGGTGCAATCCAATAATCACGCAGCATACAACTTGCAGCACTCCGATAATAGTGATGATAACATTGATGGGCGCTCTGGAGGTCACTATATTAGGTTGTATAAGTTTTGGTTGGCGGGGATCCATATCGGTCAAGGAACTTATTTCTGTCAACAGTTATGACAAAAAGGAAAAGTGTTTTTGAGACCCCAACTCTAGGTAGGCTACATATCCTGTCTCACAAATGCTGTTGGAATATCGACGCGGTTCCATAATCCTTGCGGCAGAATGCCCATCCCTCTCATTTTGGTAGGCTACATAGTTTTCCCACAGATGCCGGCCGGTTAAGACTCAGAAGGGGAAAACCTACATCACTGTCCTGACGTGGGTAGTAGGCTAAGTTAAACAGTTCAATCAAAAATGTTAACCAGCGTCCCACAGGTGTAGTCTACTTTAAGTAAACAAATTGGTCTTCGTCTGATAAGTTTAAGAAAAGGTTTGTTAACAGTTAGTTATAGGAGAACCTGTGCACCCCCCCCCCCCCCCCCCCCCACACACACACACACACACACACACACACGCACTGTCTGTCTCTGTCCCCGTCCCCCCTCTCTGCGTCTATGAGTGTAAAGTAGTAAAACAACTGTAAAAAGAAAAAAAGAAGATTTTTTTTACAGCATTTCCATGCTACCAGCTACTGTTCAGATGAAATGAAAACCTCTGGCACCAACCAGAGTAGTACTAGTACAGAGTAGTAGCAGTACTTGGAATTATCAAACTTTCATATTTGAGTTTTGAGACAAAATGTGCAGCGTCTGTTTCAGTGATGACTATAGTTTACAAGACTTTTTAAAAGAAAAGGTCATCTTTCAAATGTCTTGTTAATATAGGTTTGACCTACTCAGCCATAGCTTGAGGTTTTGTTTTTGTGACACATTTATTCGAGATCCTTTTCTAAAGTCACTTACAGTACATTAGTGAGACAGTCCCCCTGGAGCAATGTGGGGTTCCTCAAGGGCTCCTAAGCCTTGGATAAGGGGGCAGGAGAACTCTGGTTAGTCCCTCCGCCACCCACATTTTTCCTACTGGTAGTGGAGTCAAACCTGTGACCACCTGAGCTGCCCCGTTTTTACAGTACATGCCCGTAAACGCTGACACCTCTTCCCACTCCTGTACACAGACAGTCTCCAGCCAACCTGTAATATTTCCGGGATAAGAAAGGTTATTAGCGATACATTTACCATCAAACTGATCCTGGATTAGTAAAGACAATCCTTTGTCTCCTAATCGCTATTATTATTTTAATACCCTGGAGAACTCCACCCTCTCTTTGTTGTGCTCTTGTAAATCTGCTTGACTCACTCAGACCAAAGTTGTTCCAGTAAATTTCTACTTACTTGGTCAGGCAAGTGCATGTCTTGGACCACTCCCAGTGCCGTGTTGTTGCGTTTGCACTTCGTCCTCTATTTGGTAATCAGAGGAGCTGCTTGAATCTCTGCCGGGGAAATACACAAATATTTATTCCAAACACAAGTTGGATACATGCGTGTGTCATCGAGGAATTTGGAGGATAAAATTCAGTGGAAAAGAGAGCTTGGGTAGGTTGATATACAGATGCACGAGGATGCCTGAGCCCATATAAGGGTCTAGTTATTGATTAAGGCGACTGATATACATGTATGGGTCTAGTTATTGATTAAGGCGACTGATATACAGACTGAGTCCATATATGGGTCTAGTTATTGATTAAGGCGACTGATATACATATATGGGTCTAGTTATTGATTAAGGCGACTGATATACAGACTGAGTCCATATATGGGTCTAGTTATTGATTAAGGCGACTGATATACAGACTGAGTCCATATATGGGTCTAGTTATTGATTAAGGCGACTGATATACATATATGGGTCTAGTTATTGATTAAGGCGACTGATATACAGACTGAGTCCATATATGGGTCTAGTTATTGATTAAGGCGACTGATATACAGACTGAGTCCATATATGGGTCTAGTTATTGATTAAGGCGACTGATATAGGCTACAGACTGAGTCCATATATGGGTCTAGTTATTGATTAAGGCGACTGATATACAGACTCTCTTCTCATCTGGACTCTCCACTTTATCTTATAGTTCTTTTTATCTAGTGGGTCATTTCCTAAGTGGACTAAATGGCACTTAAAAGAGCCTTAATAATGTACTTATCAAGCTGCTGGAGATGAAGCACAATGAACTGCAGCTATATTTATGTAGGCCTACTGGCAGGCCATAACTAAACATGCAATAACATTTGGACTCCAAAGAATTTATTATTAACTAACCAGTCAATTTCCACTTGGTCAGGCAAATGTCTCGGCCACTTCCTCTGCCTTGTTTTGAGTTCGAATTTTGTCCTTCATTTGGCAATCAATAGAATTGCTTGAAGCAGTGCCGGGCAAATACACAAAATATCTATTCAAAACATAATTTAGATGTATGTGTTTGTCGTAAAGGGATTGGGAGGATAAAATGCAGCCTGAGAGAATGTTATAATTCAGATGCCTGTGGATTGTGCATGCATTCTTAGAATTAAAAAAAAACTATTTTGGGAGCTTGTGAATAATATGCTCAGATTAGGAGGAATGAAAGAACAAGCTAACCTAATCCTTGGTGTTCAGATGCAGAACTGGGAGATGACACTGGTTGGCTTTTTGAACTGATTATGCAAACATATATTTGCATACCCTGTTTTCCAGGAATATGTAGACATTTAAAACATCAGCTATTGCCATATTAATATTTGGTCTAGCCTGCCTTTGGGGATTGCACCTAAAGCCATGTTCCAGCTGTTTGTGAAAGGGGGTCAATTAAAAAAAAAAAAACATCTGTGTTAGTAGACCTTAATAGATCTGAAATAGCCAAAACATTTTCTTTTCAATTATTTTTTTGGGTTTGACCTACAGTACAAAGGCTTAAAAGGGCAATAGCCCTTCTTGGCGTGTCATTGCTCCTTGGTGTAATTATTATCCATGCTTGTTTTATTCATGTTTCAAGCCGGAAACTTTTATTTTGGTACATGTTAAACCCAAATGTTTCCGGAAGTTGAGCGGCAGTGTTCATTCCTGGTTCATTCAGGCATGTTGCGGGTTGTTGAGTTGGTGACACAAGTGATAGTTGTATTCGTGACGGTGGAAATGACTTCTCGAAGGAGCGAATGACAGTTCGTGTTATTCACAAAACGTGTCGGTGTTCATGAGCTGAGAAATGAATCCATCTCTGTATAGAGGTCTAAGTTCTTTTTGGACATGTAGGACCTTGGGTTATCCTCATGCCCTTTTGTTGTAATGCTGTTTCGTTAGTTGTTAAGTTGTTAGTTGAGTTAAGAGCTTGTAGACACTGTGTTCTCTCTAATGATATTAAGGTGGACTTGCTTTTGGAAATCATGTGTAAGGATACACGACGTCGCTGTCAAAATGACTGGAATCCGGGGTAAACTCCTGGTTTGTTGTTCACAAAACCACATTCTGCAGCTCTCTCGGACCAATCATCAAACCATACTGGATTTGCTAAAGAATGAAGCCGTACAGAAGTATATACAAAGGCTCACACATGAATACAAAATTGTGACATGTACGTTAGAAAACCTTAATCTCAGTGAGTCTGACAGGCGACACTTTCATCAAAGACGGGTGGAATTGTTACCTGTGGTAAATGCATTCATGCGCACAGTAGATGCTGCTAAAGATCTACAAGAAGTGGAGACAATTCTTCAAAGTACGTAGAGCCGTGTGAATAATATTTCTCGACGTCGTAAAGCCTGCTAAGCCTAAAGGCTTGCTACTCTGACCAGGCTACTAGTTGGCCTTTCTTTACCCGTGTGTTACTTTCATGAGGTGATTAACAGTCACCGCTTGGTGGCATAGTCATCACAGTCAGAAATCTCAAGCTCATCACATGTTTTGAAAGGTACCGTAGATGCCCCCACCCAAGACGAACAAATGGTGGAGCTCCTGAGAGAGGAGCAAACAGAACTCAATAGAAGAGTAGACGACTTAAATAAAGAAGTAGGCTACATTTTATATACTATACAACAAGGTACTACAAGATTTTATTCCCAATGAAATGACAAAATATTGACTTGTTGATATTGCTTGATTTAAAAAAAAAGTTGATCCAGACTCTGGTTCCAGTAGATGAGAATGATGGCAGCGATGTCATCCTTGAAGTTGCCTCCGGCAGGACCACAGGAGGTGATTAAGATGCTACTTCATTTATTCACTCTGAAATTGCATGCCCTGAAAAACTACAGCATTTTCATGTTAATTAGACCAGTCTATTGTGTTTACCAGGTGACATTTGCCAGCAATTTACCCGTGAGATTTTTGACATGTACGAAGGTTTTGCCAGCTACAAAAACTGGAACTTTGATGTTCTTAATTACACTCCAGCAGACTATGGTAAGACACCTCACCGACACACTGGCACATGTGTGCCTGATCAATTGTAGTACTACCTCTTAGACTGAACATTGGGCACATTCTTGCCATCCTCATATCAGATTGACAGAAAAATATTTCACAAAAATACATCCATACAATAGATGTCTGCATTAATGCAGTTCGTTTTTTCCCCCAAACAATTGTGTAAATTTAGAAACTAAACATTGTTTCAGTGCCTATATAATGTGTTTGTATTTTTTTTAATGTGTTAATAAATTGTTCTTATTAATTGCATAATGAACTTGCATGTTTCCACTGTTGTCATTTGGGTTTTCTTTCATTGTCACAGCAGTGTCTAGTGAAGACGTTGGCTTTCCTTCCCACAGGTGGGCTGCACCACGCGGCAGTGCGGGTGTCTGGGGAGGCGGTGTACAGGTGGCTGAAATTTGAGGGGGGCACACACAGGGTGCAGCGGATCCCCGAGGTGGGCCTGTCCTCCCGCATGCAGCGCATCCACACGGGCACCATGATGGTGATCGTGCTGCCTCAGCCCAGAGAGGTATTTTTTAACCACTCCACTGACTGAACCTTCACAACCAACCTCTGTAGTAACAAAGCACTGTGGTTTCAGGTGAACAAGCTAAGAGTCTGGAGTCAGCCAGAAAATATGATTAACATTTGAAGTATTTTTTATGCACCCGGGTGCAATATTATATAGCTCAGGCAAAGTGACTGCAGCATTCCAGACAAGTTTTTTTATAATTTGGATTTTTGCAAAATAAAATTAGCTGAAGTCAAGTGCTAGCCATAGGACAAACTGATGTTTTATAAAAGTCCATTATATTCCTCTGCCAAGACCGAATTGCAATGTTAAACACTTGGCAAAAATAATTTCTAGATCAGCATGTTTCATGATCATAAGACACACAGTGTGGACAGACAGAGGGCAGAGTTGTTACATGTGTAGGTTCTTTTCTTTCATTAAGATTGCTTATTTACTTTTTAGTTTTGTATTGTGACATGAAAAGATTTCTGTTAGAGGTTGTGTTTAGCTGTGCCACCACCTTCTTTCTCTAGGTGGACATTCAGGTAGACCCTAAAGACTTGAGGATCGACACTTTCAGGTCCAAAGGAGCTGGGGGACAAAGCGTAAACACAACAGACAGCGCAGTTCGAATTGTCCACTTGCCCACTGGTAGGAACATATTGTTTGTGTTGTATTGGCTTTCTTTTAAAATAATTTTTTGTCTTGCCTTTAAAGACTTAGACTTAAATGCTGAATAAAACATGCTGAAGGCTTCTTTGACTTAAAATCCTGACGAATATTACGCCATCAATAAGCCTTTTTGTGACAAGTGCTTCTCAGTCAGTACAAAGCAGTAAAGAAAAAAAGTTTTGAATCTGGAAAGTATTTGGAAATCATTTAACACACAAATGCTGTTACTCCTCAGGTATAGTGGCCGAGTGTCAGCAGTCTCGTTCTCAGCTACAAAACAAAGACACGGCCATGCAGGTGCTGAAGGCGCGCCTAAACCAAAGCATCATGGGAAAACAGACAGCAGAAAGAGACACAGCACGCAAACAACAGGTAACCAAAATGGCTGCACACACACACACACACACACACACACACAAAAGCCATAAGCAAAGATACACGGCTGACTGTTTTCACCCTTCCCTTGCTAGGTGGGCACTCGAGCCCAGGCTGAGAGGATTCGCAGCTACAATTTCAGTCAGGACAGAGTGACTGACCACCGCATCAGTTACATGACTCGGGACATCAAGGTTAGACATCACCTGGTTCTATCTGTGCTCATAAAACAGGTGATTTCAATAATTACCTCCCCTACTTGGCTGAAGAGTTGTGCTAATAAGAATTAGTTGATTACGTGAATGGCTGGAACAAATACATTGTACTGGATGATAGCTTCTGAGCCAAGGTTCTTTACCACCACTCTACATAGTAAATTCATACAAAATATTAGATAAAGGTCTTTATTAAAAATAGACTATGTATGTGAGATTCTCAATATGAGAGTTTAAGCAACAAAATGTTGGATCACTTGTAACAAAATAACAGTCCTTACCTACCAGCCTTTTCTGGTCCAGAACAAAAATATGCCGTTGATCTCCTCCATGAATTCAGAACTTTCCATCTCCCAAAGTGAAGACGTTTGCACGGTTGTGGATGTGCACACTTGACTTGTGTGACCATCTTCTATCTCTGCTGCAGGAGTTTATGAGGGGTGGAGAGGAGCTGGAGGAGCTGATCTCCGCGCTGCTGGGGCACAGCGACCAAGAGGCCCTACTGGAGCTGGTGGAGGCTAGTCACCCAAAGCTGGCAAAGCAGCAAACTACTGACAAGGAAGGAGACTGACCTAGGATCAGTCCAGAGGCGGACGAACCGGACTGATAAAGGCCTGCTATGTATTCCTTCTGCCTGTGCTCTCAACACAGGAGGTTGCACTAATTATGTCATCTATCTAGCATCAGCTGGTTCAGTGAGTTGGCTGGAACAGATATGTGACGGGACATTTACTTTCTGAACCTGGGATGTCCACCTATGGATCAGTCCACTGGACATCCTTTACCCTTGGTGGTGACACACAGGCTTAATGGACTAATGCAGGGATCGAATGAATGGACTGATACAGGAGATAAGTTACTACGTCAAAGCTGGTGCTGTGCATAGATGACAGAAGTGGTTTCTATTTATCAGAGACATTACAGTTGCATCCAAGTAGACCTTCACTTGAGAGGTAGTTCACTTTTTGCCTGAATGTTGGACACAGGTCAAAAAGTCAGCCTTTCAAAGATAAATGCTTATAAATGACTTATGACTCCACAAAGAGATCGCATTGCAGTAAGACAAAATGAAGAATTTAAATAAATAGAAATAAAACATAGTGGCAGCGATTCTGGGTGTGGCTGAATGTGTCTTGTAACACGAATGGGCGCACACACGCACACTTATCTCACACTAACTTGTTGCTGAAAAACCTGGCAACCAGTAATGTAAACAGTATCTCCCTGAAACAGAATTAATGTGAGACAGCTGCCCAAATGAGTGCCAGTTCCCCCACTGCTATTCTGACTGACTGCCTTCTCTACTTTTCTCTGTGGCATGTTGTGTATGGGACTGTGTTGCACTGGGCAAAAGATATATGTTTACTTACACAACATAGTTTAAAACCCAGTAAGAAATAGCCTGGAGGTGAGCCTAAATACAAACTTTAAGTGATAGTAATCAGTTTAAGCTTTAACCACAAAAGTGAAGTTTTACTAATGACATCATAATGATACAGACGTATGTCACGTTTTCAGGGTAATCATAGAAAAATACCTTTACATAAATACATGACACTTAAAAAATCTTTGAGAGGAAGATACTAATAAAAATCTCACCTTCATACTTGAATGCGAAGAGCAATTAATGATTAGCAAAAAAGAAAACAGTCTGTGAAGACATGCCTGCTGGAGACATGTTTTGTTTAAAATAATATGTGCCACAGGTTTCTTGTTTCTCAGTGAGCTGTACAAGGGCTCTTAAATCTGACAATCATTCTTTTCAAACAGCAATCATGCTGGCAAAGATGTTTAAACTAACGACTGGTTCTTTTTTCACCTTCCATCCACATTTAGCAACTTAAACGTAGCTGACACATTTGAGCAGACACACATTTCAGGTGACACTTTACCACCCTTACATAAACATACAAAATTCCAGATTTAGGGCAAAAAAATAATGCCTGATAATTTCCTGAGTTCCTCCTCCACATCTTCTGTAAAACTAGGCCAAAAAGGAAGTTCTCTCAATCGTCCTTTCCCCTCTTACGGAGGCTTCTGGATTTGCTGTTGTCTGTCTTCCTCTTGCGGAAGGTGGCCCCAGCGCCTCCTTCATCCCCCAGAGAGGTGATGGTGCGCTCCCTAAATTTGGGCTTCGGCTCAGGCGGTAGCTCTGTCGGCGCAGCTGCAGCGCCCCCTGTGTCCACCTGTGGCAACTGCAGATCCACGTTCTCACTGTTGGGTAAACAAAGGTGGTTAATGGGGCTGCAGCACGATATCCGGAAAGTGTGTGGTATGCCATAACATTGCTGAATGTTGGCGAAAGACATGACTTAATGTCCTTTGGCTCTGTCTTCACTATTACGCTCCACACAGTGAGCATCCCAGGCTATGGGGGAGAGCATCAAGGGCAGTAGGGCTTCATGTAATTTAATAATTTGATATGTTGAGTGTAAAAGCATAGCTTAAAGAAATGTACCACAGATTGCAGTTAAGCCATGTTTTGTGATATGTTTATCACGATGTTATATGTAATAATGCCATGAGACTTTTACCCTAGTGATTAATGGTAGGAGACTTCTACCACTTATCCTGCTACTTTAACTACCGGTTACTACAGCAAGAAAGGTGTGTTTCATGATCATGTATGTGCGTGTGTGCATGTTTGTGTGTTTTACTCACTATGGGTCCTCCTCCTCTTGGATCTTTTCCCAGGCTCCATAGGGATTGATCCTTGGCTTCTTGGCAGGCGTTTCCTCCACTTCTTTAGCAGAGTCGGGGCTTGAGGCATCTCCAGAACTTTTCTTCTCCTCAGCCTCAGCACCCACATCTTCTTCGCTCTCCTCTTGTACCTCATCTTCCTCCTTTCCAGATGTCTCAGGCTTCTCTTCTTTTCTTTTCTGGGGAAAGAGAGATTTTTGTCGTTACCTTAACAATTTAACTCAACAATGGATATGGTTATGTTTCTTGGTAGATGTTTTTTTCCACAGCTACATACAGTACTAAAACTTCACAGTGTAAACAAAAATACTTGGCTAAGATGTAAAATACGCTAGAAATATTTTAGTAGAAACAGAAGCATACCTTGTAAAGGCTACTAATAGTCTGAAACAGAATGAATCTACTCTACTGCACAATAAATTACTTCATGTCTATCTCAATCTAGGCTAGCAGCAGAACACATTTATATGGTGGAAATCTGGCTTGGCTGTTTCCAGAATCTGACCAAACATTCTATCAAGTGGAGGATGAACGTCTCACCCTAAAACTTATTTTGGGGATTTTAGTCTGTTTGGGCTCCTCAGTCTCCACGGAGGCTTTGGCCCCATTTGAGCTGTTCCCGTCCTCAGACAGAGGCTCAGGCTTGGGGGGAGACTGCTCCTCCTCTCCCTCCCCTGGTGGTGCAGGGCTGCTTCCTTTAGAGGGGAAATCTGCAGGCTTCTCCCAGCTTGACTCTAAGTGCAGATGAAAATAGTGCAGAGAAATAATAATAATAATATTAATAACAAGAATTAAAAAAAAAAATTATACTGGACTTTACATTTGACAAAATCTAAAAGTGCTTACAGGACTAGAAAGAAAAAAAGTAATTAAAATGGGTTAAATAAGCTAAAAACTAAGATGATAAAAAAAGGAATTAAAACTACAAAAAGATTTTAAAAATTAAATGCTCTGCTTATGTGTACAGCCACTTAAATGGCCCATGGTTAAATTTAGCTTTGTGTTCAAATTTACTTCAGCTTATTATTTCTGAACATCACTAAATAGTCTGCTCATTTGCTGCAGTATATGTATTTAGGTTTGCATAGATGTTAGCCATGACGGTCAGTGGGACAGCTCACCTCCTGTTTCTGTGTTGTAGTAGTAGGTGTATCCATCTGGACTCAATGCCTCCATCCAGGGGGACCCCGACTGCATAACGATAAAACAGGATGAAGCAAAAAAAAAATCCACTCCTGGTCCTGTGGCTAGTTGATAAACTGATTATGGTATTATGGAGCATAGTGGTTACTTATATTCACAGTTGCTTACATGTACCTCAGTTTTCTGTTCAGTTGGCACCACTGACTTAGTCTGACCTTGAAATCCCTGTGGTTTATCCCACTGTGATTCTGCGTGTGCGCACACACACACACACACACACACACACACACACACACACACACACACACACACACACACACACACACACACACACACACACACACACACACACACACACACAGTTAATGGGTAGTTTTACTTTCAACTGTCAATGGCTATGGTTTTACTTTCCTCTTCATTTTATGACAATAGTAAGTGTAAAGTTGTAAATTTACATTAATGTAATCGATTCGGTTATCATTTAGAGGATGAAGTGGCTCCCACCTCCTGTTACTGTGTTGTAGTAGTAGACATGTCCATCATCAGTCAAAGTTTCAACCCAAGCGTTGGATTTACTGTTGCTGCCGGCCTTTGAGCTTGACTTTGAGCTTGACTTTACTTTCTGAGTCTTGGTTTGCTGTTTAGGCTGCTCAGGTTTACTCTGCGGCTCAGTTTGAGATGCACCTGTATCACAAAAAAACAGTACTAAAAAACACTGGTACTGTATCTAATTTACACTTGATCACATAGGATGGTAGACTTTCAAAATCTGTTGATTACCGGATTCTGTCTGAAGTCTCTTCATGTCCTCTTCGTACGCTTTAAGAGCTGCCTCCTCCATGGCTGCAAACTCCTTTGACATGCGATCCTCCTTCTTCGCCTGGTCAATACTCTTCTTTTTAATCTGCAACATGACAGGGCAGGGAGGTGAAGGGGTGGTCAATAATGTTGCCTGCATATCATTGCCAGCTCTTATCTCCACAAACTCAGGGCAGATGGCATGTTTTTTTTTTCTTCTGAATCCTGAATTCTGTTTTTATCTGAATACAGCACCATCTATTGGTCTGTATGAGTAAAACCAAGTTAACTGTAAAACTAGCCACTGGCCATTGCTATTGTAGGTTGCAAAACCCCCTAACGTGAATTTCTTGCGGGCTAACTGTACGTATGATATCTGTAACTTGTATCTTTTTACGCTCTGCGAAAATATCATATCAAATATCACAAGAACGTGCTGTAAATCCTCACCTCCTCAATTTTTGCAGCCACATTTTGCTTGTGATTCTTCCCCCTCTCGTGAAATTCAATGCTCTGTGGAATGAAACGTACAGAATAATCACTGAAGTCATGCACAAATTCTGGACAACAAAGTAAAAAACAAGGCTGTGGACGCACCGGTTTGTTGTCCGCTATCCAACATTTACAGTATTGACAAAATTTCTTGGGCTGAGACTTCCAGTAGTCAGCCCTAAGGATGAGAAGCAGAGTTGGTGATTACCACCAAATACATGCACATTCAAGCATCGATTTCCACCAATGACATAATAGTAAAAAGTAAGGGACTGTTGTAAACATTTCGCGGTTCAAAACTAATGTAAACACATAATAAACGAGGAATATGTTATGTTAACGAGTCTAACAACTATCATAGCCATATGAGGTAGTCTAGGTTTAAAACCAACATTTAATATTCACTTAACGCCAGCGTCGTTGCTTACATTTCCCTTTATCTGTACTGCAAAACGGCCTCTTCAGACGGAATTACTCAAACCTAAAAGAAAAAGACCACAACAAAACATAAGCCATCTACTGTCTATGATCTCCCTACACCGTGGACAGATTTCTTAGCCAGCCGTCGCCTAGAATTGACGTCACTGTAGACGGCTTGGCGCTTAGTGGAAGGCAGGTGCAGTAAAAGTCCCGTTAACTAAGAGACTCAATAATGCTGAATTATTTTCTTGAATATTACAGGTTTTGTTGTTAAATTGCTGATTAATTTATAAATAGGACATTTTAATGTGTATAGCACGTTTAAAACCAAAGTGCTTCACAGTATACAGAAAATGGCTAAACAACCAGGTTAAAAGGTTTAAAAGTTAAATAAACATATATGGTTAAAACACATCAGTGTCATGAAACACAGACAAGAAGACAAAGTGCAATCATCGCAAATTGTCCATCTTAAGATTCCCACAGGGTCAGAGGCCATCAAAAGCAAGTTGGAAAAGATGTGTTTATACCTGATGAAAATTGCTCATTCTTGTCATAGCTACTGAGTTATGAAGTTGGCAAACTACAGCATAGCCTATAGCCTAGGCAATAGGGCTGCTGCTTTGGGGCACAATTTGACAATGGGGCCAACAATTATTAATGGCACAGGTTGCAAAATTGTATTCTTTCATAAGATCCAAAGTTTCTAGCAGCACCCCTGACGGCATAAATGCTTTTGGATTCCTGGCTTTCGCCCACGTGGCCCAGTTTGACTCCTCCTGGTATGTAAAAGTAGGCCTACACTCTTGTAGTGTCATACTCTCGTGACGTATGGAGGCAAATCTAGATGTACGTTTCTGAAATAATTTTTGCCGGTGATGCCATTTGTACATGCTGACTGCAGGTGTTATCTAACTTTAAAAAAATGAGATAGGCCTAGATTCAACGCAGTGTTATCTTGTGTGTAATGCCTGAGAGAAGCCTATTCTGTTGCTCCGGTGATGAAATCTGCATAAGTCAATAGATGGAAATGATTACATTCTTGGCATAATTTCACATTTTGTCTCATACATCATATTTTCTTTACTTACTCGTGTTTGACAACCATTGTAGAAAGGCCTAAGTCCAGTCTGCATAACAAAACAACATGCTGGAAGTTTAAAAAGCCTTTATTTTAAATGAAACACACAAACCTTTTCCAATGACAGTGCTTAAAAATACAAACGAAAGAACAACAACAAAAAGTAATACCTTTCCTTTAAGTGCAATTGTGAATATTATTTTTAGTTATGCTTGTTCAACACATTAAAATCTTAACCTGTTAGGACCTGTTTATTTCAGTGCTACATCGGCCATAACTGAAACTCTAGTGTTTTCTCTAAACAAACAATATTTAGAAACAAATAATTTAACAGTGAAAGTGCAGTACCAAAACACTTCATTGACTTAGATACATTAACAATAGGTGCAACAATAACAAAGAATTCCCCATTTCATCTCAGTGTTCCTCCCATGTGAAAATTAGGTGTGTCTGTGTGTGTCTTTGTGTGGTTAAAAACACTGAAAATGGTGTATCGGTGTTAGTCTATTGACGTTTCATTTTATCTGTATGTAAACACTTTCAAGCTGGTCAAATTTGGTTAAAGTTTTTCATTATAAAAAGAATATCAGTAGAGATTAGAACAGTTCAGTCCCTTGAAACATTTCGTGCAGTCGTCGCGATTTCTTTCTCTTCCCTCAAATCTCTAGTTGTTTTAAAAACAACTTACTGAAACCAGCAGATTAATGATTAGCAGCATGTTTGGCGTTCCGCTTTTAAGGAAAAACGCAATAAAAAAAACGACTGATTTATAAACAAGCTTTACAGGGCAGTGAATCGATTAAGGGTAACTAAATCCATGGTCAGTGCATACAGCAAAGCTGGGGGCTTTATGATAATTAAAAATGTGGCTTTGGAGAATGGGAAACTTTAGATTACATTTTATTTATTTTTATTGATTATTTTTTGCATAAATAAATAAATGCAAAAAGAACCCCCTTTAAAAAGGAAGCACTTGAACTCCAGTTTCTAGTAGCCCTCCACAACGTGACATTTTTCCAGTCACTCTTGTTCACATTCAGAGATCACATTTTCAGTAGGTATAAACCACCCCAACCAGCAGGGCAGTGGCACGTAACCAGATCACCACTTTCTGGGCTCAAGCAGTGCCAATTTCACCATGTTCCAGCGTTGTCTAGTAGCAGCCATCTTTCCAACTGCCATCACGCAGTGCGCTGAGGGTTGCTAAGCTCTTTGGAGGTGCCAGTAAGCTGAAAAACACATGAACAGTTTAAGTATAGCACTGTTTGTAATTTACTGTAATTTTGCACCAATTGGAATATAACAATGACTGTATAGGTTCACCAATGTCTACGGGTTATACTTTTTTACTTTTTCCACCAAGTACATCTAATCGACACTCACAGAGCACTTTATTGGGAACACCTTTTCACCAATCCATGCATTTGTCTAATCAGCCAATGATGTGTCAGCAGTACAGTGCATAAAATCATGCCAGTGTGGGCCATGACTTTGAGTTAATGTTCACATCAATCATCAAAATGGGGGCAAAATGCGAACATGGTGACTTTGACTGTGCATGGCATGATTTCTGGCACCAAACTGGCTGGTTTGAATTTTTTTTTGGTTAAAGCTGAATTTTCAAATACATCAGTCTCAAGAGTTATGCAAAAAATAAAACACACACAAACATAAACAAATGTAATATCTGCCAATATCGCCAATGATGAAGTGTATCCAGGACAACTTTATGAGCAGTGTTGCCAGGCAATGTTCCTGATTCGTTGCTCTGGCACACTCCAACTAATATTGGACATAGTTTGTTTTCTTTAATTACCAATGAGCAAATTATCATGGCCATCCAATCAGAAAACATGAAACAGGTAATGTGGTTGCCAAACAAGTTTGCCTAAATAGTTGCCTCGTGTCACCTGTGGCTCTCAGCATATTCGGTGGTTAGTCTGTACTGCTCGTCAAGTTCTGACAGTTGCATGTAAACATGGACCAGAATCTAAAAGGATTTTTTCCAACACCTCATGGAATCAATGCCTCAAGAATGAGGCCATTTTGAGAGTAATGGCAGTCCGTACTCAGTATAGTGTGGAGGTCCTAATAAAGTGCTTAGTGAGTGTATATCACATACAAACAAAGGACAGGTTTCTTGGACAGAGCCTTAACAACAACAAAACAATCAGCAAACCGTGGCCACATTTACAACATAACTGACCACCAAAGTATTGAGGAAAAATAGTTTACTTCTATATTTGTGTGACCTAGATATAGACCTGCCCAGGAAACCAGCTGGTATATTTCTGTAGTCCTAAAAATAGGGGATACTATAAAAAGACCACTGGCTGGGCACAAACTTAACTTTCTAGGGCCTACAGACAGCAATACTAGCAACTCACGTGGGTCTGCTCATCGTTACGGGTATTATCAAGGTTCATCCCTTCAAAGAGCATGTAGTCAGCAATGAAGCTAACAATGTTTTTGAAGATGTTAAGTTTTTGTTTGGTCTGCATCATGTCACCATCTCCCCCACTTACCTGCGCACGGGTTGGGCGATCTTGCTGCGAGAGGCGGGGCTTGTTCCTATGAAGGAGGCGGGGCGAGGGAGACCACTCCTTCCGCCCACCTGGCTACTGCTGGGTTTGCTGGGGAGTGGGATCCCGCTGCTGCTGCTCAGAGACTGTAAACTGGTTGAGGTGCTGACGGTAGTGGCAGGGCCCTTGACTGTGGGGCTGACGTAGGCAGTGGCCTTCAGGGGTTGCCGTGACGACACAGAGAAGTTCCCCACACTCTGGACGCGGTTCTGAAGCTGACCAGGTGATGGGACTGAGCAAGACACAAAGAAAGAGTTTAACCACAACATTAACGACGACAAAGACAACAACAAATACATGATTTAGTTGTTGTACGTCTTTCCTCTCAAATATCAGCAAAGTCTAGACTTGTTCTAATTTGACATTCTCTGACAATGTTAGTGGCACCAATAACACGGTGTACAGCACTTACAGCGGCGTCAACCCAGGGTTCAGAAAGTAAAATCTCTGTCATCCATTCCTTCTGCCTGTGCACTTAACACAGGTAATTTTACCAATTAGCTGATCTACTGCTGTAATGATTTGTCCACTCACTGGGCATCAGCTGGCTAAGAAAATGTTTGGATCAAATATATGACAAGGTTTTAACTTCCTGAAGCAAGGATTCCTCTGAGAATTAAACATCAGTTAATACAAAGTTTAAACACAAACACATACCAGATGCCAATTACATATTGTTCATAATGTATTTCTATGGACATATATGCATGCCATGCTTGTGAAGCCTGCACTGCCAAAACAAATTTCCACTAAGTGGACAATGAAGATTATCTATGCATCATTCTGGTCATCAACAACAGCTAAAATGATTGTGATGGAATAACGATAACACATCCCAGTTCAGGATCAGGACATGTTTTTGTGCAAAGGAGGACAGGTGTCTTACTTGCAGACTGTAACCTGGCCAACCCATTGGAGGAGTCGAAGCTCTGACTGTTCCGGATGGAGGCGGGAGAGCTCACGTGATTGGCTGGAGCTGGCACACTGGGCATGCTGGGAGCTCTGACCAGGTTGGGCATACTCCTCCTCAGTTTATCTAGGGGGCACACAACTCATGTTGTTACCAACCCCCTCTATCCAGTGCATATGAACTCCCCTCCCACACAACTCATGCTTTTACCAACCCCCTCTATCCAGCGCATATGAACTCCCCTCCCACACAACTCATGCTTTTACCAACTCCCTCTATCCAGCGCATATGAATTCCCCTCCCCAGCAACCCCACCTCCCCTCCCAAACACACATACACACACCAAATGCATGAAATGAGGAACTATACACATGAAAAGCAATACACACATCCTCAACACATATCCTCCCCTTTTGTCTCTGAAACAAATGAACAAACACACATACACAGAGATGTACAGTTTAGGTAGGCTAAAGAAGATAAGAAGCATGACATGAGATTAAGGACCTACAATCTGAAAGAAATCATAACCATTTAATCCAAAATGTAGAGTAAATATCCAACATATCCGAATGTTACTCTTAGATATCTTACAGGGTATTTTTTTTTTTTAATTAAATATATGCTATGATGGCTTTTTAAGTCGGTCATGGTTCCTCGCGACCTCTTACTCAAGATCTGATCCCTGGCATTTTGTCAGACCTCTATAAGGAGCAGGAAACCTAGGAGCCCACTGCACTGGAAGAGGCTTAGTGGTTCAAAAGCCAGATAGGTAATGTTTTAGTAGGGGCTAAAGCTACCGGATATGTTATGCATGCTAGACTAAACTGTGACAAGGCAGGAAAAGGCAGGAATCAATATTTATGTATGCAAAGCACTTTATGGATAACATTTTATTACTAATTTTGGCACCAGGTGCATTTTATTATTGATGGCGAATAACTTGGTGTCACTCTGTGAGCAGTAGCAAGAGGTGGGCAATACAGCTGATAAAAATGCTAATAGTGTTTGTAGCACAGCTGAGACTTTTTTTTCACCACAAAGACGCATGTTAAGACCAACACAGACAACAACGGCAAACATTATTATTTGACTTACTGTCAAACTCGACTGGGTTCCAAAACAGAGGATCCACAGGTTGTGGGTCACATAAAAACAGATATGGGCAAGTAAAAAATATATATTTATATGGCATAAATAAAAATATACTAAAAATATGTTAACTGCTTGTATTAAATATATTTCATCTTGGAATGCTGGAATGGATGAATGGATAAAACAGATTATACCTCAGAACTCAAAATCCTAAATCACAAAAGGCCTGGGCCTTATTTTTATTTTAAAATAGTAAAATCAGTGATTAATTCATCAGTTAAATTAACCAGATTAAGATTAAATTTACAACTGCAATCATAATATAACATATTAAACAGGTCTAGCTGTGTTTTAGATGCATTAAAAACTACATTTTAATTAAACCATTATAACACTTTAAAAAGGTAAACCATGTGATCCCAGATAAATAAAAAGATCATGGGGAATCTAGCCTGGTAAACCAGCCCCTCGTACTTCATTTCATTTTGTACAGAGGGTCCGGAACAGAGATGGTCAGAAACGATTTGTTGGAGGTGTGGATTCTGCTGAAGTTAAAAAAAAGTGCTTCTGCCTTTACCCAATCGCTAACGCCTGGTCGTCACGTATGCAATTAGCCTACCTACGCAATACAATTCAAATGTAGCACACAAGGTCAACGTCACGGCTAACGAACACACCCTCTGTTCGCTGATTGGATCGGTCTTGCTGGGACTTGCTAAATGACCCTCAAGAGATTCCGGTCCAGACCCTCTGTACAAAATGAAATGAAGTACGAGGGGCGGGTTTACCAGACTAATTCTTTACTATAGTTGGTTTGATTAGTCACTATAACGGCTTTAGGCACATGTTACACTATGAAGTGCATGAGTAGGAATGTGTACCTTAAGGCTCTTGTATATTTCTGTGGCAACGCGTGCAGTGAGTGATGTGTGATGATGAAATTTACATCATCCTTGCGGCACTTGGTGGACTGGTGTGTCTGGCCAGATGTTACTGCTGTGCAGCGCATGCCATTTGTGCAATAAATGCATGTCGACTGCACACGTACAAAACTGCTCTCCTGTCGACTGCACACGTACAAAACTGCTCTCCTGTCGACTGCACACGTACAAAACTGCTCTCCTGTAAGTTCCAAATTTGCCTGAAACCCTTTGCGATGTTCTTCCACCATTTCTGCGATTACACTGTGAAGAAGTGCGAAACCTTTCCATAACTGCACAATTTGTCCATAAGGCCTGATACACCTTTGGAATTAACCTGGATGCTGTGCATATTTCCCAGTTTGTAGCTATGGGCTGTGATTTTTTGCAAGCTTTCAGAAGCCAAGAACTGCAAGCCTCTTGGCTACACAGAGCCCCAATGTGCAGAAGAGCGAGTGTGCCTGGGGTCCGTGACACACACACTGCACTAACACAGCCACGTATGCACAAATACACAAGAGCCTTCATTCCTCTGCTACTATTGCCCTACCATCTGCAGAATGCTTTCCCATCTGTCAGTGTTGCCCTTACCTGAGCTGGGCCGCGGCCCCTGCGGTTCGGGGGGGAAGCTGGGTGCGGGGCTGTGCTGGGGCTGGTAAGGGAAGGCCGCCGGGTAGTGGGGGGTGGAGGGGGTGGACGGCGTGGAGGTGCTCCGTCTCCAGTCGCGGATGCTGGTGAAGGTGTGGGAGTGGGGGAGCCCGCGCTGCAGGGGTCCCGTCCGCGTCAGCCGGGGCTGCGGAGGGGGCAGCTGGCCGTAGTCTTCGTCGTCGTCCTCCTCCTCTTCCTCCTCCTCCAAGTGGGCGTCCGCCCGCTGGCCGAACTGAAAGGAGAAGCTGGCGCTGCGTCGGTTGGCTGAGGCCGAGGTGGTGGTGGCAAAGTCCTGGCGAAGGCCTGTGTAGACACAATCACCAAGTAGAGCAGTAGCAATAGTGTGCATAAATAAAATATATATATACATACATACATATAAATGTATATCTGTGGTTATATATAATTATTTTGACTGAGCTAAATGTTACAAATGTTTGTATGTGTTTATTTTGTCTATGAGTGAAAGAACAAAGCTCCTGGAGACTGAGGAAGACCCACTAAGGTCGAAACGTTGCAAATTAAACCTATGGGAGATTAATCAGTGTGCGGGCACTTTGTTTCTTTACTCGTAGACACAATAACCAGACACAAACATTCGTAACATTTTGCCCAGTCAAAATAATTATACATAGCCACAGATATGCATTTTTACAGTTATTAATTCATACATAATCATCTGTAGCACATAACCATTTTACAATTTTACAACAAAAGCATGCTACAAACGCATACAGTCAGTCATGCAAACGCATTCACAGTTAACCCTCTGTTACAATATGGCAAAATAAAGGAATAATAAAAAGATTATTCTGTCTGACTAATGTTATCCTCTTCTGTAAGAGAAGGCTAGATTACTCTATGCCCTAAACCAAATTTCTTCTGTGAGAAAGGACCTCATCCCAAAAACACAATCTATTCCCAGATGAAGGACTAAGGATAATCCATGTCTGGGAAACCAGCCCCGAAATACCCCGTTGCTCCCAATTCTGTTACCCCGTAAAGCCCCTCCTCACTCCTCGTTCCACTCCCTGCTTGACCGAGGGTTTTTGCTGGCCACTTACTTTCTTCTTGTAGTCTGGCCATCACCTGGACATCTGTGAGGTCTTGGAGTTTGTAGCCCAGAGCGATGGAGTCATCCTCCAGCTCGGAGGCGCTCAGCTCGCTGTCCAGAGAAGACTGAGGACTGAAGGTGCTCCTCCTAAGACTCCGGCCTTCAAACACACAGATACACACATGAGCAAAATTTGGCTCTTCGTTTTCTGAATTTAACATATCTACTGTTTCAGGCGTCTAGTCCCTAACGTACTTCCAACCGAAATAACAGCAATGAATTTGTCTCACTAATCGTGTTTACCCTGGAAGAAACATTTGTGTCTGGCAACTGTGTGAAAAGAAACTATGTACTTAAAAAATAACATATAAACAACTAAATCATAATGGCCGTAATAACAGGTAAAACAATCCCGTATATCCCAACAGTAAATACATTGAAGGTTAGTACTTTTCTATGGGTCCATCATAAATCATTCAATACTTCAACTCTCAAGAAATCAATAAATTCACCCCAATATAAATAAAAACCCAAAAAGCTTTAAAGCCATGGAGATATGCACAGACGACAGATCAAATCGATATGGCAGTAAGCACGCATTCAATCTGATCGACAGACAAGGCAAATACTCCATTACTGTGCTGTATTTCAGAGCGAATCCTACGTTCATAATCACAGGCACCGGTCCCTTCTCTGCTGCTGTGACATGACGAATGACTGCGATGGAGGAGTGTTATGGGATGGCGGTGAGCTTTGCGAGGCTTACTGCGATCAGCTGGGTGAGAGAGGAAGGTGGGAGTTCTCTCGGCTAGGGGAGAGCGATCCTTCCCAGGTGAGGTCAGGGAGAGCGAGAGGTGGGAGGATGACAGAAATGAGGCTGGAGAGAGGTAGACAAAGAGAGAGAGGGAGCGAGAGAGAGAGACAAAGAGAGAGAGGGAGGGAGAGAGAGAGAGAGACAGAGAGAGAGAGACAAAGAGAGAGAGAGAGAGAGAGAGAGAGAGAGAGAGAGAGAGAGAGAGAGAGAGAAAGAAAGAAAGAAAGAAAGAAAGAAAGAAAGAAAGAAAGAAAGAAAGAAAGAAAGAAAGAAAGAAAGAAAGAGAAAGAAAGAGGGAAAGGAGAGAAAGCAAGAAAATGAAAGAAAGATAGAGAAATGAGGGAGGAGATTTTACTCTGTGTGAAGTACAAGACTCTTGATGCAGTTCCATGAATACCATACTTTCTGCTCTGAAATTTAGCATGTTTAGGAATATGTTTGGTCACCCACTTAATTTCCCAAAGACAAAGGGAAAAAGGGACACATAAATTATTCTGCCATCAAATTCACATTTAAAGTAAATTTCACACAAACTGATTTCAAGAAATTACTTATAAATCTCTCTTAGGTGTCAGTGTGTGAATGAGTGTGTGCAACTGTGTGTCTGTGGGTGTGTGTGTGTGTGTGTGTGTGTGTGTGTGTGTGTGTGTGTGTGTGTGTGTGTGTGTGTGTGTGTGTGTGTTTGTGTTTGTGAGAGAGAAAGAAAGAGAGAAAGACAGAGAGAAAGAGAATTTGTGTACGTGTATGTGTTACCTTGTCTCTCAGAGGCAGGCGCACTGGGGGGAGGAGTGGTGCAGGACTTGGAGGAGGTGGGAGTGGAGGTGCAGAGAGGGGGCACTCCAGCTACGCGACTGGGAGGGAACGCAGGGGAGGTGGGAGAAGAGAAGACGCCTCTCCACCTGTGGGCTAATGAGGAGCGGGCAGAAGCAGGAGGAGGAGGAAGAGGGTGGAGGAGGAGAGAGTGTCAAAACCTGCCACCCTAGGAAAGTCAAGCCATCCCCATACAGTTTCATAAAAAAAATAATACAAATAATTAAAAAAAAATGTAAACAGGTGCTGGACATAGACAATAGTGACTTAAACAAAGAAAAAAAATATTCACACACTGTAGTTTTTATGATACAACATTTCAATAATGAGGTTTCTGTCAGGTATGCTGCCTTACAAAGGCAAAGTGCAGTAACTACGCGGACAGATGCAATCAGAGATGGCAAGTTGTCCACTATGTGGACGGACAGGGTCATTGCGGGCGGACAGACACACAGACAGACACACACAACACACACATGCATACAGACAGGGTCATTGCAATACCTGATCCATCCCCTCTGGAGGACAGGTAATAATAATAGTGGTGATGCCTTTATGTACTTTCTTATTAGGAAGAAGCAAGAGATTTAGTCACAAGATAAAGGAGATGTTATAAAGTCCATTTCCAGTCTAATCTAACTCCATTTTGACAAAATTTGTAGTTACTATTTTTGGCTTTATAGGGCGGTATGTGTGCAGTGCAGATGTCTTCTTTGTAAAATGTGATGGTCAGACAGTGACCCTGTGACGGTCAGTTAAAAACTAGCCCTTAGGCAGGCTGCATGCTAAAATTCACCTCAGTTTTACAAAAACATTTGGATACCTACAACCATTCTCATGAACATATCCACATATCCAAATGGCAACCACAATAACAGACTAAACGAATGCTTGCATGGAATACCTGTGCTATTGGTCTAACCCACCCCCTTAACTCTGAGTTGCATGTTGTTTCATGCTAACATGCTTATTTGCAAACAGTGCAAAAGCCCACCCTGCATCAACTCAGGGTTTAGTGCCGTCATCACAGACATGGTAGTGTGCAAAACGTTTATGTAAGCAAAGCCTGCACAGGTGCCTTAGCCAAAAATAGAACAAGGTACAATGGAACGTAAAGAACAGCATTGTGGGTAATGGATTAGAAAAGAGGACAGCAGCATTGCATATGGGTCTTCCTGTTACAGCCAAATAACACATGCAATGACAGAGTAATGGTACTGATCTAGGCCATGTCTGAAACATTCACTTGTTCCTTATATAGCCCGCTACAGTGTGAGTACACTACTAGGGTATAAGTTGCATTGTTTTGTTAGCACCATAGTGCACTATAGAGTGAACAAGTGCACATTTTGGTTTCAGCCCAAGTCTACAAGCATCTGACTGTGGCATAACCATTCAGGCCCATCAGGATCTAAGCGCTTATTAGAGAGACCTTTGGTCATGTGAAAAACTCTCCATACACAGTGAACAAGTGCTGCTATGGCAGCATGAAACCTTTGTGTCTTCTGTCTTCTACATTACATTACACTTAGCAGACACTTTGGATAAACAAATTCTTTGTTTTAGCAGCATGCATTGGTAATTAAAAATCCTTATTTTACAGCAACAGTATGTGTTTTTTCCACCTTAAATAATGTTGAATTTGTTTCAGTGGTTTATCAACTTGTAACAGGGTGAAAGGCACTTCTGAATTTGTTTTGCCATCCTCGATGGGCTACGACGGCACGTTTGGAGGAGTGGGCCGTCTCTGTAGCTCGAATGAGAGACACTTCTAACCTGTAGGCCGCCCGAAGAGGAAAACTACTTAGCCTTGCTTTAAAATTACGTAATGGTGCTGATCTTTGTTCATGTACATAAATGGGTGTTCGGAAGGTCCTGCATGGGGGAATCTGGGACAATCACGATGCCTATGCTTGATGTTATGTAAGAGCGGAGAAAGAGCCCCTCTTCACAGCGAGGCTGCCCCGGTGTAGAATGGTGGCATCAGTCGGGCACAAAACGCGCCTGTCACCGGCCGCCTGGGCACACATCTGCTTCCCCAGAGCCCCACACACAAAGGGGGCATTTAGGGGTGCCGGCAAGGGGCGTGTGCAACTCAATGCAGCCCTTTCAGTGTGTGTGTGTGTGTGGGGGGGGTCAGGCAGAAAGCACACACGTACACACCAGAGCAGGCAGCCAGCACCTTCACAAACATAAACACACACACGCATGCACGCACGTCCACACACACGTACACACCAGAGCAGACAGCCAGCACCTTCACAAACAGAAACACACACAGAAACACACACACACACACACACACACACACACACCAGAGCTGGCATCCATGACGTCCACAAACATAAACATGTCCAAAATTCAAAAAGAACCACTTCTACATAGAGAAAAGAAACTGATCATGTTTTTTTTGTTGAGTTTTGGAAAGCATACATGGACAGACAGAATCAGAACTTAATACACGTTTCCTCTTGTTTTGTAGACATACTAACCACAAACATTATTTCACACACACCGCAGGCAGAGCTGGAGAAGGTCTTTAAGGGTGACACAAAAATTGTAGCAAAACTTGTTCATCACATGTTCATCAGACTGTACATTTATACAATACAATATTTTTTTTGTTAACAGGAGTGACCCACAGTTGTTAATATTTTCAATGACACAGTAGTAGTGGCCTATAATCCTGCCTATGGTGGACCATAATTAACATTACCCCGTAATATATAATTTTCAAAATAGAAAGCTTCACAGAATGAGCAACATTAAATTTACAAGCTTAATGTTTATGTTCAAACTCTGTTAATAGTGAATAAGCTCAGTGCATTCCCAAATTATGAATTCAATAGTTTAATATGAGGTGGCATTACTACTGTAATTATTGTTATTTGGTTTGCCATTTGCATATGTGCAGTGGGGAAACTCATTTCAAAAATACTTCACAGTGCCCAAAAGCCATCTGCTCTAATATAGGCCTAGGCTAATTGAGCAACAATGTGCTTAAAACTACATTATACTAATTCCACTCAATTAAAAGCTACTAGACTATTGCCCCAGCTGATGTAAAAAGAATTCTAGCTTTGGTAGACCCACCCTGACACAAACACACACACACACACAAACACACACACACACACACACACACACACACAGCCTGAAGAATAACAATGGTGTACATCAATGTCAATTTCGACACTGGCTCAGCAGAGCAATCTTAAGACATATAGGGCTATGCTTCATACGAATGGCAGTATAAGCCACTTGGCATCAAGAACTAAGTCCTTTCATGTAAACACAGTTTCCATGGTTACTGCTCTGGTTGCCCTGGTTTGTGATCCATCATGTCTATAGCGAGCTATCTATGTATATCTGACTGCAGGTCTTCTCCCAATCTCTACTTCTATTTTAGCGAGTGTAGATACAAATACACAGATAGGTCAATAAAATGGATATAAACAGGTCCACAGAGGTGACTCGGCTAGATGAGATAAGTCTGTACAGATTAACACATACTGACGTTGTGAGGCACATTGACAGAATCTTCAAAAGGGGACATCTGTGTGATGTAACAGTGTTTCAGTGTCTCATTAAGGGCTTACACCTCTAAGACCTATTAATGCTTTTACTACCTTCCCAGGAGTCTTAGGGAGCTGTCGCAACCACTCACATTTACACACACATGACTCTTCTTCCCTCTCTCCCTCCCTCTCTTTCTCCTCTGATTGTCACTCTTCTCAACGTAGGATGACCAGATCTCAGAGACTCAAAGAGATGAAAGCTGGGGACATTTTCCTAAAAGTACAGGGACATTCCCAACTCTGTGGTCAACAGCACCATAACATTTGATCACAATGACCATAACATTTCATGAAAAGCCTGAAACACCTGTAGATCCTGAGGTGCATTACTGATGAGTCTTCCTGGAAATTTTGCAGACCAACTAGACCATGCGACAAACTCAATGATAGGACAACTGACTCAGGAAATCATAGTATGGAAATAAAAAAATAAATAAAATAAATAATAATAATAATAGTATTATTATTAATAATAATACTATTATTAATAATAATAACATTAATAACATTATTATTATTATTATTATTATTATTATTATTATTATTATTAATAATAATAATAATAATAATAATAATAATAATAATAATAATCATCATAATAATTAAAAAAAATAAAATAAAATAAAAACTAACATGCTATGGCTAAGTGTTCTCCCAAACAATAGTATGTTAGAGTATAGTTTGCAGTCAGGAAGGCTGAAATCTCTTCTCCCAAAGGTACGCTTCCTCGGTGCACAAGTATCTAGTGTTTTCTCTCAGCATAAGCCATGTTTTACCTAGAAAATCTGGAGGGAAAGTGGGTTTTCCCCCCATGTTTTACTGGAAACAAAAATGGAGACTCTGCCTGGAAAACCCGATCGAATGGCCACCCTATGTCAACAAACACTAGGGAGCATCTCCTCCACAGTAGCAGCTGTGCTAACTCCCCTGGCCCACCAATAGGAGAGCACATGTTGCTTTCTCAGACTGAGCTGAGGCATGATGTGAATGCTAATTAGGGCTTTAAACCAGCGCTGGAAGTCGACGAAGCCCTGCAGTCTTATTACATGCTGCAATTGGGGGAGGCAGAAAGTGTGCACAACGTGATGCAAGGCGCCGCAAACGAGCGCTACTCTTTGTACATGGCCTTGGGTCCATTTCTACTTTCATTTAGGTTGCACTATATAACTGAAATATGTTCGTGATGTTTCAAAAAAATAGTGCAAGAAAAATGATGCAAGTTATACCAACATAAAAATATGCATCCATGCAGTATGTTTTTTTTTTTTTTTTTTTTAAAGACTGTTCTAAGCAGCACTTTTTATTGTGTTTAACTGGCATTGTATTTTGTGGTACATTCAATAAAAGTGAATGTGTTTGGTAATTTTAGTATGGGGTTCTGTGTTTGATTAAGTATCAGTACCAGTTTAACTTTGAGGCGATTACTCATGCAGTAATGAGAGACTGTTGTTGGGTTTGTTGTGTTGCTGTGTTTGTATACCTGCTCTGTGCGTTTCTACTCTGGCTGTTTGTAAGTGGACTTGGACGGTGTAAGAGTGTGTGTAAGAGTGTGTGTGTGTGTGTGTGTGTGTGTGTTTGTGTGTTTCTCTCTCTGCGTGAGGTTGTGTTTACTCAACTACTTTGGATGCGTCTGGAGTCTTAAATAGGGCACACTGGCAGATCTTGTTTTTTTTTTTTAATCCTCAGGAAAGTAAAAAGAGCCAACTCACAGGATGAGACACTACCACCAAAGCAGTTACTAACATCTCTGATACAGACCATCGCACCTAAATCTTAGGGACTAATCCAGCCCTCTCAACCACTACATAACAGTTAGTATGACTAATTAAGCAGGACTTTTCCTCTGTCTAGTCATACTCTCATGAAGGTAGATGAAATGGTAATGTTTTGAGCCTGATTTTTTTTTCAATGTGTTGAATTATCTTTGTGAATATATTGGAAAGGAAAGAGGGAAGAGAGTAAAAAAGTGAGCACATGACAAGAAGCAGAACTCACAAATTCATTGCCTACAATTTTCCTAAGAAAAACTCAAATGAATTCATTATAGTTTTGCTAGACCACTAAAACAATGTGTACCTGAACTAGTTCATTGCATAAGAATTACCAGTGTTACCCTTCAATAAAATGCACACAAACTTGTAGAGCAGTCACAGGCTGTTGCATGGTCACTTAAAACCACCATCAACCTAGAAAACTCAACCTGAGGTACAACCCAATGCCACTTTGGTGTGACCAATACTCGCATGTCTGATGAAACCTTGATATTTCCACACCGTACCCCACATCCCTCAGCATGACTGTAGCTCATGGGGCAGCTGTAGCTAGTGGTTAGAGAGTTGATCTTGGGATTGGAAGGTTGCAGGTTCGAATCCCATTCCAATAGGAAGAATGCGGGTGGGAGAGTAAACAACTAGTGCTCTCCTGCATCCTCCTGCATGGCTGTAGTGCCCTTGAGCAAGGCATCTAACCTGGATAAGAGCATCAGCTAAGTGTAATGTAATGTAATAATGTAATAAGCTCATACCTGAGTCCAGGCGGTGGCACAGGGACCGCTTGGCAGCCTCCACGTCTGGCCGGGGATTGTCCAGAACCTGCCGGCACCACTGCAGTGGTGTCTGTCCCCCGTCGACCCATAGACAAGCCTTTGAGGAGACATACAACCTACAAGCAAGAGGACAGTGCACAAGGACAGGTGTCCGGAGTTACAATAATATTGTTGACATTAGCTCTTATGTTACCTTAGCTTGACTTTTTTTTCTCCATTGTAAGTCACTTTGGATAAATGTGCCTGCTAAGTGTAACGTGATAATGTAACGTCAGTGTTTTAAACAAAAGCCAAGAAATAGGTAACGAGAGTGTAAAAAGATCAATACACAACACTGCCAAATGCTGTTTCAAGTACAGTAGACCTGCCAACTGTAATGGTCTTGTCGGTCAGAACTTCAACCTTAAAATTCAGGTCAACATGACACAGGGTCAACACCTGATCATAATAAGCTGTCCACTAATCTGTTGTTTCCAGGACCGTTTTCTCGTACAAGCTAGGCACTTACTTAAAGAACTAAAATTGGATACACCCGACAGCCACGAGGACCTGGGTTTTATGTAAACAAAGGCTTTGTGTTCCTCTCTTTCATACCACCAACGGCACCAAATATCTTGAACTTAGTCCTAAAGCCACCATGACCAGTTCATCTTTTAACTGATATTTCATGCCAAATCAAAATGCTCTGTTTTGAGGCCAGAAGCCTACTGTTCAATAGACCAACATTTTTGCACAGCGCTGAGGCAAGCGATTTCAATATCAAAACAAAGACCAGCGACTCCACACTGACAAACCTGTTACCATTATCTATCCACTATTTTTTGGTAAGAGTAAAATGAAACAGGATTTTGAAACAAAGCGTCTATTCAAGGATGGAGACAGCAATCACTGTATTCGCCGTTGGGAGAGTGGTATTGGATGACAGTTGTAGGTCGGGGAAGGCATTAGCACATTAGCCATGGTCGACGATTACACCAGTCAAGCAATAAAATACATTCGGCCATTAAAATCGTATTAACCTTACAGTAAAGGAAATGACACTGATCATGTACACAAAAACAAGGACTGCAACAATGGAACGTAGAGGGGCGGGTACAGATGTATGTTAAATCTTCCACCTCGGCGACTGCAGAGTAGAATCTGGTTCAGACATTTTAACTTACTACCCCAATTTAAACGCAACCAGAAGAGAGTATCATTTCTTTATCCCATTTATCGCTATACATGCTAGGAGATGCGAAATGATCGAAAACGGCGTGCGTAAAATGGTTTGTATTCACGCAACGGTGTCAATCAATAACACTGTGTAGTGAAGCTGCTGTAATTACATGCCCATTAGTGTCACATTGGTATAAATCTTAAAATTAACAACCATGATTTGTGTGCTCATCCCAAACACTGTTGGGTTTGTTATGTTATAAGGCCAAATGTTGTGCCTCAAAATCAGGACAGGAAGGGTTCGCTTCTGCACAAAACAGGACAGACAGACCACTGCCTCTGGACCATGTTGCCATACCAGGTCTCCTCTGAATCCTGATCACAAGGTAACAGAGAATCAAGGTTCAATATCTCAACATCGTCAAAAACAGTAGGTTCCGTGGAATCGCCAGACGCATAATCTGCATCCGATGCAGCGTCGTCGTGGTTGTGAGGTTGAAAATACGGGAAAGGCTCTTCATTGTAAAGTCCTAAGGATGCCGGGCATGACAGGGTTGGTGGCGGACTCGGAATACAGTAGTTACTACTAGCAATGGAATTCCCGAGTAAGCAAAGCGGAGAGGACAAGATATGTGGGCTTGTGCGTCCGTTAACTGCATTTGCCCGAGTCCGTAGCTGCTCGTTTTGCATTTCCAGTTTTCTAACAAGCTCTTGCAGCTTTTTCACCTCCAGCTCCGCGTTCATGGTACTGTTGTTGCCATTGACATCCGTCATCATCTGTGGGTTTAGAACCGCGGCCTCCATTGAACCAAGTGATTTCCAAAAACAGTCGTAAAATTCCAGACTACTTTGCCCTGAAAATGGAGGACAAGGTAGACTTCGCTATCTTCACTCATTCGCCGCCCTTACTGGGATTTTTGATGGCAAGTTTCCCCCCTGCACCTATGTCCACTAACCATGCACTGCACCGAGCAACCTCTCGCCAATGAGCGACGGAGATTTGGAGTCTCCTCCCTCTACGTTGGAGCGCCTCCGCTACGCGACTCCGCACCACCAGTACGGTCGAATAGTCTAATAAGAACCAGCAGCAGGTGGTACCATAATTAATAATCATCGCCACAGCTGTCGAAAGACGACAAACGTTTGTTTTAGAACGCACAAAATAAAAAAAACGTAGGCCTAAACATCTAATCTAACTTGCAGGTATCTTGGTTTTGCCCACCACCGGTTATATTAGGGTGAATGTAGGCTACTTGTTACAAAATCGTGCTGCAAATTGTATTTTCCCGAGATCACTGCTCATTGGTTTCTGTGTGGGAGTTTGTATTGTGGCCTGTCTAACTGGGGTGCACCTCCAAGACAAGTTTATTTTTTAATGCTAGGAAAGTATCACCAGTGTTGAAAACTGTCACTGACAGTCTCCTGTCTGCTCTCTCAAATTGTATGTTTAGGCAATTCAAAGGATAACTCTGAAAAAATGTCTATTGAAAGAGGCAAACAATGCTGTCTGTCTACACAAAAACACATTCACCAACAAACCTCAAACCTCACAAAAGCTTAAGACCTTCACTGAAAGTAATGAGAAAAAGTAGGATAATACACATTCAGCAAACAAACCTCTTCACAAAACCTTGAAACCTTTATTAAACATAATCATACATTCATGATAATACAGAATTTTGCTGTAGGATCTGATACATTAGTTTGATTTCTGTGTAAGATAGATAAACCCAACACTACTTGTTTTAAATGAACTTGTTTGACTCTCTTCTCTGACAGATTATTTTAATCAAACACTATAGAAGTCAATAACAACACACATACAGTATTGTGAATATATAGCCTACAGAATGTAGCAAATTAAGAGTAAAAGAGCAGGATGAATAAGCCCTTCTCCATAATATTGCAGAGTAATGTGCAGTTGATTAGTAGTTCTAGGTAGTTTTTTACAATGATTATTTTCCTTCATGTTCATGTTTTGTCCATACTCAGTGAAACCAACGATCTGTAATAGAACAAACATTTTTTTGTCAATAAACCTTAAAACCAGACTGTGAAATCCTGTACAGTGTACAGTGACTGATTTTATTCTAGCATTTAGCTAGCATGTAACTGTTCCAGTAACTATTCTAGACCCATACACGTACCTTTCAGCTTGTTGTAGCAGTTCTCACAGTTGACAGCCTCTCTGTAAACCCACAGACTGTCCCCTGCCTCCAGGTTGCCTAGGTTACAGTGACACACTGCACACTGGGAAAGGAGACAGGAAAAATAGCAGATGATTAGGAAGATGTAACAATAGAAAGGGTAGCAAAACTACTTAAATGCTCTAAACATATTTTTCTTTGTATAAAGCCCTTTGAATACTATTTTCTTTAAAACCAACAGTGTGTGTAAGGGATGTCTGTGTACAAATGTCCATGTAAGGGATGTTGACCCAGGGCCAAAGAGAGTTGCGTCATGGTTTCCCACGGACTTAAAGTAGGCTTAATCCAGGATGACCTCTGGCTGTACAGAGTGCCAGAGACTCTACCTTTACCTTAAAGCAGCCCGTGTGGCTGGAGATGTGCAGCTCGTCCACAACCATCCTGGTGGTCTCCATAATCAGTTGGCTGCAGAAGGTGCACAGCTGTCTGTCAGACTGTGATTTGCTGGAGAGAAAGAAGGAGTATAATTCTGATCAGTTATTACATTAAATTACATTACACTTAGCTGATGCTCTTATCCAGAGCGACTTACAGATATTTACAGGATTTCAGTTACAGTCCCTGGAGCAGTGTGGGGTTAGATGCCTTGCTCAAGGGCATCTCATCCATGGATAGGGCAGGATTCGAACCAGCAACCTTCCGATTGCAAGTCCAACTCCCTAACCACTAGGCCACAGTTGCCCATATCAGTAAGCACACCTCAAAACACAGAAATAAATATATGCCTGTACACATGAAGACAACTGGAATATATGTGTATTTTTTTTAACTATGTAATGTATCTGACTTTTTACAGAGCATTACATTATGTTACACTACATTACAGCAGATGCTTTTATCCAAAGAGACTTACAATAGAAGAAAACAGTCAAGCTACTGCAAACATTACAGATTATAGAGTTAGTGCATTTTTCACAGGGACAGGTAGTCATGGATGTTGAATGTAGTAGCATTTACTCATACCTTCTAGACCGTGAACTCAGAGATGTGCGAGGTGAAATATATGTATCTCTTGGGCTGTATTTGGAACTGTGGATAGAGTCACAGAAGAGTTTTGAGTTTTTTTTTGTACATTTTTGAGTCATGATTGGAAATTTTCAAGGGAAACTGTGGCATAAATGCTTCGTTTGTGTTCTTGTAAATAGTCACGAGTCAAACTTTAGTTTACAAGCAAATTTAAGTTGATGTCTGGATTTTTTTTTGGCTTGACAGGCTTTTGCGTTTATATGGCCAATGGCTTTCAATGACTGTGCTGACTTCACAGGACACTTGGCAGGACACATTTAAAACACTAAGAAGAACGCAAGAAGGCTCAAGATAGCATATCAGAGTCATATGAACTTGAGAACATTTTAAACTTTTTTTGGTTTACACAGTTTACATTAAAAAAAAGACTGCAATTATGCCAGAGTTTCCCTTTAGAGATTAGGCTATTGTTTTCAAATGAGGGAGGATGCTTCAATGGATCAGGGTGACAGATACAGACCTGTCTGAGTAGGATATCTCAGATGACTCCTTCACGTACTTAGTCGGGCTGGACAGAAGTGAGCCAGAAAGGCTGTTCAGTGGACTGTGGAGAGAAAAAAAAGAGAAAATCATAAAAATATAAAACCATGTTGAAACGCAGTAAACCCCATGTAAAAAGTGTAACTATGTGGACAGAGGAGGGGATAGAAACCCTCAAAGGTTGTTTCCTGTGTACAGACTGGGGCGTTTTTCACGATGCCGAAATTGACGTGGCCACAGACACAATCACCAGTTATGTCAACTACTGTGTGGACAATGTGCTAAACAAAAAACAAATCGTCGTCTACCCAAACAACAAACCCTATGTAACCAAAGACATTAAAGACTGCATAAACAGGAAAAAGGCAGCTTTCAGAAATAATGACAAAGTGAGTCTGAAAACTGTACAAAAGGAACTCAATAAATTATTGAAGGAAGCCAGGAATCGCCAAAGAGACATTATTGAGTCTGAATTCTCAAACATGAATTCGAAAAAACTCTGGGACTCAATAAAAGACATTGCAAATATGTGCCCAAACAAAGTGGACATAAGTACCTCTGACGACCACCAGAAGGCAACAGAATTAAACAACTTTTTTTCTCAGATTCCAAACCCATGATTTTAATAATGAGTGCATGTTGGTTTTAGATTCACTCCATGATGAGACAAACAACCATGAGGCAGACTGCCTCAAAATACAGACTTTATTCAAGCAGGTTTGCACAAGAAAGGCCATGGGGCCAGATGGGATCTCTGCTCGCCTCCTAAACACCTGTGCAGAGGAGCTTATCCCGGCCTGGTGTCCAATTTTCCAGTGGTCACTAGACTCCTACACTATTCCAGCTCTATGGAAAAAGGCAGCCATAACGCCAGTCCCAAAAAAGCCCTGTCCCACTGAGAACAATGACTTCAGACCCATAGCTCTAACATCAATAGTCATGAAATGCTTTGAAAAGTATATGGTGTCCCTCTTAAAAATGGAAGTATATATGGAAGTATAACCAAAACTAGATCCTTGGCAGTTCACCTACAAATGTCATAGAAGCACAAATGATGCAATTAGCAGCATCAACCACCTGGTTTTAAAGCACCTTGAGGACCCTAAGGCTTATGCACGTTTACTTTTTATTGATTTTAGCTCTGCTTTTAACACAATTCAGCCCTTTTTACTTTTAGACACATTGAAGAACATGGGTGTTAGCTCTTTTATCATTAAATGGTATTACTCTTTTTTAACAAACAGAATGCAGTATGTTAGAGTGAATGAAGCAACCTCACAATCTAAATCCATAAGTACAGGGCCTACCCAAGGTTGTGTGAGTTCCCTTGTACTCTTCACCATCTACACAAATGAATGTTTGAGTAAACACTTACACAATTACATTGTTAAATTCTCTGACGACACTGCTATCCTGGGCCTTCTATATAAAGACCAGGATGCAGCACCATACCACCTAGAAATTAAACAGTTTGTAGACTGGTGTGATGCTCATCACCTGGTTGTCAATGTAAAGAAAACAGAAGAAATGACATTTGACCCCAGAGCAGTCTCTAATTCAACTCCAGTATGCATCCACAACACCCCCATCAGTCAGGTCTGCTCCTACAAATACCTGGGCGTACTCATGGACAACTCACTCACATGGCATGTTCACATTGGTAGTCTGTGCACTAAACTTCAGCAAAGGATGTATTTTTTTAAGACGACTAAGACTTTATGGTGTTAGTAGCAGGCTTTTGTTGTTCACACGGTTTTAGAAAGTGTGTTACAGTATGGCATGGAAAACTGGTATGGGAATCTGACTGTCCAGTTGAAAGCAAAGTTGGGCCGCCTAGTCAAAACTGCCCTTAAAATTGTTGGTCACACCGATCAAGGATACATGCAGTCTCTGTATGAAAAGTCAGTGCTGAGGGAGGCACTGAAGATTTTAGATGACTCCACCCACGTACTGCATCAGGAATTCACTCTGCTACCGTCAGGGAGACGTTTTAGAACACCACATTGCAGACTGAAAAAATGTAAAAACTTATTTCTACCAACTGCCTTAAAAATGCTCAATGATAGATAGCAGCCATGTTATGCTATGTCTATGTATATTCTGTTCTCTATGTATAGTTTAATGTCTTTCATGTCTAGTGTGCCGTCCCAATGTACTGTATGTTGCATGTGTTGCAGCGACTGTTTAAGCCCAATACAAATTTCCCTTCTGGGGACAATAAAGTATACTCTACTCTACTCTACTACTCTACTATTGTTTTCAAACGAGGGAGGATGCTTCAATGGATCAGGATGACAGATGCAGACCTGTCTGAGTAGGATATCTCAGATGACTCCTTCACATACTTGGTTGGGCTGGACAGAAGCGAGTCAGAAAGGCTGTCCAGTGGACTGTAGGAGAGAAAAAAGAGAAAATCATAGAAAGACAAAAGGTAACCCATCTTTTAAGCAACGTATGAAATCAGAAACATTTTTACATCTGTGTTGTTGTTCTTACTTGCTAAGGGTTTTCTCTGGAGCAGGAGCTGGGGTTTGAGTTCGGAAAGGGTTGAGAGTATCAGCAAGGCCATCTAGGGTGTCCCTAAGAGGAAAAAAAAGAGTGAGAAGGTGACACCAAAGTCATTCAACGCAAGTCTGTGCACTCAGCTGTCACTCATACAGAGACATGTAAAATGGGATGGCAATTTAATTCACATTTTACCTCTCAGCATTTGAGTCCACACTCAGTTCTTTCTGGGTTGTGGTTGGAAGGAGAGAATCAGCAAGGCTGTTCAGAGTGTTGCTAAAAGATAAAAGAAAGTGAGACTTGCAGAGGGATATATTGTGAAATCGTATTGCAATTTTAAACATATCTGATAACTAACTGTTTTGTTTAAGAATCTAACCTTTGAGTTGGTGTTTTTTCAGGAGATGACACTGTCATTTTGGTCGGCGTACGTGGCGTGATAAGTGTGTCTGCAAGGTTGTCCAGTGTGCTGAAACACACAAACATTCAGCTCCCTTCAGGGAAATTCTAACAAGTAATCTGTTATATACCATCATGTAGTAAACAAAGTAAACATCTTAAATTGAAATATTGATTATACTGACTGCAACAATAATCGAGTCAAAATTTACAGTTCGCAAGTTCTGTTTATGTTTTGATTTTTTTTTTCACTCTTGGGAAACAATGCTTCACGGTATTTTGGATTAGATTGCAGTACTAGTTTCTGCCACAGTCCTACCTACATATACTGTAGCAATTTGAAGTGTCCATATGAAGATGTGTTAATTTTAAGCCAGTTCAAATCTACTACTGTACCCAAGCACTTCCAAAAATAAAAATAACTAAATAAATAAATAAAAGTATCTCAAGCATACAAACCCAAAACACGTGGCAGGTGGAGAAACTGCCGGGACCCTTTGACAACATGCTTGTTGTGGTACTAGCTAACTGGTAACTCTTTACAGCTGTGACACCTGTAAATGCACTGCACCCTATTACTTTATTTTATTGTAAAGTGTAGTACCAGTACATTTAATCTGAATTGAATGCAGCAGTTTTTAAAAAGAAGTATTTAGCTTTCTGTTAATTTCAGGGACCTTTTTTTCAAGTCTTTTTTTTGTCTTATGCCTACTCAACCCATGTCCTACTTAAAAGCATTAATGAACAATGATGTTCAGTTCAGTTGGTGAATAACCATTCTCTTGATAAACAAATCATATTTATTTTCCCTGAAATCCTTTTCCCCGTAGACTGTGTATTGAGCAAGACTCATCTGTGACATGCATTTATAGTCAATCACACAGTCTAAATTGGGACTGTTACAAAGATGTTTTCAGGTACAGATAATGCACCTCAAACCTTTCTTGGATGTTTATTGTATTAATTTAACTGACATGCTTACTCATTGGTTGCCTTGGTGGGTGTAGTCTCCTTTACCACTGTGGTGGTTTTGGTTTGTGAAGATAAGTAGTTTGTAGAACTGCATGGAAGAGAGATAAGAGATGTCTTTGAATTGGGTCTTGCTAAGCATCATACTTTTCTCAGGTTTAGATAATTCACCTCAAAACTCTAGTTTATGGTCAACTAACGAGACAAACAAATCTAAGGAAAAGGTCACCAGTGAATGTAAAATGATAAACTACAAGCCTTAGACAACTATTACATCACAGGATGATATGATATGAACAGATCTGATTTTAGTGCATGACTTACCCATTGGTTGTCTCACTGGTGGGTGTGGTTGGTGTAGTCACTTTACTCTGAGATGGGTACCTCTGATAACTACTGTGGTGTAGAAGAAATATGAGTGTTATCTGAACTTTGTAATATGAATTTTGTGAGTGAGTGAAAACAGTTATACATTGTAGACAATAATTGGGTGTACACTCTGCCTAACTGTGTCCTTGGTGAGGAAGGCTTTTACATGATGCGAAGTGTACTTGAGGGTCATTGTCTTTTTGGAAGACACAGCGATGTCCAAGCACATATTTCTTATAGTTCACACAGTTTTTTAAAGTCTGTCTTTAATATTCACAATTTCGTTTACATGAGTGTACATACATTTTTGACTACACTATATATTGTGAGGTGAATTTTTCTAAAACTTTTCCTAAAGAGCATAACTTACTATTTGTTGGCAGAGAAAACTCTGTCTGTGAAGCTATTTCCTCCCGGACTTGACGGTCTGACAGAAATTACAAAAACACATCAACAAAAATTAGTATCCTTGATATCCATACTAATCACTAATGCAAAAGCAACATAAAAACATATTAAAGGTATATATTTGTACTTAGAAGGGAGAGGTGGTTTGCTAGTTCCAGATGTGGTTGTTTTGGTGTCAGTTGTCGTCTTGGTGACACTGGAAAATGGCATTGAACAACATGCTGTAATGGTGGCATTGTGGAATCAGGTATGACAGTTTTACATTAAATCACGTTTATTACCTGGTGCTTGACGTTGGTGTTTTTATCTCATAAGTTGTCGTTTTGCTGTGACAGAAAAGAGAGCAGACACTCACTCGAATGCACTTGAGACCAATATTCTGATTTATGTCAGCAACAAGATAGCATTCGGTCATGAGCTACATAAAAACTGACCTCGTTTTGTCAAGAAGCTCTTGGCTCCCTCCAAATCTGTAAAGGGGTATATCAGAAGAGTATGTTCTTTTGCATTGAAAAAATCTGCATTATTCGTTTACTGTTGATCAGAGGTGGGAATATCAGCATCAGAAAGTAAAAACCCTGCCACAAACCATTGTCTGAACCATCCAATTCTAATCTAATGAACACACAAATAATCAGACAGGTATAAGCTAGTTAGTGAATTAATCTGTGATAAAGGCACAGGCAGAGGGAAAACATGACAAACATGAGTTTTTTACTTTTTGTACCCAGGATCTCCACCTCTTTTGGTTGATTACACCATTTTTTATGTTCCGAGGCCATATGAAGTCAAACAGTTGTGTCAACAACTGACAGTCTAATAAGAGTCAAAAGTTGTCGTTGTTCACCTCTTAGTGAGATTGCTGACTGAGCCAGTCTTGTGTGCTTGACCCTTGTCCTCGTCTCCCAGGCTGCAAACACAGGGTGACAAAACAGTGATAGTTTAAGAAACATGTACTGTAGGCAGGGGCACCACAGGAGGTTGTGTGCCCCCTAAAAGAGAATAATTTTGGGCCCCCACACCACCCATATCATAGTCTTCTGTTGGCCCCTGTGAAGCTTTAGGCCCCCTGAATCGTCCTGTGATATTTTTCAGCTGTTGGATTCTACAGATAAAACACTGTAACATACTTAAAGTGGTAACACAGATTTTCTACTTTCTCACACTGGGTATAGTAACATACAGAGTGCAGTTGGACCAAATTCACATAAATGTGCAAAGAAAATGAAAGAACATCCACACCCCATTTTGAGCACTTTGCCAGCGCTACAAGCGGTGTGCGGATATTCCTTCCCTTTTTTATTTGTTTGTTTGTATCCAGCACCCATCACTACTTTTCTAGATGTGTATACATTCTTTGTTTCCTAATCACATTAATGTGTTCCCATAATATATTGGTGCATCGCCATATCAAGATGTTATATTACTTACAACACATCATCTTCCGAGTCCTTCCTGATCCAACTGCTGTCCTTCAGAACAGTTTTTTTCTTGGATCCCTGGACAGGGCTCATATCTAGAGCCATCATCAGTGACATGAGAGATGGGACACAAACACACAGATGGTTTATAGGTGTAACACAAGATGCCAGAACAAATGTATTGGCTAATCTTACTACTTTTTCACTGACCACTTTTGTAGGACATTGTTTACAGGTAGTCTGTTGGCTGACTCTGAAAAAAGAAAGAAAAAAGGAAGAAAGAAAGAAAGAAAGAAAGAAAGAAAGAAAGAAAGAAAGAAAGAAAGAAAGAAACAAACAAACAAACAAACAAACAAACAAACACACAAACAAAGACAGAAAATATTTAATTATTTTCATTTTTGAAAAACTTTCTGACAACATTCTGTGGGATGTTTTTGCAACATGGAGAGTGTTTCAGTAAAAAACACTTCCATCTACTTGTATCATTCACATGAACTAAATAAACAGACCGAACAGGTGTGGCACACAATAAAAAACATAACAATCGAAATCAGGAATGAAAACTATTTCAAAAATGACGACAACTGACCAACTGTCCCTGGCTTCTTTTGGGTGTGTGTCAGTGCTTATGTGAAACGTGTCCTGGGCGTGATGCCACGCATATTTTAGTCAACGGCCAGGATTTTTTTTTTGTCTCCCCGAGTTCACGCCCTTAGTCTCGGGGTGTGACCTAAAGCCACCTATCCTGATTAACCGGGAGGGGGGAAAAGAGTCATAGTCGGGCGAGAACGGTAAAATTATTATTACCCCCTGTGTTTAGCATGCGCACCACTGATCAAACATAAAGGTTCCCCAACTGTTTGCCTCGGTGTGCCAGTTAAGCCATTGTTTGCTCTCATTCTTCTCTTTCTTTCTTTCTTTCTTTCTTTCTTTCTTTCTTTCTTTCTTTCTTTCTTTCTTTCTTTCTTTCTTTCTTTCTTTCTTTCCCTTACTTTCCTTTCTCTAAACCAACTGTTCACAGACTGTTTTTTTTTTTTCACTTATCACGCTCATTTCCCGAAACCAGCACTGATGTTGGTGCTCCCTGCCTTACAAAACACACGAGAGTACAGAAAACCTTGGCAAATAAATGCCTTAAAGAAAAAGGTAGGACTTCTCCTTCTTTTAGCAGCATACATTTTATTCTTTACCATCTGCACTGATGCCATGTTAGAGACACTGAAAGTGAAGTACTTTTGAATATCTCACTAGTGGCACACTTGTACTTTATTTCTTGTTGACATTTCACGAGTTTTGTTAAATGCCAAACCAGCTGTTTAGGAAATCGTTCAGCTTCCTATGACCTGTTGTGTCACATGCTCGAACACACACGTATACACACACACACACAAATACACACACAAACACTCACACACAGAGGCGGATAGAAATAATGTTCTTAAGAGTGACATAATATCCAACATTTTCTGAGTTTCAAACTTACCTAAGTCACTGACACCTACCGACATACGAATGGAAATCAATCGGAGTCCGGGTAATATTCCCAAGTAAAACAATCAGTCGCAATGTATGGATGGAGCCTTACCTTTCTCTCTGTGTTCCCAGCTGTTTCTTCAGCTCTGATGAGCTCTGACAGATCTACAGGATTGCTTGGCTCGCCACAATTACTCCACCCAGTCAGGGAGGTGTGTTTCAGAATACTGTGCATGCCCACGCCTTGAACCAGACAGGTGAGTTTTTCCCAGGCAGCAAATCATCAAGACATTATATTGACAAGAGCACTGACTTAGGTTCTCCCTCTGTTGTCAGATTTACAAAATAAATAAATGAATAAAAATCACTGATAGAGAATTCTGGAGGACAAATACACTGATAGAGACGTGTTTTGAGCTGAGAAATACATGTAGTAGGCACAACACCTAGTTTGCTTGCTCTGAAAAAATGAATCCTTTGATGTTTAATGAATTAGATTTAGCCAATCCGTCAAAGACAAATGAATGATGAAGGATGAGCTGCATTTCAATCGTTTGTATTTTTAAATAACTTTTACATATTTAATTATCTATTTTACAGATCAAAAAATGTACTATTATTTGTAAGAAAATACCTCAAGAGCGTGTATTTGTGTACTTTGAACACACATTTTTATTACAAGGTATAAACTGAAAAACTTAATTTTTAGTGAAACAACAAAAAGTGCCCAGATTTTTTTGTTGCATTTCTTGGGATTATTCCGTGAAGGCCAAACCTGTCACTCACGCATGCCAATATTCATGTCAGCAATGCAGCCAACTACTGCACAATAGCGCACTATAACCACTTATATGGAACAATACTTCACAAAGACAACAACAAAAGACCTTATGAACATACCATTAAGGACACCTCCCTTAAAAATGTTTTGTTGAATAGGGCCCACACCACCCCCGGAAGGCTTAGTGTTGTCTGTTGTCTCCAACCCAGCCCTCTCGAGGTTGAGACGCATTCCTTCACCAGGGAAAGTCACAGATACACCTTAAAATGATGCAGTGCTTAATTATCTAATTATTGTGCTGGCCTGGCTCACAGCCTGGGCTGCCTGTAATGGTTAAGATGTAGTGTGTATGTTACTTTTGGAAATACAAATCCTGGTTAATGTGAAAGCAGGAATTGGATGTCTGAGCTCATGTTGGTCAGAGATATTGTAACGTCAGGAGTCTGTGTTATTTCACAGACCTGAGCAATATTAGGCTACTGCGTCTTACACTCTCACTCTCTCCTTGTCTGTTATGCCATGCACATTATGTGTTAATGGAATAGCAGTTAAAAACAACGTAGGGGCCTGTATGAGTAATAGTTTGAAGGCCATACAGTGTTATTGAAATGGGCCAAGACATTTTGTTGGCGCGTGATTAAGTGAAACAGCTGGTGCATTCAGCTGACGAGAGGATTACAGTTTGAGGTTTGAGGAAAGTCAGCCTAAGATGAAAGAGTTCTAGACTACTGAGGATTTTACCTCCTCCAAGAACCTCAAGTTCAAGAGTAAGCATGTTGGTGCTATTTGTTGGAAAGGTTTTTGTGCTATGTCTTTAGGAACTAATGAATGTGTATACACTTTAAGTCCTGAAGGGGTAAGGTGTAACATTTTGTAGACATACACATGCAAACATAACTAATTGTATATTGCATGTATGTTTATGCGTATGAAATTCCTTACCCTGCCAGGGATGTGGATGTGATAGTGCCAAGGCCACCTACAGGCTAGAGAGTGAAATGCACAGCAGCATATTACCCACAATGCCCTGCCTTCTCGAAACAAAACACAACGCCATTTTCAGCGGTCTGGGTGCTCAAAGCTGTGTTGATCAGAGAAGTAAATAGGTCACAAGACTGACGGCAAAATACTGAAACAGATTTTAATTAAAACAGAAGGTTTGGATTCGCCAACCTTTCCGCTCATTGCATATCGGCTGAGAGCAAATGATTGTGATCGGTTGGCCATCTCGGATGCGGTATTCCAGTGCAGGCCCGGGTTGATGTGAAAAGTGATCGCCTTTTTCACCGCGACTGCAAGCTAAACAAACCAGGTAGGAGGGGGAGAGGGGTGTGGAGCTACTAGCCACAACTCTGCTTAGATTTGCATGCTCGATCCAACACTAAGAGAATTTCCAAACGAGTTCCCATTCAGTTTGATTGTATATTGAATGATTTATAAACCTTTAAATTGTAAGCAATGGATTAGAATTCGCAAACGAGTGGCTAGTTGGTTGGATAGCTACTTAAAACGCTAACTTGGCGCAGGTCGTTGCTAGCATGTTAGCCAGCTAATTGGACTGCTATCCCAAGATGGGCGGACGCAGGAACTGAATGAGTGGCCTGACTTGGGTTGTCAAAGTCTGGTGTCAGTGTATTCAAATACAGTATTGAACGTAGAAATAAATTGTGTCCTTTGAATCGCAGTGTCAACCGCTTATTTACCTTTTTCACATTGAACCAAGGAAATGTTTGCTACATGTCCAGACTCCGGACTGGCTAGTGACAAGACAGGGGTAGGCCCAAAACACCTCGTAAAAAGTCGAATGCTTTGTTTGTTGCAATTACAGTCGTCTCTCACAATCTCATTTATTGAGTATGTAGGTAATGTGACTACATCAGTATTGTGCATAACAAAATTAACTAATGAACTCAACGATGTTATGAAAGGGCCTTATTTAATGCACTCTGGTATGTGAAAGGCAAATGGCTGAAGGCCAGTCTTTCTTAAAAAAAAAAAACTTAACTACTTGATACATCCTATTAATATGGTTATTTATTCAATATAATAGACCTGTACTGTATCAAATGTCACACTTTTTCCACTTGACAAAGCCTGTGCGTCATTTGTTTCTTAGAATGAAAAGGACAAAGAGAGGTGATGAGGAACAAGAAGGTGTTGGAGGAGGAGGTGGTGGTGGTGGAGGAGGTGGCAGTCCTGACCCTGGCCCCTCAGAGCAGCGCAAGAGACTGCGTGGAGAGGACTCGGAGGATGACGCCCAACCGAACCAGACCAAGGACCAGGATGTGGACGCAGAGGGGGATGAACGTGTACCCAACTGGGGCCACCTGCCGCAGGAGATCCTGCTCCAGATCTTCCAGTACCTGCCGCTGCTGGACCGTGCGTACGCCTCCCAGGTCTGCCGCAGTTGGAACCAGGCCTTCCACATGCCCGAGCTGTGGAGGTGCTTCGAGTTCGAGCTCAATCAGCCAGCCAGCTCGTACTTGAAAGCCACCCACCCAGACCTCATCAAACAGATCATCAAGAGGCACTCCAACCACCTGCAGTATGTCAGCTTCAAGGTGAGGAAGATACGCGTTTGTGTGTTGTGTGTGTGTGTGTGTGTATGGCGAAGAGGCACTCCCACCACCTGCAGTATGTCAGCTTCAAGGTGAGGAAGATGCTGTCTTGTGTGTGTGTGTGTGTGGGCGCGCGCGCGCATGTATGGCCAAGTAGCACTCCAACCACTTGCAATATGTCAGCTTCAAGGTGAGGCTCTGAGGTGTTATTAGTTTGACTGTCTTTGTGTTATGTTATAATTGTATGACTTTTCATGCACTCACTGACAAAACAGAAATAATGACAATCTCACAGCCGGTACACTTTCGGTCTGCAACAATTCTGAAATCTCACAGACCATTTTAATTAAAAAATAAATATGGCATCACTGGATAACTACTACTGAAAAGGTTGCAGTGTAGAGGTAAGCAGTTGAAGGGTGAAATGCAAGGGAAAAAAGGTTTTATCACATGGCTAGTTTAGTATTACAATATGCAGTGACATGCACTCCTAATTCACCTCAGTGAGTTGGCAATGATCTAGGGTCATAGATTTGAAATAAAAAGGTTAAAAATTAACATCGACTATGTAAGATGTTTGTTATTTAGTTATTCTTTCTGTTGACAGCCAGCACTGAAGTCCAAGACAAATTTCCCTTAGGGGACACTTAACTGTAAAGGTAGGCAATCCAAAAAAGAAAGCAAATTACATGTGCAGGACAAATGATTAATGTACTTGTGTTTGGCCTGTTTTGTGTGTGTTGTGCAGGTGGACAGCAGCACAGAGTCTGCAGAGGCAGCATGTGACATCCTCTCTCAGCTGGTGAACTGCTCCCTGAAGACCCTAGGGCTCATCTCCACAGCCAGGCCCAGCTTCATGGAGCTGCCCAAGGTACAGTACACTCACCCCCTGCCTCACCACCCCCTCCCTCACCACCAGTACTAGGGCGACCCCAGCACTAGGGCTACACGATGTACACCACCGTCTTGAAAACCAGAGGTGAAGATCCTGGCTTCAGAGAGTAAAAACTCTGCCATGTATGTGACTCAACTGTCAAAGGAGCTAAGTGTAAGCAACAGGGTTCCCACGGTCATGGAAATCCTGGAAAACTCGTGGAAATTGAAAATGTAGTTTTTGAGGCCTGGAAAAGTCATGGAGTTTTGTAAATTCAGTGAAAGTTTTGGAAAAGTCATGGAATTTTAGCTTCTCCCTAACGCAACTACAATGTTCTGTTAATTTATCATTAGGCCTTTGGAGTCGACAATAAATCCATTAACAGTATTTTGAATGTTAAACATTTCATATTTAGCCCTAAAAGTATGATACATTTTACACACTTAAGGTGCCGTGAAGTCATGGAAATTTCACTTTAGGTCATGAAAACCTCAGGGAAAAGGTTTGAAATTTTGGCAGTGAAAAAGAGCAGGAACCCTGAAGCAACTTACAATTGCTTACCCCTGACCCTTAGCTCCTTTGACTACCATGATTGAATGAGACTACCTGGATGAATGAGAATATTCACATCTTTACATGATGGCCATAGACATTTTTTGAACCAGCTGGTTCTAATGAGCATACAAATCACCAGTCTGGTAGATGGGTAACTAATTAGTGAAATCGCCTGCATTAAGTACAGAAGCAAAAGAAATGCATAGCAGGGTTTTTACTCTCTGAAGGCGACATCTCCACTTTCATTGGATGCCCCTCATAAAGGCTGCAGACAGACTCGCCTTCTGTCATTTATTAACCGTCGATACGAGGGAAAGTGTTTTAGTGTGGTTTTAGTTTTGTTACGTTGCCAAGACAAGTTCTAAATGATTTGCCATCCAGAGCTATAGCAAGATGTTTTTTTCTCCAGACATAACTAGTAGACTTTGCCCTCATGCAGTTTCAAAATCTACGAGTACTATGTACTGTGGTGACTGAGTTTTTCCATTTTGTTTATGGTATTCAGCATTACTGTGCTTCATTTCTTTAACAAATGGGTACAACCAAATGTGCATGCACAAACAAATTTGGTTTAAAAAAAAAAAAAGTATTTTAGCACAATGCATACAGTGTAAAATAAGTGTTACCCACAGTTGTACTCTCAATAATAACAAATCTAACAAATCCACAATATATAGAATAGAATCACTTTCACTTTAAAGTATGACAATTGACCTAATGTGTTTTGGTGCCCAGTCAACCTCGGTATGAATATCCAAGCCTGCTGCTTTCCCTCTTCAGTTGAAGGGTCTTGGAGAATGGTCTGATAACAGTTCCAATGGCCCTCAGAATTAACGAAGAGCCAGAGTGTGCTGTGAGTGCCTTGGAGTGGCAGTTTAAGTTTATGAGTGCACATCTAATCTTGCTGTCCTTTTCCCCCACCAGTCTCACTTTATCTCTGCACTCACCGTGGTCTTTGTCAACTCCAAGTCGCTGTCATCTCTGAAGATCGATGACACCCCAGTAGACGATCCCTCTCTGAAGGTGCTGGTGGCCAACAACAGCGACACGCTCAAGCTGCTGAAAATGAGCAGCTGCCCACATGTGTCTCCTGCAGGTGAGCAGCCATCTTGGGGGAGGTGTTGGCTAGTAAGCTGGACAGTGAGGCCGCTGGGACCACAGGAAGGAGCTTGGACACCTGCAATTGTAGAATCTCTGATAAATTCAAACCACCTCTGTCATCACCAGCTGTGATGTAGTAACTTATCTCCTTTATCAGTCCATTTGCGTGATCCCTGTATCAGGCCATTAACATGAAGCCTGTGTGTGTCACTGTCAAGAGTGAAGGCTGTCTAGTAGACTGCCCAGAGGAGTGAGCCAGAGGTGGACATCCCAGGTTGAGAAAGTAAAAGTCCTGCCACATATTTATTCCATCCAATTCAGTGAACGAGTTGGTTCTAATAAGCACAACACCTCATCCAGGTAGATGAGCCAATTAGTGAAATCAGCTGAGTTAAGTGCAAAGGCAGAAGAAATGCGTGGCAGGACTTTCACTTTCTTAGGCCAAATTGTCCACCTCTGCACTGGTGGATTTGGTTTACATGCTCATTAAGTAATTGTTATAAATGTTCTGTGGTCTGTACTGTCAAAGAGTATCATAAAATGTACACAATGAGGCAGCTAAGTTTTAAGGCAACTTTTTTAGTATTAAAAGAGTACAGTTATGCTCTAACTCAAGGTGACGTTTTTTTATTTCTTTAGTTTCTCTGTTTGAATCTTTGTCCTCCTCATTTTTGATGGCAATAAAAGTCTTAAAAACTTAGTACTATTAGTAACTAGTATTCTAAATTAGTATTCTAACTATTATTATTAGCCTTTCCAAGTTATGCTTATATTTATATTTTTTATGCTTATAAATATTTTTAGCCAAGAACATTTGGTTGATAATGTTGTTTTAGTATTGTACATGGATTTGAAAAACAAAACAAAAAAACCTGCCAAGAATTAGAAACATGAACATGTCTGGTGAGAGATAGAGGGATGGATGGATGGATGGATAGAGAGATAGAGGGATGGCTGTAGTTTAATGATCCCAAGCTGGGAAACTAAAGAATCAGGTTTCCCCCCATGGTGATCGTGACCTCTCTCATTCGGTCCGTGTTGTTTCAGGCATCCTGTGTGTGGCGGACCAGTGCCACGGGCTGAGGGAGCTGGCGCTCAACTACCACCTGCTGAGCGACGAGCTGCTGCTGGCGCTGTCCTCGGAGAAGCACGTGCACCTGGAGCACCTTCGCATCGACGTGGTGAGCGAGAACCCCGGCCAGCAGTTCCACACCATCAAGAAGAGCAGCTGGGACGCCATGGTGCGCCACTCGCCCAAGTTCAACCTGGTCATGTACTTCTTCCTGTACGAGGACGAGTTCGAGCCCTTCTTCCGCGAGGAGATCCCCGTCACGCACCTCTACTTCGGCCGCTCGGTCAGCAAGGACGTGCTGGGCCGCGTGGGGCTGCACTGCCCCCGCCTGGTGGAGCTGGTGGTGTGCGCCAACGGCCTGCGCCCGCTGGACGAGGAGCTGATCCGCATCGCCGAGCGCTGCAAGCACCTGACGGCCATCGGGCTGGGCGAGTGCGAGGTGTCGTGCAGCGCCTTCGTGGAGTTCGTCAAGATGTGCGGCCGGCGCCTCTCGCAGCTCTCCATCATGGAGGAGGTGCTGGTGCCCGACCACAAGTACGAGCTGGACGAGATCCACTGGGAGGTGTCCAAGCACCTGGGCCGGGTCTGGTTCCCCGACATGATGCCCACCTGGTAGACTGCTCTGACTGAGGGAGGGGGGTTTGGTGCGTGTGTGCTCAGATGTGGCCCCCTGACCCTCCCACCTACTGACTCCCCCAAATCTCACCCTGGCCCTACCCCTTCAGCCTTTTTCCCTTTTGCCTGTTCTGCTGGAACGAATGAGATAATCACTATGTTAGACCTCTTGAGTTTCACAGACCCCACCCCCCTCCACAGCTCTCCCTATCATCCCGATGTGTTTTATATACATTATGGGTTGATAGAGAGAGAGAGAGGGAGAGAACTGTATTCAGACTCGAGATTCGTGCTCTATTTTTGCTCTGGCTTGGCTACAATAACATGACATCAGTGTGTATGTGTATAAAAAAGACGTTTGCATTTACATCATATGGTGATTAGTTTCCAGCGTCTGATCAGAGGTTTTTTTTTTTTAGAAATGTAGTTTGAGCGTTAGCAAAGCGAAAAATGGGCGTCTAATGCTCGGCACCAGGATCTGAGATTGGACCAGTCAGACATCGCTATCACACAGGGCTCTCAGTGTGTGAAAAGCTTCAATACTCGTGTTTCTCGTTTGATTGGCAGTTGGTGTTGGAATTGATACTAGTGTAGGGTCTTGGCGCAAGTTTCACTTCTGGGAAGTATCTGGAAGGTATTTTATATTATCCATTTGGATATTTTTGGATGTCAGAATCATAATGGAGCACTTTTTTTAGAAGAAATGAAGAAAGACTTTAATTAAAAATGGCTAATTATTTTGTACATATTTCTTGTTTAACTTATCATCGACTCTGCAAGCAGATTGGCTAAGAGATCCAGACAGTTTGTAAAAAAAAAAAGAGAGAGAGATGTGTCAAGCAAGTTGGCAGGAAGGCTGGACAATTTCATCAACCCAAAGGAAGTGAGTGGTGAACTCGAATGTGTGGCACCATCATCAGTGGCAGTCCTCTTAACCCTCTTGATAACATTCTTACATTTGCTTTGGTCTGCCCCAGACCTGTAAACTCACAAACTTAACATAACTCACACTTATTTCAACCCCCACATGCATTTTGGTCTTTAGTTTCTGCTACCGCGAGTGCACCGAGTCCACCTATTCCTTATTTGTGGCGGCCATTGTTTTTGTGCTCTCGTGGAACGTGTTCAAGCATCGCACACCGTCTACTCGCACAGACACGGGCAGGAAGCAGAGCCCTGACTTAGCTATTTTTATACTGTACATAAATAATGTGGTCTTTTTTTGTCCTTGAAGGGGATGGAAAAAAAACGCAGACGTCTGTCCAGCTAAATAGAATTTCCTGACCCTCCCTGATGTTTTTTTATTCTTCTGCTCTTAATTTCCCCTCACAGCTTTTTTCCCACCGCATTCTTCCCTGGATCCAATAGCTATCCAAAACTTTGCCTGATCCTGTGTAATTTATTCAGTGTAATACTGCTTTTTGTATCAATCAGTGGTTTGTATTGATGATGGTGATGGTGATGATGGTGATGATGGCGATGATTGTGTATAGTTTCCAAGTGTTGTACGTGTGTATACGTACATGTATGTATAACTGCAGTGACAGTTGTTGTGGATACAGGCCTGCTTATGGTGGGAAGAGAACCTTGCGTAGCTCGTTTTCACACATCTACACTAGAGGGCGCCATGTAGAGTACTGGTGTACAGCACAGCAATGTTTCTCTTTTAGAAGCTCGTGGATTTCATGACATTGGTGTAAATAAACTCCACACACATACAACACTATGTCACTGTGATATGAGATTTTCCTTTGATTTGTATGCCTACTTCAGAGACGTACATAAATTCTCACAGCATTTCAAGGTGCGGATTTACTTTTTATTTTTTTGTCTTTATTTCACAAGTAGGCTATAAATAGGGTCACATTTTACAGATATACCAAATGTTCTGGAAAATAGTCTGGCAGAAAGAAATACCTGGTCATGTAAGTCTACATATATATAAATATATATAGTTCTAAGACCTAAGATCTAAGACCTATCTAACCTATGATTGCCTGGGATTGGGTCTGTCTCCATGGCCACAGAGGAAGTGTACATTCGTCATGTAGACCTCAAGAGTTGTTTATTCTGTTCTTTTGACATATCTGTTTACCTACAATCTGTCCCTCTAAATGTATCCATTCAAGCTATACTGATTATTCTAATTTTAGAAATGTGTAGAAATATGGATATGCATTTTGTTTGTTTTGAAAATGGATAACCCCTGCACTTTATATAGAAATGTATTCCATAAATGTACATAATATTTATCAACTGATGTGTAATTATATGAGGTTTTCTCTCTTAGTCGTTTCCTTATCTGCTGCAGTAATGTGGATAATTCTGTATGAGCTTGTGCTAAGACTATATTCTATTTCTATTCTCATGTTCATTATTTCTTTTACTGTCCTTAAATTCTGGCTTGTTGATTAAGCTCTTTTTTTTTTTGCGTCAGTAGAGATTTATCCAGAGAAAGCGGTCATCCGATATTAAGGAGACATATTTTTTGTTTTGTTTTCATTTTGCTTATTTGATTTTGAATAAAATTTTGTGAATGTATCTGAAATGATGTCATTGCTTTTCTTTATAGGAACACAGTTTAAACAAAAGGAATCCAGAAATATATTCAGTTAGTGAGTAGAATATATTTAAAAAAAAAAAAAACAGAATTAGTGGGATTGATAGGGTTACTAATGACAACACAGCTTTCTATTGCTTACATTTCATGTCTGCAATTTCTGCTGAATTATCGTCTAGTTAATATGATTTATTAAATTGTTTTAACTGAGATAAATAAGTGTCATGTCAAAATGTGCCTCTTACCCTGCAAGGCCCCTCTCCTGCCCACAAAGTGTTCATGTGAGCCCCTGCATCAGCTCAGTCTGGGACAAGGGTCCACAGCTGCTTAGTCTTAGCAGCTTAGTCCATGTACTCAGTGCATCAGTTGTGGATACAGGCTGCCTATGTTAGTAAGAGACCTTGTATAGCTCTTTTCCAGAGACCTCCACTAGAGGGAGCCATGCACTCATCCCTGCTCCTGCCATAGCAACCCATATCGTTTCTGTTTCAGGAGTTGTTCATTACACCAGAGTAAACTACACATTACGCTTTGTCAGTGATAGAATGCTATTTTAACGAACTTTCAATAATTAAGCAATACAATACAAAAATATATACAAAACGCTGCAAAAAATGCACTTTAGGGTGCTGATTCACTTTTACTTCTGTCTGTATTTCACAAATAGGCCAAAAACACAAGAGACAGAACAAAAAATATACTGAAAATGTTTTGGAAAATACTCTTTAAGGTGCCGATTTATATTTTTGTATGTATTTTACAAGCAAGCTACAGCTACATCTAAGTAGTACTCTGAAACAGAGAAATAGTCTTAACTGTTTTCACTAGAAATTAGAACAGTAACATGGTCAGTCCAGAGTTAATACGACAGCAGTAGCACACTGGGGGGGTTGGGCCTGTTTTATCTCAACTGCCTCACACTACTATCAAGTAACACCTGTGTTCTGTCAACACACGATAAGTAAATGTACTACTTACAGAAGAGATCAAGTTCGGGTGAAGGATTTCTCTCTCTGTTGTATGTCCAGGAAACAGCACATAGCACCCTTATCAAATTTCTACTTGCTGCAACATGCCCACACGGAGGAAAGGGAGCATTTCACTTTGCTAGTGGGTGGTTTGCTTGTGCACACATGCATCTGTAGCCTACAGTGCAACAATTCAGATAGGCATGACCTTGAAGCACATGGGAAGGGGAACTGAAACACATTGTCAAGATTATGCTGCCACAGCAAATGTGCAAAAATAGGCTTAGGTTTAGTGCCAACCCTTCACTTTTACATTTTCTTATGTTTATTGTAATTTCTACATTTTCACATTCATACATAACATACGTAAGTATTCACACCCCTGCCTTAATATAATTGGTTGAAGCCCCTTTGACACCCTCAAGTCTTCTTGGGTATGTCAGTAAGCTTGGCACAACTGTTTTTTGGCATTTTCTCCCATTTCTCTCAAGATATCGGGTTGGATGGGCAACATCAGTAGACAGCCATTTTTAGCTCTTTTTTAGAGATGTGCTTTTAGGTTCAAGTTGAGGTCGGGCTGGGCCACTCAAGAACATTCACAGACTGTTCCTGAAGCCATGTTATCGTGGCTGTGCGCTTCTTTTACAAACGTCCATACTCTACAGTAGGAATGGTGTTAGCCAGGTGATGAGCAAAGTGCCTGGTTTTCTGCAGACTTGACACTTGGAGTTCAGGGCAAAAAATCCTACAATGCTTGCTGACCATGTTTGTAGGGCCTTGCATGGTTGCTCTGGTGTACACGAGAACAAGAAAGACATAAAAACTAGACAGGAAACCACAACCACAGTCTGCATCTACAAATAGATGTCCTGTTATCTACTCACACTTTGCTTTGACTCAGAAATGGAAGGCCTTTCAGATGAGAGGTGTTGTTGCTGTTGACACAGGGTTCGAATTATAAATTTGACCCTATGGGGGTCTCTATCTTTAAAAAAAAAAAAAAAAAGCAAATGCACTGTCCTTTAATTTTTAAATTAATTTTAATTTCAATTTAAATTCGTAATTTTTTTCGCTGTAAAGCCAAACGACACAAGGCCAGCCAGTGCTGTTTTTTTTTTTACGATGGCATGGTGGAACGTTTAGGCAACCTACGTATTATTTTTGCATTTCTAAAAACGCATTACAAAATGAAGGAAGATTGATATAAGATAGGAGGTAGACGAGAAGTCTTCGGACTGAACTTCACGTTCGCAAGCCCCATATTTCAGATTTGCGCGCATAGTGCTGTGATGGTGAATCAATATCACGTCGTAATTCAATACAAAGATGGCTGCATGGTGATCGTAAATAAAGCGAATTTTATTTATGTTTATATGGTGATATATTTAAGCTTATCATGGTAATATGACATATTCGAGAAGCCTCCACAGTAAATGAAATTAGCTTCTTTCATTGGAGCCTGAGGGTATGGGAGCTCAGCTCCCATTGGCTCCCACGTAATTCGAACTATGTGTTGACAACACAGATACTGGCAGACTGCAACAAAAATAACACACATAAAAAAGAGAGGTAGCATCACTTGCTTAATTAAAAAATAGTAATAATTGTGTGTGCCTGCACAGTTTAACTACTTGACCCCTACTTCAGTGCAGGCACGCCGACAGTCTTCGCTGGGCCCGGGACAAGAAAATATGTTGACCCCCCCCCCCCCTCCCATATTCCATAATGTAAGGACAGGAGGGACCACTTTCCCTAAGCCTGGGACAAGAGACCCGTTTGTCCCCATGCTTCAGTGTATCAGTGGCTGCAGAAGTGGCTACAGGATTACCTTACCAATAACTAAATGCCATTAAAGCAGTCATTGACTTAAACCTGGTGGTGGTGTTTATTTTTTAAGCACAAAGTGAATCTATCACAGGCAGCTGACCTATTTAAAAAAATGTCATTTTTACTCCTTCATTTTTTAATGAGTATGATAGCATTGCTGAAAATAGGAGGGTTGCCTGGTTTGGCACATTGGTACGACCCAAGTTCATTCTTGGTTAGGCTACATTGTGTATGAACAGTCTAGTTACATTTTGTAAGTAAAATTAGGTCATGCTACCTCTCAGTTCCTTTTTTTAATGTCTGTTATTTGTGTTGCAGTTTGTCTGTGTCTGTGGTGCAGCAGTGCAGTGGTTGAGGTGATAACAGAAAAAAAAACACTAAACTCACTTCTCACTGGTTCTCACCAGTTGAGGGGAAACAGGGCCAAACTCACAGTCTGTTGCTGCCCTCTTAGCTCTGACCTCCTTAGATCTATCTGTAGCTTGCTTGTAAAATACATACAAAAGTATATAAATCAACAGGCAAAGGTACTCTTTTTAGGTGCAAGGTTTAGGTTTAAGTGTCTTGTGCTTTCTCACAACTCACAACCTAATCCCTGCTGACAAAAGAATGAAAAGAAAGACTAGGCATTATCACACCAAATAAAGAATCGAACAAACAAAACCAGCTTGTAGGCAGTTTCATACACAGTGGCATGGTGTATTATACAACAGCATTAAAACAACTGCAGACCTAGTAACGGCACCTTGGTATTAAGTGGCACAGGGACGGTCTGGGTAGGAATGGGCAGAAGGCCACCAGTACTGACCTAAGCTGTGGCATAACAATTTTCTACATTCATTTGCAATGGAAAAAACAATGGTTCATAAAGTTTATGCTGGTTTTATACCACACAGGCTGGAATATACATCTCCTTTTACATTCACACATTACACTGTTTACTATGCATTTCCCTCGTTAAAATCTTAAATACGCAAACCAGTTGGCTACCCCTTTCATTCTGCTGTGACATGAACAAGGGAGCTAACAATATTTCTGTGACCACATATTTCCAGGATTTAGCTGAAAATGAAAGCTATTAGCAATAAGGCCTACTTTCTGAGAAATTGAGAAAATTTAAATTACACCAATTGCAATTATACACACTCTGTGTGTGTCTCAGGCCTCGGTCCGGCATCTGAACACTACATAGGTGCTGGTGCTGTCTCTGATCACAGTCTCTGTTGGAAGGTTGGACAGGGTTATGTCAGTGCTCTAGAGGAAACGGTAAATAACAGAAAGTCATTCACTATCTTTGTATCTTTTGCAGTCTTTAATTATAGCTATCTGCATATGTGCAGTATTTACCTTAGGAGAGTCGATTTGGCGAGGCTTTGGCTGTACACTTCCTGTTTTTGGTCTTTGTCCAATGATGGCCACTGAGGTTATGGTTTGCACAGAAAGGAAATACAATGCTTAGTTTGTAGGTTATGTTTTATATTACTCTGCTCAGGTCTAATTTAACCTTACTTACCTAAGAGTAGAATGATTAACACACCATTGAAAACACAGGATAAAACAAAGGGATAAAACCATGATTTCAGATGAGTCTCTTCATTTACCACCACGTGATTCTTTGGAACCGATGCATCTGCTACAAAAAATGTACATTTACCGTATTTATTGCCTTACGTTAGAACAAAGATATGTAATTGAATTGGGTTGACATGGACAGTTCAACTTGCGTCATGGTAATATCTTTCATCTGTTAGCTATTTGTGACTTTAAGTCTTTGGCACTCCTGTACATGGAAATCATTTATTTAAAAGTAATGTAATTCCATTAAAATTAATAAACGTGGCTTATCTGTAAGTCTGTATTCGGTTTAAAGTACTCCAAAGTAGTTCTCTCAACATTACTTTCAAGATAAAATGAAAATGAACACTTACCTTTTTCAATGACTGTGATAACATTGCTGAAAATAGGAGGGTCATCTGGTGTGGCACAGTAGTACAATCCAAGTTCATTCTTGGTTATATTGTGGATGAACAGCCTATTTAAATTTTGCAGTGAGTATTTGTTTTTAAATTCTCGGTGTTGGTGGTTGTATTGTGATGTACCATATATAAATGAGCGTAGTATATGGAGTGGGCGCTCAGATCTGCGCTGTATGATGAACCAGTAAATCTCCTCTTGAGCAAGAGAACAGTTTAAAGTCACATTCTGTCCAAACTCAACGGTTATCTTGGGTGAGTTTTCTGACACACATAAGGGTAACAGCACCACAAAAAAACACAGGAAACAGAGCATACTTAAACACTGTAACCTAACCTCTATGATCCTGTTGCGATTCACTGATTTAGGTTTTACTTTGTAAGACGCTACTACTCATATTCTGTTCCACTACCCCTGACATCAGTTCGTGAAGTGCAAGTCTGCTCTGAGGACAGACAGAGTCTTGAACAGAACGTTAAGAGAGTGGACGCTCAGCAAAGGAAGCTAAGAAAAAAAACATAAAAGCCAGGAAATAACAAGTATGTATCTTCATCTCATTTGCTGACTTTCGTTAGCTGTCTATGATAACTTTAGAAGCTGCCCTGCCACAGCACACCACCTACTGCAGATGAGTTGAGCATATAGCATAAGGCATCTTTGGATATGAACTACGCTTCATTTACAACTTAAACACCAGGTGATACACCAGGAAGTCCAAAAGAATCAGGCCAAGACACCACCAGCCACCCTAGTTGTTGATTGTTCTGCCTAACCACAAGACTCCAGAACTGTTTGTTTTTTTCAGCTTGTGCCTGCTGGTCTTTGACTACACTCTTGAAGCCTATTCGAATGCTCTCTCTCTCTCTCTCTCTCTCTCTCTCACACACACACACACACACACACACACACACACACACACACACACACACACAATTACTTTCTGAACACTAAACATCTGTTACTTTTTTTATAAGCCAAAACACAAGGCTTCTACTGTCTTACACGATAATATGTGACACTTTTGTCAGTCTGCTCCCCTGTTCCACTCTAACTGGACCTGCTAATGCCTTTATGACTTAAAACACCAAATACCTAAATTAATCAAGTCCTAATGCAACACGGGTCTTCAAGGGGTGAAAAAGCTGGGAACAACACAACACAACACAACAAAACATAACACAACCTCACAGTCTATCAGCTGACAGATTTCTACTTATTTCAAAGAAATCAGCTGACACATAGATATACTGTTTGCCACCAACGTGGTTAAATGCTAAGTGCAAATGGATTTTGAACATTTTAACATTTTGTGTCAAATGCTAGACAATATGAGGTCAGTATATCAGATAGTCTAATGTTCTTTTCTTTGTAGGCCATTCTACACCTGAATTCTATGTTAAATGGCTGTGCTTTTTAGTGATCAACACCACCACCACCACTTTTTAGTAAACATCAAACCTAGCAGCAATATATTGCTGCCAATGCTGCCAAGTGTACACTTACAAAGTTCTCAGTGCCTCGTTTTTAATGTCAGGGCCTTTGTTGTACTACCGATTGAGTGTGAAGTTTCTTCGAGCTGTTTTAATGGTTTAAAAATAGCGTAGTCGTCATGCTTTGTCTAAGGGCACCTACCACTTCCATTGTTAGCCTTCTGGGACAAACGCTAAAAAATAGTTAAACTCTGAATGCAACAGGCTAAATCAATTTTGCTCCTCAGTACACATACCAACTCGGTATGATGTTTTAACATGCCAATTTTCATTTTACACCGAAGTTCTCCTTTAAATATCAGAAAGCTTCTTAATGAACATCTTCCTGATAACTGAATGCTAAACACTGTCATCTTTGAGTGGGCTCATCAGAAAGAGATGACAATAACCAAATAAAAAAAAAAACTAACTGATGAAATAAAGACACCATTGTGGTCATTTCCTGGTTGTTGTATATTTTTTTCTGAGCTTCCTGTGCTAAACATGCGCACCTTAAGTTCTCTTCAAAAGTCAGTTCGTTCTCAGAGCAGACTTGAACCTCAAGAACTATTATCAGGGATAGTTAATGTGATATCATCAATTCATCAATTTCACAAACTTCAAATGAAACCAGTGAAATCCAACAAGGTCGTAGAGAGTAGGTCATAAGGTATGGGTATGCACTGTTTCCTGTGGTCTTTCGGTGTGCTGTTAGTCTGTGGTATGTCACAAGGCTCCACTGAGATAGCAGTTGAGTTTGGACAAAATGTGACTCTAAACTGTTCTCTTGCTCAAAAGGAGATTTACTGGTTCATCCAACAGAGGTCTGAGCATCCTGTATATATACTGCGTTCCATTTCATCCGATTTGCCACCCTCTTACAGCAAGCAAGAATTTAAAAATAAATACTCACTACAAAATGTAAGTAGGCTGTTCATACAGAATGTAACCAGGAATGAACTTGGGTCGTACCAATGTGCCAAACCAGGCGACCCTCCTACTTTCAGCAGTGTTATCACAGTCACTGAAAAAGGTAAGTGTTGATTTTTTAAATAAATATTCTATAGTAGTTCAAACTGAATACAGATTGACTAAAGATAAACCATGACATGAACAGGTTTCCAGTAAATATAAACAGGCTTTATTTGTAGTTCTTTCCATGTGGTGTCAAGGAGTTTCAAAGACTTTTAAGTAACGGGTAACATATACAGTGGTATGACAAAGTTTGGGCACCCCCTCTGAGGTTGTATAATAATGGACTCTGACTTCACACAAAATGATCTTGGTGGCATGCCATTTGCCCATAAGAGCCAAGTGTTAGCTTGATTTCCAAACACAGATTTTAAGTATTCATAGTATGCAATTGTATAAAATTAAATCAAATGTAAAAAATAGACTGTGCAAAAATGTGGGAACCCTTGTCATTTTGTTTCTTTGATGGCCTGTAACTAATCATCACAATATAATTGGACACACAAAGTTGGTTTGGTGAGCTCGTTAAGACTTGAACTTAATTGACAGGTGCATCCAATAATGACAAAAGCTATTTAATAGGGGTGTGAACCTTTTACCCACAAAACGGTCCAATTTGATCTCGATCACAGGCTATGATCCGATTCAGGGACGATTAATAAAAAATAGTCACCGATTCGCTACGATTCGATCTGGTTCGGTTCAATTCGATACACATTGACAACTCCAAAGCCCTTTGTTACTAACAAAAAGAGAAAAGAAGGAGCCACTGTGGACTGTTCTTTTAAGATACATGGACTTATAGAAAAGGAAAATCCAACAGGTCTTTGATGCCTGTAATTAGCAAAAGAACATCTGAAAATCCCAATCTCAAAACATAATGTCTTCTTTAAGACAAAAATCTGTGCTTCAAACAGCAACAATAGTGTGTGTGTGTGCTGTGTCCGTGTGCCGGAGTGGATAAGGCTGTGTGTACACGTGTGTGTGCGCGCCTGTTGCCTGTCATTAGAAAAAAAAACAAAGACAAAAACAAAAAAGGTTCTGAAACACTGTACAACTAGTACTGTTTTTCCTCCTTTGACAAAAATCAATGCTTCAAACAGCAATAGTAGTGTGTGCGTGTGTACATGTGCCCGAGTGGAAAAGGCTGTGTGTACGTGTGCGTACACGTGTGTGTGTGTGCCTGTTGCCTGTCATTAGCCAAAAAAAAAAAAAACACTGAAAAAGCTCACAGTACAGTTTTTGGACCAAAAAACAATGTTTCAAACAGCAATAATAGTGTGTGTGTGTGTTTCAGAGTGGATCTGGATGTGTGTGTGCCTGTGTTTATGTGCGTCACAGTGGGTGTGTATGTGTGTATTTATGACTACTGTTTACATCGCACAACTCAAAGAGTTCATTTATGCAAATCAAGATTCTTTTTGAGGAAAATCAACTGATCAACATGGTCATGTCTCAGAACACTGCGTTGCACTGAAACGATATGCCCTGCTGTGCTGAAAAACTCTCTCTGATGCTGCGCTGGTTGCTGGTATACAGAGGTACCTTTTAGCAAGCGATGAAAGCAATGGGAGGTTTGATTGTCTCTTCCACCATTGCAGTGGGTTGTCTTTGAGAGGCAATGGATTACACTCTCTGTACCTCCTGACTTGCCCTCTTCTCACGTGAAGATCCTGTTGCCCCTTTCACTTTGAAGGTATAAATAGTTGGTCCAGCGCTGCGCCTTTTCTTTTCTTCTTACAGGGAAGCTGGTCATCATCTGAAAAGGAAAACAATACCACTAATTACTGGTCTTGTGAGAATTACGGCCTCTTTTTGCTAAAAATTGTAACCTGCTTACCACCCTATTTAACTCAACACACCTTTCTGTACATCATGGATCTGGGAACAAACCTGCCTTGCCCCAGAGTGCCTTGCCCCAGGTCTGACAGCAGATCTGTCTGCCTTTCAACTTCCTGTTCTGGCTGTCCCTGATTGTCTGCATGTGATGCTTCCTACCAATCAACCATATATCATCTTTTGTTAAAACATTAGACACAACACAACTACACCAGCAGTCACAAAATAGTAGGTGCTGAAAGCAAGATATGGTAACACTACACAATACAAAAATAAATGTATAATAATTCAATTAAAAAAAACATTGCTTACCTCGTTGTGAATGGCTGCAGCTTCAACAGAAAGGCTGGTAAAGATCCTCTCTGCGTCATGGTCACTCAGAAAAGGCAATGCCTTGAAGCGCGGGTCAAGAGCTGTTGCTGTGTACAGGAGGTCACTGACGTGTATCGCCTCCCAAAGTCTTCATTGAAGGCCCTTTTCATCTCAGTGATGAGAGGTGTCTTCATCAGTAGCCTTGAAGTGCTTTTCAAGTTTTGCTTTGAGTGGAGCAATCCTTGAGATTGTTGGCTGCTCTTCCTCACACATGACCGTGGTCAAAACGTTTACTGGAGCCATCAGTTTAACAATATCTTCTGTACTTAAATGTATGTGCTGTAAACTGATTTGGGGCCATCGGACCGGACCATCGGACCGTTCGTAGTGCATTTGAACCGTTCTGGGCTTGACGGAGGCAAAAGAACACAGCATTCGAAGAAAAACACCTGCTTCCCACAGTAAAATTTGGTGGAGGTTCCATCATGCTGTGGGGCTGTGTGGCCAGTGCTGGTACTGGGAATTTTGTTAAAATTGAGGGTCGCATGGATTCCACTCAGTATCAGCAGATTCTTGAGAATAATGTTCAAGAGTCTGTCACAAAGTTGAAGTTGTGCCAGGGATGGGTGTTTCAACAAGACAATGACCCCAAACATTGCTCAAAATCTACCCAAGCATTCATGCAGAGGAACAAGTACAATGTTTTGGAATGGCCATCCCAGTCCCCAGATTTGAATATCATCGAGAATCTGTGGGATGACTTGAAGCAGGCTGTCCATGCTCGGAATCCTTCAAACATCACTGAATTGCAGAGGTTTTGCCAGGAGGAATAGGCCAAAATACCATCATCCAGGATCCAGACACTCATTGGTGGCTACAGAAAGCGTCTACAGGCTGTTATTTTTGCAAAAGGAGGCTCTACTTAATTATACTAATATGATTTTTCTATTAAGGTGCCCAAATACAGAATAATTACTGCAGTAAATTGGCTTAGAATGACCAAACTAGTATTTAACCAAAGTTTGAATGGTCCCACTCACAATGCTGCTGCTCACAAAGTGATGACAGTGGCACTCGTAATTGTAATGAGGTGAAGAAATCAGAATGCATGACTGTTGCTGTCAAACTACAAAATGCTTTATTGTGCAGGTTTTGCAACTTGAAAACATCTTTTTTTGAGCTGCCTACAATGTGTACAACAAAAAACATGTCCCCTGTAACTGCAAACAGAAGACATCTTTATCCACTGAACTTCTTGAACTGCATCACTGTTGACTTTGTGTTATACCTGCCTATCGCTGTAGTAGTTCATTGCGTCACCACAACCACGAGGAAAGATAACGTTCATTACAAATACAGTTGCCCATGTAACTATATTTTTCCTAAACTTAGAGGTTAGTTTGAAGAGAGACTCGTTCATTTTCAGATTAGCAAACTAATTTAGCATGCTAGCGGGCTAATACGCTTCCTATGGTGTGTTTTCATATGCATGTTAGAGGAAAACGTAGTCTATCAAACTCAGAGTTGTAGGATAATTTGTTTGTTTTGGCCGTTTCAATGATGAAGCAATTTACTACTTGCTATGTGATGCACAACTATTTCCTCAGACAATTAATAACCTTCTTAAGGCTTCGCTAACTTTAGCCTACTAATCCTGTTGTCTTAACGTCACTCAGAACATCTTATCGAAACATATTAGACATAAATGGGCTAATACTGCTGGAAAATCACAATAAATAGAAACACTAACCGCAAACTTTTAGGATTTATCCAGTTTAATTAATAAATCAATACAGATGCAAGCCTGCAATCATTCATGTTCACTGCTCTTAGACACTACGTTTTCCTTTGTTTACGTGGTGTCCGACGTTCTGTTGTAGTGGAGACACTCAGGGTGAGAGGACCACGCAAAGAACATTCCCTGAAATCTTCCCTTTCCCTGAATTACCATCGCAACCCTCCGTAGATATATGGATACACATAGACATACTATACATACTATATGTGCTCCCATCGCTCTCATGCAGCTGCTACTCTTCTAAGCATGCAGCTTGTTTGGTACCACTGCAAAACAGTCCCCCTCTCAAACAATGTCACGCGGCGCGACGTTCCGCCGCTCTGTGTTCCCGGGCGTATTGTACGCGCACACTCATCGGTATTAGAGTATATGAAAAATTCATTCATTGAATTAAAACACCCAATGATTGGTGAATATAAACAATGCCAATTGTCAAGGGTGCCCAAACTTTCTCATACCACTGTATTACCGTGATGCAAGTTGAACATAGTCCATATCAAATCAATTAAACTGTATAATTGGCTAGAGCACTGGAGTTAACATCATCACATTGGTTTTTATGTGTAACAAAAGCTATTGTTACAAATCATCACAATTCATAACTGCACTGAAATTAACATAATTACATTCTTGTTTTTTGTAGCAAATACTGTTCCAAGTGTTCCATGTGACTGCATGGTGGTTAATGAAGAGGATTACCTAAAATCAGGGATATTTCCCCCCTTTGTTGTATGCTGTTTTCTCAACTGTGTATTCATAATTATACTTTTAGGTACGTAACATTTCATAGACCAAAGAAATGACATCGAGCAGTAAAATGTATGACACAAAAACTTGTATTTCTCTTGTTTCTTTTTTGGCAAAAAATGAAATCTGTCATCAGTGGCGATCATTCGACACTATACTAGGAAGAGAAACACAAGTGTGGAGGAGCCTCATCATCCTGACTCCTTTGTGGTAAATACATATGCAGACAGCTACAATATAAGAAGAATACAAAGACTAGTGAATGACTTCCTGTTATTTACTGTTTGTTCTAGAGCTCCGACATAACCCTGTCCGACCCTCCAACAGAGACTCTGATCAGAGACAGCACCAGCACCTATGTGGTGTTCAGATGCCGGACCGAGTGATAGACGAATGTGTAGAGAAATTGGAATTGGTGTGATTTTAGTTTTCACAATTAGGAGATAATTGTTATTTGTTTAATACCTGTTAGCCATTCTTGCATGCTAATGTAGGCCTAGATTGATGACTAAAAATATTAGTAAAGTATGCATAGTTAAGCTATGGTGCCTAAAATCTGCATGGTTTTATTTTTCTATTGTCTATGCAAAACAGCTTGTGGATGACTTGATAACCTTTCATTTTTCAATTTAAATAAATAAATAAATAAATAAATAAATAAATAAATACATGTATATATACATTTAATAAGGAATGCATGCTAGTGCTAAATATTAACAACATGCACACAAACTAAAGGTTTACTGTAAAATGCATGTATTCTGTAAGCAGTATTGACAGGTGTTGGTCCTGTTGTCAGCCTAGCATTATACAACATGCACTCTGTTTGCACCCAAGTTTACACAAAGCTGGTGAGACTGCAAAGTTGAAATTAGAAATGTTTGGTGTGTTTTACACCTTTTGTTCACCCAAAGCTGTTTTTTGAGGCCATAACCACAGAAAACAGTATTTTATCAGAAAGCTTGGTGAAAATTTAGAGCTGCCTCTAATGTTTCTCCACTACTCACTACACAACTACTTGATAATTTACATGCATTTTCAATCTTCTACAGTTCCGTCAATCTCCTTCAAGTCATTTATGCTACTTGTGTTCAGTAAAGGGTAGATTGTATAGGAGAGCTCTTTTGTGTCCACATTTCACACATTGTCACCTTTTTAAGTTTAAACAGAAGCAAGGCAGAAGTGGTTTATTTTGCTTATTTACTAATTTCACAGGCCACAGATTCGGCATGAAAAGTAGAACTTAAGGTCATCAGAGGGAATCCCCTGATGAAATTTGCATTTCACCCATCTGTGAAGTGAACCGATATGACATACAGGTAAACTCCCGTAGCAGTGGGCCGTCAGCTCTGTACCGTCAGGGGAGCGGTGGATTTAAGGTACCACGGTCAAGGGCAACTTGGTTTTTAGGGAGGGTAGAGAAGTGCTACCTGTAGACTGTGCCCTGTAGACCCCAACCTGTTGGTGTGGGGAATTTAACCCTTCAGCTGCAGGTCTAACTCTTTAACCTTTACCTCTAACCATCTAGCCAATACAATTTACATGGATTTCCAATCATTTATATGCTGTTCTGATGGGCATGCGATTAATTTAGTCTGTAGGTATTACCAGGAGCCACTTGTAGCCACTGTTCTTCCCATTGAAAAATGAATGTAGGAAATTGGTAGGTCACAGGTTAGGCCAGTGATGGTGGACTTCTGTCCCATACCCAGCTGGCATTATTAGGCCTGCCTCGTTTCATGCTGTATAACACACCGTGCCTTAAGTGTGTGTGAAACAGCCTCCAAGTTGTTTTGTTTGTTAATTTATTTATTTAGTGAGGCAATGCCTACAGACTTTCTTTTCATTCTTTTCTCAGCCGAGGCTAGGAGAACCTCCTTTGATAACTGATTCACTGAGCAAGCTCCACAAGCTTTTTTCACCGAGGCTAGGAGAACCTGTTTTGATGACTGAGTCTGGTGAGTGTGGTCACAGACAGTGATATATTAGGGAAACTTCTGAAAATATGCGGTGTGATGACCTTAATGGTTTTGCTTGTTGTGTCGTAGACCAACTTTAACAAATTAGACTAATAGTGGTTTTATCAGAAGACTTGTAGTGAGTCATTTTCTGTTTGAGTGTGATGAAAACTCTATTGGTAGTACATTCGCTAACGATAATGTGATAGGCTACACTATTAGTATGCAGTTAATAATTTTTCAGTTGTGAAAACTGTTGGCATTGAAAACATTGTGACATGTTCTCTCCCCTGTCACACAGGGCACAGTCGGCAGGTGGGCCTATAATGATTATGTCCTCCTATGATATATTATGTCCTCCTTTTGTAAGTCGCTTTGGATAAAAGCTTCTGCTAAGTGTAATGTAATGTAATGTAATGTAATGTAATGTAATGATTATATAATTGAGTCAGGAAAATACTGCACAAAGTAGTCTTTTGGGATTGATATCCTAAAGCAGTACAACATTGCAGATAAATTGACCATGATGTCCAGTTTAAGCAAATACTGTTTAGAAATAGTTTTTACTGTCTCTGTTTTGCAAAGCCCTCTATTTTTGTAAGGCTCAGACCCAAAAAGCAATGGTTCCCTACGTGGTAGGCCTAACTGGTAAATGATTTATAGTGATGGCCTACAGATAGCTTTTAGCTTGTTGTGAAAAATATATAAATAGATAAATAAGGATAGTAGATATTCATCTTTAAAAAATCTCAAATAAGCATGTCGCTAGGGCCTATCTCTCCTACATACCTGTGGCGCACATGTGCATGAGATTGGACGAAGTGAGTGTGCAAGTCTCTACAAAGACCATGGTGTAGGCCAGGCCCAGTGGGAGGTTGGGGTGGGTGTTTTTGTAACACACTGTTAACGATTAACCTTGAAACAGAAAACAAGCTACTCTGTGTTGCAAATGATCATAAAGACACAGAATCAGTTTGAGGTGAATAGAAAAAAGTCCTATAACAACAGAAGTCTCTCCATTCAGCATGAAATAATACCACAATTCTGTCTTCATTTCACTCTCTTGTACACAGAGGTTTTTGAACCCTAAAAAATGTGTGCAATAAATATAGTCCAATATTAAATCAACATAAAAAGATTCATACAGAACACCTGTTTGGGCAGATGGGAGACCTTCACACCGAGAGGAGGACAAGAGAAAAATATTTAATTAGATAAATAAGGATAGTAGATATTCATCTTTAAAAAATCTCAAATAAGCATGTCGCTAGGGCCTATCTCTCCTACATACCTGTGGCACACATGTGCATGAGATTGAACCAGGTGAGTGTACAAGTCCCTACAAAGACCATGGTGTAGGGCAGGCCCAGTGGGAGGTTGGGGTGGGTGTATGGGATGAGGGTGGGGATGTGGGTGAATGAGGATGGGGGCTGATGGTTGAAAACAAAAGGAGAGGACAACTGCAGGTCTGATGTTCTTCTGAATTATATTTTGAATTATGGACTGAATGTGATATCAGTAGTACTTGTGTAAAACTGTAATGAAATAAGGCACTGCAGAAGCTATAGGGCATTTCGTAATGCAGGCATATGGGTACAGCCATCATGAAAAAAAAAATGAATAAAATAAAAAAATAAAAAAATGTTGTATTCCAATTGATACTTATGCCAAGTACAGAGAATGTTGCAAATGATCATAAAGACACAGAATCAGTTTGAGGTGAATAGAAAAAAGTCCTACATAAAAACATAACATAACAACATAAAAAGATTCATACAGAACACCTGTTTGTGCAGATGGCAGACCTTCACACCAAGAGGAGGACAAGTGACAGCAGGAATAGCAGAAAGAAAATGGTTTTCTCTGAACATGTCTGAACACTGCCGTTTCCAGTGGGTTCCCTGGGCTCTGGTGAATGTGGCTCTGTTGGTTTCTCTGCAAAAGGAAATACATAACATATAGTATATGGCTGCTTATGGAGAGATTAGATTAGGTTTCATTGATAAAACCTGACATTTCATTTCTAAGTCACCCCTCCCCTTTTTCAATATTATTTCAAGCTTTTTTAAAAGCATTTTTTGGCCTTTTTCTGGCTTTATTTAACAGGACAGTGAAGATGGTGACAGGAAGTAAGTAGGAGAGAGAGACAGGGTAGGGTTGGGAAATGACCACAGCCAAGATTCAAACCTGGGTCCACATGGGCAAATGCCCGTTCATGGTCAGGTGCTCTAACCACTGCACCACTGCACCCCCATTATTTTAAGCTTTTAATGTCTTACCGGGTAATCCATAGAGGCAGATCATAAGTAAACAAATGTACTTAAGCACCGTGCATTAGTATTTTTTAAAGTATACTGAGTTTGATCTTGGTAATGGAAGGTGCTGTGCAAAATAAGATATCACCTGATATTTACCACAGATCTACAAAGATCTTTGTAACTTAACTTAAATTTAAAAAGTTGAATTAACAACTCTGTTTTGAACTCAGCTGATTCCAATTTGGGAATAGAGAATGAATAACAACAGTGTTATTCTATCTAAGGTTTTAAAGAGGAACTGTACACTAACAAGGATGTTTTTTGCTTTCCCCTGCAGTATTGAATTAACAGTTTAAAGACCTGCGAAAAGACAATCAAAATCTTGCCTACCAGTTCTATGCCAAAAATCTCTGAGATTTTAATATAGGATTTTTGAATAACAGATGCTGTAAAACTCTACAGGTGACAGAGGTTATGTTTTTCAAACCCATAGGCTAAACAGTAGGCCCTGACCACGTAGGCCAAATTAGTGTCTGCACTGATCACCATATAGCGATGAAAAATCCACAAGTTTCAGATCAAAATGTCAAGCGGTTTAGATTTTATGGCACTTTAAACTTTAAGGGCCATGGCCCTTTTTTACTCCTGCTGATCACCACATTCATTTTAATGGTTTTGGAGGTCCATAACTTAATCTGTATACAAGACATAGGCCTGAAAATTGGTACTTTTGTGAATTCAGACTTGTTCGTTCAGAATCCCCTGTCGGAATTGGGCTAGCCAGTGTTGATTAAAAGTTATGGGTATCTCAAAACTGAATCTTGCACAAGATGAGTAAAAATTGAGTTGAGTTGAGATGTTCTAATTCACATCAGGCATCTATCTGTGTCATCCAAACCCTGAAAAAGGGGCTCTGAGGGGTATTTTCTGAGCTGTGACCATTTTCAGTACCCTCTAAAACCAACTAATTTAATATTTTATCTTGATCAAGATATTTTGTTTCTACTCAAAAATGAATTCCTAAGTAACACCAATCAAGTGAATAACTTGGTCTTGGTCAACTGGAGGTCTCTCAGCTGATGGTCAAAAAGTGAAATATAGGCCTATATATTCCCGCCCAAACAAAATCCAGTTTTGAGATGCTTGTAACTTTTAATGAACACTGGCTAACTCAGTTCGGACAAAGGATTCTGAAATGAATTGTCGAGGGCTAAGCCAGACAAAGACAATAAAAAGTCAATTTCAAGTTTGTTGGCATTGCCAACCGATCAGTAACAATATTGTAGGGGAGACCGGGGTTGGTTGTCATTTGAATCCCTCAAAAACGGTGTTATGAATAGATTCCCAAAAGACAGATTAGAACAATTACATAAGTAGGCCTATTGTTACTATTTAGATTTGTGTGTGTATGTGTGTGTGTGTGTGTGTGTGTGTGTGTGTGTGTGTGTGTGTGTGTGTGTGTGTGTGTCAGAGAGTGAATACATATATGGCCATATATGACATTTTTGTATGGGAGACAATGTGATAACCATCCCCAATTGACCTTGTATGCTAGTAGTGACGCTAGCATCCACAAGTTGAAGCATAACTAAAAAAATATATATTGAAAATATAGCTCTGTCTTTATACTTTTTAATGGTAATAGTTTTTTTCTAAAGTCAACCCATTACAAAATGAAAATTTACATTTTGACATGAAAAACCTTAATATTGATCTCACCTCAAAACTTTGTCAAACACTTGAACTGTCAGTGCAGATGACCCCTAACACTAATTCTGAACATTTCTATGTCAGCGGCGTTGATCAGGGCCCTTTAGTGGCTGAGATATGATGAGTGTGACAACCAACCCGTGTGACAACCAACCCCGGTCTCCCCTACTGCTTTAGTAGTCTGTATAAAGCTCTCAGACCACATCCCATAGTGGTAACTTAAAGGAGAACTTCGGTGTAAAATGAAAATTGGCATGTTAAAACATCATACCGAGTTGGTATGTGTACTGGGGAGCAAAGCTCTCAGACATCCCATAGTGGTAACCTAAATAAATCATTATAGTGATGGCCTATAATGGTACCCTATTGCCTCCTGTGGGAAATAAATCAATAATTAAAAAGAAGATTGCGGATAGATGGTAAATATAATCCATCTTTAAAAAAAAAAACTGCGCCACATATGCCTACGCATTGAGCTTGCATCTCCTACGTCATACTTGTGGCGCGCATGTGCGTTCGTTCGCCCTCGTCTGCTACACCCATCATCCGTAGATAACCCGTTATGTTTGGTTTCCAAATTAAATATCATATGGATATAAGGTATGGATTTCTAATGGTCATTACATATTCCCAAAGTCCCTGTAAATAGGCCTTGGCCATTGTTTGGAAGGGTTGGGTTATGTGGGGTTGGGGTACGTGTGAATTGGTGGGCTAAAAGGCGGAAATAGAATAATCCTAAATGTGCTGACAATCTAACTTGCTTTATATAATAACTTGATAAGTGTATTGTAGTGTTTAACAACATATGTTGAACACAAACTCAGGCATTCCACATTAAAGGTTTAAAAAGTTTAAGTTGAAGTGGCGTAAATAGACTCCAGCTAGATGTTTTGCAAAGTGAGCGGGTAGCCAATTCTTCCATTTACCTAAGGCTAAACATGACCAACTAGTCAAGTTAAGCTACTTACTGAGATCTTTAAGTTAAAACTGTAATATTAGAAGTAGTCCTTGAATTATTGCTTGCTGGTTGTGTACATTAAGTTTACCACTGAGTGTGAGAGAGCGGAGTTTTTAAGGTCACATTTCAGGGAAAATAACAGCGACGTCATGCACGTCGCCTCCCTAAATTTACTAAACCATAAACGTGTGCTTTAGGTTAAAAATGATAAATAAATTAAAGTAATGTATCCCATATGAAATTTAGTGATTGTGCCCCCTTATTTCATCATACATCTTTGCTTAGGCCCAGGGCTCATCAGACTTGTCATGCCAATTCTTGAGGCCACAGAAATGCTCTGTAAAAGTGGAAGTAGGCTAGTTCAGGAATGTGTTGAGGAAAGAGCTGAAGTCTTTGGTCTTTAATACGTGCAGTAAAGGATTCCTAAGTACCACACTGTGTTTAGTAACTATTGGATACTGAAAAGAATATTTGTTATATTTAACAGGCTCCATCTGTTGGCATTCCTGTTTTTCTGGATTGAGCCAGGTGAGTGTACAAGTCTCAACAGAGACCATGGTGTAGGCCAGGCCCAGCGGGAGGTGGGGGTGGGGTGTATGGGATGAGGGTGGGGAATGAGGATGTGGATTGATGGTGGAAAACGAAAGGAGAACAGAAAACTGCAGGTCTGATGTTCTATGTCAGCGTTATCGCATAGTAACTAGCCTCAGCTGTATGGTGATCAGTGCAGACACTAATTTGGCCTATGTGGACAGGGCCCACTGTTTAGCCTATGTATTTGAAAAACATATCCTCTGTCACCTGTAGAGTTTCAGTTCACAAAGCCTTTTGTAGATGTGTGCTGAATGCCAGCCTAGCAGGAGCGGGGTGTTGTGTATGGGATGAGGGTGGACATGTGGGTTAATGGGAATGTGGGTTGGTGGTGGAAAATGAAAGGCGAACAGACATCCGCATGTCTAATGTTCTATGTCACTGCTCTTGTAGTAGTATTTGGTTATCACTGCAGAGCTTAATTAAATGTATAAAACATGGACAGTGCCTGCTGTTTAGCCTATATGTTTAAAATGAAGGCTATCTTGTTTTTTCCCCCAAAAAAGCAGACGTACAACTGACACGAATATTTTATGTATTGGTTACCAGAGACAGATAAAGTAACCTTAGACCTCATTTCCACCTACCTCAGCGCATATCCGTGTACAATAGGTTTGTTTTGAGACAGAATACGCTCAGATCACGAGTGCGGTGGAAATGGTCTAATCTGTTAACGTGCATTCTAAACAAATATAGACAGAAAACGGGCACGCGCTGTACACGCAGAGTGTTTGGTGAAAATGAGCCCTTAGTCAGGTTTTGTACCCAATTCACATACTCAACAGTTAAGGACTGTAGCTAAACCCAAACCCTTTTTGCCATCTGGTCTGGCAAAGGTCAGTCATATCCTTCCAACTAGATTACTATCTCTCTTCACTTTGATCTCTCTTAATCCCTGTTATACCATGTTCATATAGTCCAGAATGCGGTGGCAAAACAACTTACTGGACCTTACTTGTCCACTTAAGGGTTGATTTCAAAATCCTGTTGATGGTAAAGCTGTCAATGGTCTAGCCCCAAACCACATCTCTGACCTTATACCCCAATATTTTTCTATACCTCTGAGACCCTACAGTAAAGAATCTCACCTCAGAAACGTAACTAACAGCTCACTCCAGTAGCAACATGGAATATTGTTATTATCCTGACAGTATTAGACAAATCTTAGGTGCGAATGTAGACTACACTTGCATGGGAAGTGGAGGTGCCGTCAAGTGGTGCTTTTTCCACGGTCTCTGCCTCTTACTGAGGGTAGAGGTGGTGGGACCCTAAATAAAACTCACAGATCAAACAACAGGTTTAACTGATGGAATAATAGGGTTTCCACACATCCTGGAAAACCTGCATTTTGGGTTGTTTTTCAGTCATGGAATTGACCTGAAAATTGATAGAAATTACCAAATGTTCTGGATTTTTTTTGTATTTTCACTTTTTCAATGTTCAGTTTTTCAGTTTGACACAATTCTCTGTTTATAGGTTAGATATGATGATGGCTAAACTAGGCCATTGACTCTTTTTTCCACAATGTATCCACCCACTGAAACATGTATAGGCAATGACATTTCAGTTTTTACCCTCTGAGGTTGCTTCAGCTTGTCAGACTATGTGAACAGCTGTCATGCCCTAGAGCTAGGGATGTCTTTGTGGCGTTAAGTGTACTTCCTTCCCATAAAACTCTGCTTTTATGAAAGTACATCAGATCTTTGATTACATTACATTGTCCACAAACGATTGTTAAATACGTTCTATATATAGAAAAGACAATTCAGATGAGGCTACATCTGCAAAATGCTTAGTACATTTCAACAGCACCTTGTACACAAAATCTCTGTCGATATTGGGCCTACTTGGCAGTGTGGTTCTCATACCTACAGTTTTTGCCTGACTTACTCACTCTTCTAGCAGTTATATTACCAAGAGTGGGCAAATTAGAAAATGCTCCTCTCAGTAGTTACAATTTAAAAAAACGGTCTATTCACGGTCTTCACAGTCTTTTTCTTTAGATAAAAGCTATTTCTAACAACTTTTTAAAATGCAACAGAATGCAGAAAATTATGTTATTGCCCCATTACTACACCTTACTATATATATAACCAATAAATCAGTGTGTGCAACATATGACTGAAGCCTTGATTGTATGTTGTAGATAAATATGAATACACTGTTATAGGCTGTACAGGCATCATAGACATGGTGTAGGCGATACATTGGCTCTAGGGTTTTTTTTTTTCTTTATTAGAGACAATGTACATAGAATATAACTTAAAAGAAAACTCAACTGTTGAACTTCAATTATATATTTTACATTGATTGATGTTTAAAAATGTTAAACTGTTGGAGTGTAGAAACAATTATTCTATTTTCTTAGTGAAACTGTTTGTAATATTTCATTGTTTTAATCTACTTACCATTATGTTAGTTGCTGCTTCGGCAGTCACTGTCCTGTGGCTGAAATGGTGACTCTTGTGTGTTTCTGCTTTTTGCAGTCTCATTGGAGGTCTCTGTGTTGGGATATAAGGGAGGTGATGTGATTTTGCCATGCATGTACAGTGGCCCACATGTTAATAATCCATCACCTGATGATTACATACCAGTTCTCTGGCGTTATGAAGGTAGCAAGGTTGTACATGATGTCATAAAAGGGAAATCTGTCCTGTCAGAACAAAACCAACAGTTCACTGGCAGGACAAGCCATTTCCCTGATGAGCTTCATAAAGGGAACTTCTCCCTCAGGTTGACAAATCTGAGGGAAGATGACAATGGGACATTCACATGCATTGTCCATCTCAGCACAGGTCAGGACATTCAAACAGTAAAGCTACGCATTAAAGGTTGGTTTTTAAGGTTTTTAAGCCCACATGTTCGAATGTCAGATTGTTGTGTTCTTTACTTCTCATATCAGAATGGCAATAACATGTCAGAAACTAGGTCAGTGCTTATGTAGACACAATTTGCTATGTACACAATTAACATTCACAAACCTTAGTCATGCAGTAGATATTTTTTAAAAAATCTCCATACGCAGCTTATACTATGTTCTTTTATGCATTTCATTTTTCAGAGAAAACAATACAGCCCATCTCAGCAGAGTCCAACGAACAACTTGAAAACAGAAGTGTTCAGACATGTCCAGAGAAAAGGATTTTCTTACTGACATTACTGCTTGTATGGGTACTCCTTTCAGTCTGAAGGTCTCCTGTCTGCCCAAGTTGGTTCTGGATTGCATTATTGCATTCATTATTTGTTATGTGTGTATTTTACAATTATTTGTACATTTACTCATGAAAACGTGAGTGTATGATGCACTATGTTTTTATTCTTTTGACTGTCAACTCATACATAAAATGTAGCGATGGTTTAAAGACCTGTTCTAAATTTTCGGTTGAACTTTATGACCAGCTAAAACTTGTCTGTAAGCCAGGGATTTGGAATAATCATCATCAGAGTCAGAAAGAAGCTTGACATTGAAGTACACACAGTTGAACAATGATTTGTTTACCACTGAAAATACTTTAACTTTTCTCCACATAAGTGCAGCTCTATATCTAGCACATGTTATTGTAAATGAATAATGTATAACAATAAAAAGTTAAATGAAGACAAAGTTGTTGTATTACCTGTAGTGGTGATCAGAAAGACCCCTGCTGTTATATGTTTTACCACTTGCCTCTAAGTGGTTCTGTGTCCTTTCAATCATTTGCCACACAGAGTAGCTTGTTTTGCGTGTCAAGGTTAACTTTTACAAGGTTAAGGTTTACTAACGGTTACAAAATCACTGCACTCTGAGGACGTTGTAAATGTTCGTGGGAGGGGCATATGTGTATAGTTTGCTTGTCTGACCAGCGACCTTAACTTCCCCTTCACAGTTTAATTGGTATGTTCTTTGTAAGTTTCTTGCACGTACAAGGTAATGTAACTTGACTGAAAATTATATTGTGCACTTGCTTTTCCATGCTCTATGTTTGGCAGAGGTGGTCTTTAATTTTCTGCAGTGTCTTCTATCAGCAGGTTTGACGCATGTGACAGTGTGTTTTGTGAAATCAATGATTGTTTCAAAGACGACTTCCATTTTTTTGACAAGCAAGCGAAGTTAAGGCGATTAAATTACAATGTTTAGGATTTAGTGGCATCTAGTGGTACAGTTTCAAACTACAACTAAATGCACACTGTCAGGTACCGGTAGTTACCTCCTTAGTCATACCAACTATTACCACATGGTGGAGCTATAATATTTAAATTTAGTAGCATACTTTTCAAGGCATGTGGTAATATAGTCTAGAACAGGGGTCTCCAGACTTTCTGAGACTAAGGGCTACCGGAAGAGTGATAAACTATATGGAGGGCTACTCATTCAAAAAAGTCTACTTCAAATAAATTTAAACACATTTGTGGGCACCTCACAAGCTCACTGTGGGCCACCTAGTGCCCACTGACACCGTGTTGGAGACCCCTGGTCTAGAACAATAAATCATAGTTTCCATGGAATGCAGACTGTAACGTTTGGCTATGTTCGTTTCTGGCTGCGAAAGACTAAATATTTCCAGGATGTTGCACTTTTGGCAGAAATTCTTGGCAGCTGGGGACTAATCCCACCTGTCATTTGGGTCATTTAAGAAAACATAGGCTGAGATGTGATCTTCCTTATCCTATTTTGCAAATTGGAAATGGTGAAATGGATGATAATGTTTGGAAATAAAACACTGAGCCTTTTGAAGATGAAGTGTGTCTTTCATGGATGCAAAGTTTATGTAGGCTACCAATGTCTTTAATGCCTGTATCAAAATGTTTCTGGTAGCATTAGTATACAGTTTGCCACACCTAAATGACAGAATTTTCAAATGAATAAAGCAGTGGTCAGCACGGTCCAAGAAATGTGATCATTGATCTTTGAATCTTTAAAATCTTTTTTGCATGTTGAGGTGAATTGATGAAGTCACAAAGCAATCAGCAGGTCCAGGAAGAGTTGAACAGGGGAGCAGACTGACAAAGGATGATGCTATAATTGAGGAGATGCACAGCATATTGGTACATAATATGACCATTTATTTGTGCTGTAAAGTACAAAGGGAATTATACCTCCCCCCTATAGAATGAATGTCTGTTCTGAAGTTTTAAACCAAAAGGCATGGTTTTTAATTAGGCTAGCACTAGCCAGGCTAGTGCTGCCTAATGCTTCCACTAGGCTAGACTAAACAAATTTTATGAAACATCATGTGCTTACAGAAGTTGGAGTATTGATCCTACATGGTAAATTTGATGCGATCATGACTTTCTTCGCTCAAACATATTGGAAGTTCAAAATGACAATTTTGATTACTATTTTTACTGGGTGGTGCACGTATGGACAGAGTTGTTATCTTTTTAGGACACTCGTGTCATTAAAATGTTTTTTGGGTAAATCTGGTTTTAGCATCTTGAGTAAACAGTGCCAAAATTTGGTGTGGTCTTAAAGATTGTTGTGCTTAGGAAAGTACAGTAGGTTATGTGAGGTTTCATGAAATGTGGACAATTATAGAATTTTTCCCCTTTTTTTATAGGCAAACAAGTCAAATGACAGAGATGGCAACCTGATCCCCCATGTGGACGGACAGGGTCATTGCAATACGGGCGGACAGACCGACAGACACACACACACACACTCACAGACAGACAGACAGACAGACAGGGTCATTGCAATACCTGGTCAATCCCTCTGGGGACCAGGTAAAAATACAAAGTCATGTAACACAATGATTAAGAAATGAAGAACCGAAGCAGCTGTTGCGAAGACTAAACAATTCAGCATAGCCTACATGTTGACAGGCTGGGCTCGTTACGCTTCTCGTACTCCGTCAGTGTGTGGCCATGCGGTCAGATGGTTGAAACACCTTTTGGGTGATATTGTTGCCGTGCACATCCCAGCTTGAGCAGCAGGGAGGGGAAGCAACTGCACAATGATTTGCTTGATGTTGATATTGGCAATGTGTGCTATTATTTAAGGGATCGGACGCACATTGCTCTTTTATTAAGTATGATGGCAAGAAATTACAGTGAAACTATGTGAAACAAAAAGAAAAAAAAAATCTTCATTACACATCTTTTGTTAATTTTTGATGTGCGTATTTATTGTGCATGCATGTACTTCAAGTTTGAGGAATTTTCGAAATATCGGCTATAGAGTAATTGTGGATCATACCTTAAATTCTAATGGACTTTTTTGGTAGAGGCGCATAGCAAGCCTACCCACTACTTTGGCCCTGGCTTATGTCAGTTTATGAGAAAGTGGCTGCAGGAGTAGCCTACCTTACAAATAACTACATGTCATTAAAGCAGTCATTGGCACACTGCTGACAAACCCACTGCTGGTGATGTTTATTTTTTTCAACAAAATGGTGTTCATAGCTGATCAAAATCAGCAGATGAGGTGAAGACACCTACTTCATTTCCTGGTTTTTATGTTTTTTTTTTCCTTAACTTCCTTTGCTGAGGCTCCACTCTGTTAAAGTTCTCTTCAACACTGTGTCTGTCCTTAGAGCAGACTTGCGCTTCACAAAACTGGTGTCAGGGGCAGTGGAACAGGAAGTAGTAGCGATTTATCCGTTTCACAAACTAAAACCTAAATCAATGAATCGCAACATGATCATAGAGGGTAGGTCACAGTGTTTAAATGCGCACAGTTTCCTGTGGTTTCTCTGCGTGCTTTTACCCTGTGCTGTGTCAGAAAACTCGACAATAGCAGTTGAGTTTGGACAAAATGTAACTCTAAATTGTTCTCTTGCTCAGAAGGAGATTTACTGGTTCATACAACTTAAGGCTCAACCTCCAGTGTATATACTTCGCTCCTTTCTTCATAATTTATCACCTATGTACAACAAACAACACCAGGAATTTAAACAGAAATACTCACTAAAAGACTTAAATAGGCTGGTCATACACAATTTAACCAGGAATGAGCTGCAATCATACTACTGCGGTGAACTAGGAACCCCTCCTACATTCAGCAATGTTACTACAGTCATTGAAAAAGGTAAGTGATGCTGTTTTAAAGGTTTTTTTTTTATAACACAGGCTGACTAAAACTAAACCAAGTTGATATATATAATATATATATATATATATATATATATATAATGGTATGGACAAGTTTACACTAATCATAAACAGGCCTCATCCATAATTGTGCGTTGATTGGTTTTTATGATTTGACAAGAGTGGCAAAGACTTTAAGTAATCAATAATTTAGACAGATGAGACATCACCATGATGCAAGTTGAAATTAGTCCATATCAAACCAATGAATTTACACAATTCATAAACACCAACACTTGAATAAATATCATTACGTTCCTGCCTTTTTTTGTAGCAGATGCTTCTCTTCCAAACCATCACATTGTGGTTTATGAAGAGGATTATCTAAAATCATGGATATTTCCCCCCTTTGTTGTATCCTGTTTTCTCAATTGTGTATTTATCATTCTACTCTTAGGTGCGTACCATTTAAAAAAATAGAACATATGACCATAGGCAGGAAATTGCAGAACATTAAAACTTAAATTTTGTTTCTTTTTTGTGCAAAATGAAATGAAATCCAAAATCAGTGGCTGTCACAAGACACTCTACTAATGAGAAAAGAAACACAAGTCTGGTGGAGCCTCATCAAGCTGCCTCTCCTGTGGTAAGTCCCTTTGCAAAAAATCTGGGTAGAGATACAAGGAAGGAAATAGTCTGTAAGTATTTATATATTTTATTATAAATTGAGTAATCTTCTACAATGTTTCCATGCTTTAGTGGACTGTTTTTATGTGACATGTATTTAAAATTGCCATGTATAGGCACTGGCGTACTTGAAGTTGGCACTTCTGATAGATTAATCATTTTTAACCTTTCTTTTCTCTTTCCCAGTATTCAGATATAAATCTGTCAACACCAACGAGACCAGTTCAGATTCAATACACGGCCAGTCCTTATGCAGTCGTTAGGCTGCCGACCCCAGGCCAACAGATACCAAGAGTGAAATCTGAGACTACACGTGTCAACACACACAGGAATCAAGTATGATGTTATATATTGCAGCTGCTGGATATATGGAATGGTGCATTGACAGAATGACTGTAATACTGTTCAGAATTGTTTAGGGAATAATTGCTAAGAACTGTATAGCTAACTCACAATAGTTCCTGATTGCACATTACTAGTGTGAGAAATTGTGGATAAATTGGGCTTTAAGGCTGATTTAGTGGTGCCTGTGAAATGGAGATGCTTTCATTTTTCCATTGAGAGTGCAAAAAGGTTGTGGATGACGTGGATGAGCTGTCACTTTCCAGATAAATGCACTTTCAAACTGCTTTCACAATAGTGTTTATTTCTGGTCAGGACAAATTCTGTTTGTGAATCATTGTGCTGAAGCTGTAGGTTTTTAAGGGAAATAAAACTTCAAGTGATACTTCCTCATTGCTCAGTTGGTAGCGAAAAGAGCTGGACTGTCATGAAGTGATTACATAAATATTTATTTTAGTTGTTTTGTAAATAAAGTTCACTGTCGTGCAGTTAGGACTTTTCTTGTGGGTCATTTTTTAAATGTAAACAGATCGTTTCAGTGTAAAAGCAGGTTGCCATATGTCGGCATGGAAGAATATCCCTGGTGATATTATCCTGCGTGTCTTCAAATGTGTGCGCTTATGAGCCATGCAGTTACCCTGACACGCGCCACCAAGTTAGTGGCCTTCATCTGTATCAATACAGCACTACAGTGCAAGATTTCCTAGCGTTTCAGCGAAGCTTTTTGTACAGCTTTTGTAACGTCCAGCTGACAATCCATCGGCTATTCAGTGTTGTATTTCTCGGGCCTCTCTGACTGGAGTTCTTGACTGGAGTTCTTGAATCCTCATAATCAGTATTACTTTAACAGCTTTGAGGAGGCACAGGTGCCTTGCAAGTACACAGTGGGTTAGTGGAGACAGTTCTTTCAAATCAGTGCAACATTTCCTGGGAATCAGTGCACATAGTCATCACCACTACAGATATAACTACTAATTCAACATTTCAGTTAAAGAATAACTAAATATTTGTTATTTATACATCCATGTGTTGCAAGTAGACACACAGGGCTGAAGTCAACAACCAGTGACTGGAAGGCAACAACCATTTCTGCTAAACGGGTTCAGTTGCCGCACTTACAGCTCTGCAACGTGCTATACGTGTTGAATACTCAAACCTCTAACTGTTCTCAGCCATTTAAGGCATTTGTGTTTAAATACAGAAGCATTTAAGAAACACATGACTCAAAGTACTATTTTTAAAAGTTTCACTTAAGATGACGTGACCTCAGAGTGTGTACCATCCTGAACAATGCCACACTATAAGAAATAAAAAAAAGTCCACTTGATGATTGATTTCCTTGAATTACGTACTTACTGACTCAAGACCATATACAGTCAACAGCCTTTGAAGCTGTGCAAGGAAAACAGAATACAGAAAGCAAAAAACAAAGCTGTTATTTTTGTTACTGTTTAAATTGAATTTAAAATGAAAATCAATAGCCTATATATCAATCACTACTCAAAGAGGTTTGACATTTTGTTTGCTGAGATACAGTAAACACCTCACCACAGCAGTCAAAGGCACACATAGAAAATACCAAACAAAAACAAACAACAATATCTACACCATAGAGACACCAGTAAATTACATTTTGGCCCTTCAACTCTTCAGGTGACATACAGTACACATCAAGTAGATATTCCATGTTGGTGCGATATTGCAACCAGACGTTTTGTAGTATTTTACACTGATTTAGAATGTATTATAAATGTGGAGGGAATGGCAACTGTGCACACATATCAGTGTGGGTGTGTGTGATCTGCATATAGCATCAAGGCCTAAACAGGAAGCCATCTTGCCACAGCAGGTTAGACTGAGACATGTGGGGATGGCAGGAACAGAGTGCTCAGTCCAGCGTGTATCTTCTCACCGGTCATCCTGTAGATTATGTTGATGGTGTCAGAGCCGGGATCCATGGTCCACTGTTTGTAAGAGATGGAAACTTTGGAGAGATCGTGGCCAGAGAGATCATAATGATATCATGTTTAACACAATGGCGTTGGTGTACTCTAAGTTGTACTTGTAGGCGAGATCGTAGGGACTTCTTGCTGTTCAGGCACATAAAATAAAGAAAACAAGTAACAACGGCTGGGAAAAGAAAAATATACAAAGGCAGCCTAGACTTCTGCAAATAGGCAAGACAATCTCCTAATTATCTTCTCATACTTTACTTTGACTTAAAAATAAAGCTAGACTTCCTGAGTCACCTGAAATGTTTTTACAGTAACCACTTTAACCACTGTGTTGCTGCTGTAAGCACCATAGATGTTCTCAGGAAACTGCAATAAACAGTTAAATTACGTGTGTCAAATATATTATATATATATATATATGATACACACATAATTTAACTTTATATAACATTTTGAAAACATTGTAGTACAGGATGTGCCATTAACTACCATTATTCACCAATGGTTTTACTCACTGCAGTAACAGGAGTAAGACTACCAGGCAGTAGCATCTCTTAACAAGAAAAAGAACCACATTTGCTGCCTTACAACACCCTCAGCTAGGTGCTGTAACCATGATAAAACCCCCGAACAACCCAAGCTTCACAGTGTTGCACACTGCAGTTCACAAACAGCCACTATCTCACAGCATCAATAACTAGGTCATCTACAAGAACAAGCACCATTACTTAATGGCTACATCTAGGGGTGTTAAAGTGTGGGAGAGTGGAACTGGCTAACCAGGCCACCAATGGCAGTAGGGGCCCTAGCAAGCCTAGTGCATGATACATATAGAAAGGAAGGGGGCCCACATAGACTGCTTGCATGTAGGTCTGACAGTTGAAATGCTGAAGCCCTGCTGTGTGTCTACAACTGATATTCACACAGCCTGAGGGCCATTACATGTCAATCTATATGTCTTATAATGTGCGCTTAGGAGCCATATAGTTCATTTGGCATACACCCACCCAGTTAGTGGCAAGGAGCTTCTGTGAATGCTATAACTACATTGCCATGGTTCTTGTGTTTTTTTTTGTACAGTGCAGTGTTTTTGTAATGTCTTAACTCAGTTTTGGTGACATTCAGAGAAGAAAGTGGAGTAAAGCTAGTAGCGCATTGCGCGTGGTATTTTGAAGACCTTTGTACCTTGAGTTTTACAGTCAGGCTTTTATTACACGATTCACAATGAAAGCTTTTGAGGAGACGGATGCCCTGCATGTGCATGTGTGTGTGGAAACAAAATTGTTGTATACATTGTCTGCTCTTAACATTTTCACTGAATTAGTAGTTGGTCAGCATGGTTTAACACATATGTGAAAACTAATCACTATTATTTACGTCACTGGTTATAGAAGCTGAATACTTGTGACTTAGCAAATACTACACATCGACTGTGTTGCTCAAACCCAACATGGTGCTTGTTGACTTGAAAACACAGGGTATGTATTTGCTTTTTCACCACATTTGGTTAACAGGCTTTTGGTTTTTCAGTGGACTCATTTCAAGTACTAAAATATAGCAGAAGTGCGAAACACACAGCTCTACATGTTCAGTCATTTACTGCATATGCATTAAATGCACACACACGAAAACCAAGCTGACAGAAAGCAATATGTGCATAAGATTTGCTCTACATATCAAGGATCTTCCAGTATGTACAACTCTGACCAATACCAAACACTGGGGACATGTTTGCAGTAGTCCATTCAGATTAAAGAATATTAATCTAGATTAATGCCTAAAATATTGCAGTTACAGACACACTCACGTGTAGCCAACAATCTTTAAACCTGTGCAAGCACAAACACTGACAGAATGCCAAAACATTTTTTTCCAGGTTTATTGTTTGAATAGAGTTTAAAATGACTTTCACTCTTCAACAAAGACTTTTTCCAATATCAGCATGTGTGATCATACATTAGGATATCCGTATATATGAAAACCTAAACATTTAAGGTTTTACAACTCTTCTGATACTTACTGCATCTTGATTACAATGCCAGTATCAAAACAAAAGTTTGTGCACAGGAATGATCCGTAACACGAAAAAAGGCCCAAATCACAGTCACACACAAAAAATACATACAGAAAAACAATAAATACACTCAGCAAGCATCTGTCACACCTGGGCAGACATGCGTTTGGAAAAAAAAAAAAATCACAGTAAACAATATCTCAATCCATTATTGTTACTACAGGGAAAACATCTGACACTTGTTTGTCGAAGGGAAAGTACTACACCTTAGCAGTCATGGGCACACACACTGGGAATCCACAGCAAAAACAAACAAGACAAGAATATCTACACCGCTGAGACGTCAATAAATTAAAAGTTGATTCAGGTGACATACATCAAGTAAACATTCTATGTGGCTGCAACATCTCCACAACACTTTTTTAAGTACTTTACACTTCATTTAGAATGTATTAGATAATTTGAGGGAATACCACTGTACACTATAGAGGACGTGTGTGGCTTGTGTGACACAGGACAGCCACCACATGAGCAAAGCAATATAAATATCACCACGCCATGTAATACAGGGACAAGTGGTGGGGTGGGGTGGGGGATTATGGGAGAAACAAGAGCGCTCAGTCCATTCGTATCTTCTGATTGGTCATCCTGTAGATGATGCTGTCATAGCCGGGATCCATGTTCCACAGGTTGTAAGAGATGGCGATGACGGCCAGGGCCAGCACGATCATGAGCCACAGCACGATGTTGAAGATAACGGCGTACTCGAAGTTGTACTTGTAGGCCAGGTTGTAGGGGCTCCCAGGGTTGCTCTGTTTGTGCACATCAAATGAAGAAAACAACAAGCAAATCAACAAGCGGGGAAACCACAACCACAGGGTGCAACTGACACACAAGGCATCTCCTTAACGTGTACTCACAATCTGTTTTGACTCGAGAATAGAGCGAGACTTCCGGGTGAGTGGCGCCTCGAAAGTCTTCACGGTGACCACCTCAACCACCGCGTTGTTGCTGTAAACGCTGTACACATTGTCGGCAAACTGCAACAAAAACAGCAGTTACAGATACATATTACAGAAAAAAACATAACTTGTTTAAAACACTGTAAGGAAATGCCCATTCACAATTTTTAGTAAGTACTAAGAAGCCCCATATAATGACTAACATATTGAAAGGAAACTTACCTTTTCTACTGGACACTACAGTGATACATTTACCAAATCATTGTGCATTCAAGGTTGTGAGAGTTGAATTGTTAACAACCTTATGGGTTGTTGCAGTACAGGATTTGCCTACATACACAAGGTAGGAATGAAACAAAAACCCTCACACTGCCTGAGAGATGATTATCATAAACTTGCTCAGCTCAACCACTCTAAACATATTAAAAAACCACCCCACAACCTCAGAATCAGATTGTGTAATGAACATGGGGAAACCTAAGCAGCCAAGTGTTGTAGTGGTTCCTCACCTTCTGCATGACAGCGGCCATGATGCTGGTGGCGTCCTGGAACTGTGGTGAGTCCTGGCCATAGCGGCGTCCGATCTCCTCCAGCCCGGAGAGCTCCAGGGAGTACAGGTCAGGGGCGTGGTCCTTAGCCAGGTGTCGGTGCCTTAGCAGCTGCAGAGAGGTAGCAAAACCAGACTTATAAACTTGTTAAACTGTAGTTTAAACCAGTAGTTACCTACTTGAAAAGCTTACAAATAACTGAAGTGTTCACTTAGTGAGTATGACTGATCTCTAACCAGTTTATTTCACTTTTGTTTTTTAGTTTTTTTTTTTTTTTTTTTAAGCTGAAAAGTTGTCAGGGAAGAGTAGGGAGGGCCAGTTGCTTAGGAGTCAAAACATACCACCATGATGTATTTATAACGGGGCGCTGTGCGACGATAATTATAGTTCTGTGTGAGTGTTGACAGGATATGAATTGATATAACATGCCTGAAGCATGCGTGACTTGCTGCCCAACCACTTTTTATGGCAGCAGAAAAATAATCCCCACAAAAACACAACCTGACTTTAAAACCCATTAAGACATATAGAGCGTTCGCATTTAATGGTAGAAAAGAGTACTGCAAAGCCGAAGCTCATAAATCGCAGATCTGGAGATCAACTGAATGGACTCAAAAAAGGTAAAATGCAACTGTTTAACTCTAAGGAGCTGGAAAATGAGCCTATTTCCCCAAAAAAGTGAAGTGTTCTGTTTAGTATGGCCGGTGCTGACAGTTTAAACATATTTTTTGCTTTGCGTGCTAACTGCGGCCACACCACCGCATGACCGACTGCAAAGTGAAACGTGGTTTGGCACTATGCAGACAAGAACTGTGAAATGAGCAGCGATGCTTTGTGGTCCTGTCCAACCTGAACTCTGCAGAGCATGCTCAAGTAAGACTACAGATGGACTTTAGACGCTGCTGTATTTATTTTTCGTATGTAAAGACAAAATGTGCATAGTATTTGCTTCATGCACATAAAGGGAATATACTACTATAGGCTGGGAAAGCGGTTTATTTTCCCAGACATACACAAAATTAAGCCTCTGCTGTAAGACATGTATATTTGCAAACATTTATTAAACCGATCTGAGCGGTTAACACCTCTTAACCGAGTGGAATAAAAACATTTGCTGCTTAGCAACACCTCCAACACAGCCAACCACCGCAGGGCTCGCTAGGCTGACCGTGAACAGAAAACAGACTCACCAAAGCAGAGATGTCGTGTAGCACCTGGACCTCAGACAGAAACAGCAGATCGGCCTGCACAAAGGGAGATTACATTTTTCAAAAATTAAACACTGGACCGCAGATGGAAAGAGGAGGTCGGCCTGTAAAAGGGGAAATGAAAATGTCAGAAAATTAAGAGTTTTATATATATAAAAATAAAAAAAAGCCAACTAACGGAACATGCTGCTTTCACCACATATTACCAATTATATCAGCCACAAGAGACAGGAGTCGGCATGTTAGCAAGGTTTTATCCTACTAGGCTGTAGGTGAGGTTTCTGCCTGCTCTGTGGGTGGTTAGCTTGTTGTTGTGGGCACAAAACTCTTTCCAGTTATGTTATGGTAATATAGGGTTCTTATAAATTGTATCAGTGCTTGTTTCGTTTATTTTATGTATCCTTTGTTTAACCAGGGTAGTCATATTGAGACAGAAGTCTGTGCTTAGCTTTAACAAAAAAAAAGAAAAAGAAACAATAAATAACATACACTATGAAACACACACATACTACAACAATGATAAACAATAAACAAATCAAGCAAAATACCACAACCAACATACACCACAAAAGGCAGACACTATGCAACAGACACAATAGACAGGACAAGTCGCAAAATGGATTTGGGACTACTGGGTTGCTGGTGAGGTGTACAAGCTGCAATGTTGGTGGTTAGCTTGTTTATGTGAATACAAGACTTCTTCCTGTTGCAGTAGCACAGTGTTCTCAGCTGTGGTGTAGCAAGCAGAACAAATCATAAAAACTAAAAAAAAAAAAATTAATTAATAAATAAAGGAAAAAAAGAAACACCCACCAAACAAATGGAGAACTATCCTAAATATGCATTTCATTAGTACAATCTTCTTCTTATACATACACACACACACACAGAAGTGACTGGTTTCATCAAAAACTTGAGCCCTGGACACAAAGCCAAATGGTGCCATTTGTAACGTGATGTGACAAACCAGCCAAAAAGCTGTCGTATCACGGGTAGTGGCATGGGCGGTCTTCTTTTTTTTTGGTTTTGTTAGTTTTTTTTTCACGTGGACAATCAAATGACAAAAAAAATCCCAGAGGTTTTCAAGAGAAATGGTCAGAGCGGAAGAGACAGAGAGAAGTGACCATGTTAACGCAACCCGTGACAAACGGACAGCAAAATGTCCTCCTCTGCAGTCAACTAGTCATAGACTAACGTGGCTGCACATGGAAACTGTTTCACAACAGCTCATCAGGCTGTGGTGTAGCAGTGTGGGCTTCCCCTACTGTGCTCAATGCATGTGTGTAGGTGTGAGGGGCTCCAGACCTCGTTGTTCCTGCTGAGGGAGTTGAGTGGCAAGGTGTTGAGCACGGATCCCTCCTGAGATAGCCGGCCACGGATCTGCTGCAGGGTCACTGGAAGGTCCTCAAAGACTGTGTTGGCCATGCCCATCATGTACAGCCTCTGAAAGGTGAACACACAAACACACATAAATAACTTTATGTTGGCTGCATTTTTACCTGGTACCCCAGAGGGGATTGACCAGGTATTGCAATGACCCTGTTCTTGTGTGTGTGTGTGTGTGTGTGTGTGTGTGTGTGTGTGTGTGTCCGTCTGCAGTGACCCTGTCCGGCCACATGGGGGACCAGGTTGCCATCTCTGATTGCACATGTTAGGATTTAGGTTTCAGCTCCCCATACACACACACTCCCACACATTCTCAGCTTTGTGCAACACTGTCCAATTAAATACCTTTCAACATGATTTCACATAACTCAGTATAAGTGTTTCTTTACTACAAAAACACAGATTTACTGCTAATCAGTGTCACGAGTGCCAAAGTGTCAGTTCTGCAGTTCAGCAGACAAGGCTTCATGGTGACACATTCTTTCTTTATTAGTCAGAGGAGTAAGAGGCTCATGGCCGTGGTTTGGGGGTTTGGGTGGTCTGGCTTACCTCCTCACTGGGGGCGAGCTGAAGCACCACAGGAGTGCTGTCAGCAAACAGGGTGTGCACCGTGTTAGCCACACTATCCAAGGTAAAGGGCACGGGCTGCGGAGAGAGGTACAGTAAGAGGAAGTTTGTCCCCGATTAGGATCTTGTGACTGCTCCCAATGGGGAAGTGCATTTGCAAAAGGATACTGTTGCTAAGAGATAGCATGTGTGAAAATGTGTGACTTTTACAGAACTTAATTTAGAAAAAGAAATTAGACAAGCCAATGTTGCTGCATTGACATTTACACTGATCACCCAATAATTCACAAAAGTTAGGCAAAACACTACAGAGTTATTGTTCATATTATACAACAAGTAGAAATATAACAGATGTATCGCACTCGTACATTTTCTAGTGGATATGAGGTAAAGTTTTTGGGAAGATCCAGACTGTCCACTCCTCTGACCACTACCAGCACATTGGCCCTTGGGCGCTGAAACAGGGGCCCAGCCTGCAGTCCAGGCCAGTCTAAATCCTAAACGCACAAAACACACACACAGTTGGTTTAATTACAGTACATGGCAATTCACCTATTGTATACTTACTGTGAAATATTGGCATAGAATGACTAGAGGTCTAAATTGAAAACCAGGCACATTTTCCTGTAACCCCACTGTGATAAATATCATTAAAATATGACATATTAGCTACATCAACTGGGGACAAAGTGGGTTTTTACTATGGTTTACTGGGGACATTCCACTAAATATGGAGGCTGTCCCTGGAAAACAGGGACCTGTAGTCACCCTATGTTTAGAGTGCTGTGGAATGAGAAAGATACCTCCTGCACAGAGAAGCCCATTGTGAGAGCTACCAAATCTGGAATCTTCTCTCCTGATACTGGCCACTGTCCATCGAGGAAAGATACATACTCTGGGCTGCGCAGCACAGTCAGGCGGTCTCCCAAAATGCCTGAATAGAGAGGGGAGAAAGATTCACAGATCTCACAGGATTTTTTTTTTTTACAGCGGTCTGACATGTGTCAGCCACACAACACATTTCGACACCTACCAACAAAATAATAACGTGGTGTTAAGACACTTTGCTAAGATGACAGATCATGTGACACTACAGTGTCAAGTTCCGGAATAAATTGCGTGCTTTTTTTCTCACAATTGTCCTACCACTTATAGGTACATATAATGTGGTTAAACATTGTATTGGTTATTTTATTGATGTGGCAACAACATTATCTAGATATGAGGAGCAGGCCCGTAACGCGGATACATCAGACCGTCAGAGCTACAGTTTCAGTAAGGGGAATATCACTATCAGGTGTCAAATGAATGGTATGGTAACAACTAATAGCATGATAATAAATAATGTAACAGAAAAATGCTTGAATAACGTCTACATTATCTGCATGCCGAGGTCATGGTCACATGACATTGCTCGAAGTAACACGGTCACATCCGTGCTCCTCAACAGAGCCATCACAGGCAACATGAATGTCTTTAACAACGCCAAGACAAACGATTGTGTTACAAAATGATCTCAGATCTGCAGTCCTTGGGACGCTAAAAGCTTGGCTGAATCTTGAGTCTTGATTTCACTTATTTTGTTTTCAACTAGGTAATCCTTTGACAATATGAGGCAAGCTAACAAGCTAGCTAGCAGGAATCTATCTCGGCAGGTCAACTAGTACCAAATACACTGAATGCGGTGACACAACCCTAATGAACAACTATCAAACACACGATATTCTTGCAATTGCAACGCAAAACCTTACCGTTTATTATGCTTGAGCAAGCAAGCAGAATATAAACCGACGGCCGATTCATCTTTACCAGTTTTCCAACAGACTGCATTTCCTTGCACCAGTCACCTGACACACAGAAACGTCATTCGGGATATGGCAAACCACGCCCATAAGTGCGTCATGACCTCCACTCCCCACCACTGTTGCATCGTACAAAAGCCTTGACATCCCCCTACAGGTTCGGAAGCAGTAATGCAACAGTGTGAGGTAAGTTATAAATCTGCGTGTAAATCCCTTCTTTGAGGAATGAGTGCCACCACTGACGAGGAAACTTGAATGGCAAATACTTTTTTCAAATTTGAAGCATAACTTACCACTTAAGTTTCACCCTGGAACTTTATATTTTTTAAGAACATTTTTTGTGTAGGTCATTTAAATATTAGGCTATATTAAATTATCAATTACAGCTGATTGATTTGGTGGAGGTTGAGCGCATCATTACAGTCAATCAAAACACACCCCCACCAAAGTCTCTTGGAAGAAACACCTTTTTGCCTCATGAGACATGTAAATACATTCAAGAAAGACAAGAAATTTTACTTTAGGAGAGTACAGGGGGTAAATATAACCATCAGGTTTTGGCTGCCAGGACTTTGCTTGGTCGTAGCCACCGTGTTTGTTTCTCATTTACAAAGTTACTCGGTGCTTCTCGTTTCTTAGAGACAGCTTCTTCCCAAGGGCAGTCACCATACTCAACTCCAACCTACACTGAGGAACTGACTTGCTTGAACATAACACTGTAACACTGCACTACGTTCTAAGACAGCCAACCTGACAGGCACAACTCTGCGTACTGTAATTATCATTTATTTATTTTATATTATCACTGTAATCATTTGCACCATTATGTTACTGCTATCTGCACTCTATCTGTTTTATTGTTATCTGTTAATTATCAATTGCACTATAATATCAAGACAGTCCATCTGTTTCTTTAGCTGCCTACTGCACATATTGGAATAGGTGGGTGAAAATGCCTTGATACCTCCATCTATTTATGCTGTCAGTCACACCAGTCACGTTATTGCCATACCTGCTGCTGATATGTGCCTGTTTATCTCCAGGCTTTGCACAAGTCTATGCACAGTCTATGCAACTTTTACAGACAGTAGATCATATTAGTTATTGTACAGTCTATGTTAATTCTTGTACTTAATTCTTGTACTTAGTAGTTTTTATAGTAGTTTTTATTGTACATATCTCTCCTTGTTTATTTATGTGTGCACATTATGGGGAAGCTTGCAATCTCATTATACTTGTATAATGACAATAAAGGCATTCTATTCTATTCTATTCTTCTTATTTGTCCATCCCTCCTTCCATTCATCATTTCCTCATAGGCTACTAGCCCATGTTCCATTCACTCTCAGAAAAGAAGGTACAGAATTGTACTTTTAGGGGTACAAAGGCTTGTCACACCGGCAGTACCCTAAGGCACATAATTGTACCTTTTAACCACTGTTTTTCAACTAGTTTGTACCTTCTCCAGAGCTGAATAGGTACACATCAGTACCTTAAGGTCCAAATATTAGCCTTTCTTGGTACATTAATACTGATTGTACCTTAAGATACAGATTTGTACCCCTACTGTCCCCATATTTCTGAGAGTGTTGAAGGAAGTAAGAAAGGAACTGAGGACTGATTAATCAAGAATGATCACACATAAGAAATGATACATCCTTGATCACACAAGAGCCATGTTTAAAAGGGGCTGTGTTTTAAAAGGGTTCCTATAGCACACACCATCCTCGTCACTGCAGAACATCTACCTCACAAAACAAACAAAGGGAAAAAAAACTTTCTACAAACGACGCACCAGCGCTTTATCACTTAACCTTATTCATCTTTTCTTTCTGCCCCATTCCTCTCATTCTCTCACGAAAAAAACATCTGTGATGACTTGAAGATTTAAATGAGCTAAGAAAACATAATGAAGCAACCTACATGAACACACAGCTTTCTGAGAACACAGACAACACTTAGGACTGTGAATAACAATTCCACAAATATGACAAATAGTGTGATGGATAAGAGTCACATTTATTCACAGTTCAAGTTCATTCTACGTTGTCATAACTATCATTGACGCTATTACTTCTGCAAAATGGAGCTCCCACACAGTTCACAGATAGGGGAACACATCAGTCAAAAAGGATTGTGCCATTATTAAGCCTGGAAATCTTTGCCTTGAAACAAATATAGGGGATATGAATAAACCCAGTTACCTGAATTACATTTTTTTCATTTACCGAGTTAGAATGTGTTAATACTCTATCATTATTCATAAACAAAGTGGCTATTTGGGATTTGAAATACTGGTACTGCTAGCTGTAGGCTATCTTTAGCACAATATTTCCAAAAGATGGTTGCACAAGCCTGTCATTGTTTTACAACTCAGAGAGGTTAACTCCTGCTAAGTTATTAGACATCGTAAAGTTTGTAGCACAAAACTCTAGTCAGTTAATTTCAAACTGTTTTGTTTTTGTGTTTTACTTGTACTTTAATTCTAAATGCATCTGCTTTGGAACACAAAGAGTGCTTTGCAATCATTCAAAGAGGAAAGTCCTGAAATCATAGAAATTCAAAATGGCCACCAATATGATTTAAACGGCATTATTTATATGAGGGAGTCTGATCCAAGTAATCCAACAGTGTGCCATTTCTCAGCTCTGCAGTAACATGTACAAACGCAACTCCAACTTTGACCAGTTGGTGGTGCTAGAACACAACGACATGAAGCATGTTGCAAAAAAAAAAAAAAAAACGGAGGTTATCCTCAATCCGTATGACAGCCAGAGAGACAAACAGGTAAACACCTACGCAGTGACAGGTACACAGCATCGACAGACAGAAAGACAGACATTAAGTGCAACTATCAAGTTCATTAAGTGCAACTTCCACACTTCCACACTAACCGCATCACGAGGTACACAGGCAAAATATTAAGGACACTCTGGCCACCACAGGCAATCCAGCAAGATGACCTCATGTGGTACTGCACTGCCGGCTCATGTTGACTCATTTGATCCGAAGTTGATCAGAATCATACCTGATGACCGTTAATGTTAGCCTGGTAAACCAGCCCCTCGTACTTCATTTCATTTTGTACAGAGGGTCTGGAACAGAGACCGTCAGAAACGATTTGCTGGAGGTGTGGACTGCTGAAGTTTAAAAAAAGTGCCTCTGCCTTTACCCAATCGCTAACGCCTGGTCGTTACGTATGCAGTTAGCCCTACACAGTACAATTCTCACTACAATTGTTCTTCATGCCCTGAAGAAGGCCCAATCACCGCTACGCGTGGGCAATTTTAAAAGTCCTTAGTGGACATGTCAGTTTAATAAAGACATTTTGAATCACATTTTTGGAGTGCCTTGGTGAAGAAAAGATTTTTCTTTTCAACTAACTTTAACAACTGGATTACTCACCTTGAACCAAAGAGCACCCACCAGAACATTGTTATCTACTCTTCCTAAAGGGACTGAGCACGCCTCTGACTCGAAACAAGTAAGAAATGTTAATATCAGATGACAGAGCATTCATTTAATTAACTCGTTACCTGTGTTTGCGTATTAAATAACAAACACCTTTTCCATGGGAAACCTTATTTCAATATTCACAGCAGGTGGTCTTGCAGATGGACAAGAGACAGAGAAAAATGGGGACATTCAAGGGCATTGTACAGTGATTATGAGTGTGACACTGTTATGACGGATTAGATTGAACTATAGCTGGTTGGGAATTTGTGACCACTGTGAGGCATCGGCAAGAATGCACTATTTATGAATCTTTATTAAAGTATGAGGGTGTGTGTGTGGTTCTACAATAAAACAAAGAAATAACCACTTATTAGAACACAAGTTATATACATATGAAACTATGTAAGCACAGATGCTACCAGGTACTCCAATGATCCTAATAGCACATGACTGAAATATGAAGTTAGCTACATCTCAGTAATAAAACACTAGTAGCACACAATTCACAAATACTACTACACAATACAACAACCTAATAAGCCATTGCAAGTAAAAGAGAAATTATACATAGTGCACATATCATCCGCCTGGTTACAGTTATCTACATGACAAATTAGCATGTCACTAGCAGAGTTCTGCTAACTCAAACTATAACATAATATTTGGTTTAGAATTAAATGCACTTACAAAACAGTAAATTAGACATCATATAAGCTCACTTACTTGTTTCTGAACGCACACAAGAAAGGGATTAACAAAGATGTAAGACTCTATTCAGGATGGCGGTAGATTACACCTGAACTAAAAATCCACCCTCATGGCCAAACTCAAAATGCTTCACTAAGGACGTGACTACACATGCAGCGCTGTTCACTAAACAAAGGGGGCGCTGATTGGCTGATTTCCCACCCAATCACATATTAACACACTACAACACCACCCACACAGTCAACATATCACACAATGTCCAAGTCCTTCAATACAGCCGCCCCCAAATTTGCACAGTCAAATTTGCTATCCCAGAGAAGGACTGTTCTCCGGTGCCATATCTGGGAGGGCAGGTAGTGGAACAAGACGGGCAACTGGCCTGGTGTAGGTCCTATCCTTCACGCTGATCTCCGCTGCTCTGATTCTGCCATCAGCGCTGGAGATGACCCTAGTAACGTAGCCAACAGGCCAAAGCGCTCTCGGCAGCTGAGGGTCTACTACCATGGCGACAGCACCTGGTTGCATTGGAGTTGTGTCTCTCTGCCATTTGGCACGGGTCTGCAGGGATGGTAGGTAATGCCTCATAAAATGCTTCCAGAATTGGTCAGCCAAGACCTGTGTGTGTCTCCAGCGACGTTGACTTAACAACTCAGAGTCTGTATACACCACCTGAGGCAAACATGGGTCATGCCGCCCCATCAACAGCATATTTGGGGTCACTGGGTCCAGGTCCGCGACATCGCTAGAAACGTAGCCTAGGGGCTTTGAGTTCAGGATGCCCTCGACTTCAATCAGAACAGTGCGGAGCACCTCCTCTGTTACAGTCCGTGACTGGATAGTGGCATAAAGGGCAGATTTAATAGATCTTATCTCCCTTTCCCACACACCCCCGAAGTGGGGTGCACCGGGGGGGTTGAACAAAAATCTGACTTGATGCTTGGCCAGCTCAGACTGCAGAGTGGAGTGCAAGGCCTTGAATGAGTCGTGGAGCTCCCTTTCACCTCCTCTGAAATTAGTGCCTCGGTCTGACAGCAGTTCCGCCGGTTTTCCTCTACGCGAGATGAATCGGCGAAGGGCCATCAGAAAGGAATCTGTATCCAAACTACTCAGCACGTCTATATGGACAGCACGGGTGGTGAGGCACTTGAATAGTATGCCCCAGCGCTTCTCGGTCCGCCGTCCAACCCTAACATTGAAGGGACCAAAGCAGTCCACTCCGGTGGAGAAGAAGGGTGGCTTCATTAGCCGCAGACGAGCAGGGGGGAGGTCTGCCATTTGTGGTACTGTGGGTTTTGCTCTCCATCTTTGGCAGTCAGGACAGGAATGCTGGTGCCGCTTAACGGCCTCACGTCCCCGAAGGATCCAGTATTTCCGCCGTAGTTCTGCAAATAGACGCTCTGAGCCTGGGTGACAAAGGTCACGGTCAGTCCTCTGAATTATGAGTTTAGTCACCTGGTGGGCTGGGTCTAGGACTATAGGGTTAATGGCTTCCGACTCCAGCAGGTCACTGCGCCGCAGTCTACCACCCACACGGATCAACTGAAGCTCGGGGTCATACTCTGGAGCCAGGGTGATCAAACGGCTGGTGGATGGGACGGGTTTGCTGTTTGATAGATGTTCAAGATCCTCTGCAAAACAGTCTGCTTGCACTAGTCTTAGAAGGTCCCTTTCAGCATTTTGATAGGCCTCAGCAGTTGGAGTGGATTGGTCACCTACCGCCCCGTGACGGGCCTGCACAACGCTCTCCACCAAATCCTTGAAACTGGTAAACTGGCTGGTGTCCGGTAAAAGGGGGAAAGAAGCAGTGGTTATGGAACCACAAAATGTGGCCTTACGCAGCTCTGCTTCATCCACAGGCTCAGTCTCTGGCTTGATTGGCCAGTGTTGAGGCGACAGGTATAGGAATGCGGGGCCATAGCTCCAACGGCTCTTCTCTCCTGCCAGCTCATTAAGGGTTTGTCCACGAGTAATATCATCTGCGGGATTATTTGTGGAATCTACGTATCTCCAGGCTTGAGGGTTGGTCATCTCCTGAATCTCGGCAACTCTGGTGCCCACAAACACTTTGAATCTACAGGAATCTGACTGCAGCCACGTCAGTACCGTGGTGGAGTCAGTCCACAGAATCACATCATGTAGTTTAAGAGTCAACTCACGCTGTAAGAGGGCGGCCAGCTGGGCGCCGGTCAGAGCTGCACATAGTTCCAGCCTGGGCATTGTCTGCTGCCGCTTGGGGGCTACTCTTGAGCGTGCAGTCAGGAAAGCAACTTCTACCCTATGGCCAGGAAACTCGGTGTGCAGGTATGCTACTGAGCCATACGCCTTCTCCGATGCATCGCAGAAGATGTGCAGACTTCGTATAGATCGTGGGTCGTCCAGAAGGGGGCTTGTGTAGCAACGAGGCAAAACAATGTCAGGAAGACTTTGCAGCTCATCCTTCCAACTAAGCCATGCCTTCAGGATATCCTCGGGCAGGGATGGGTCGTCCCACTCTCTTTCCTTTTTCCACAGGTGCTGCACAATAACCTTGGCCCTCGTGGTGAAGGGGATGAGGAAACCTAGTGGGTCATAGAGCCTTGCCAGCGTGCTGTAGATATTCCTCATAGTAGGGGTGAGGCTGTCCATGAAACGGCATTTGTAACCTAGCGTGTCCGATGCACAGAACCACCTAAGTCCAAGGGCAAGTTCCTGGGGGTCTTCCTGGGAATCTGTGAGCCACAGCTCACTACTCTCAGATCTTACCTCTGTTGGCAGATGGCTGATGACCTTGGGGACATTGCTAGCCCACTGGCGCAGTTCGAACCCGCCTGTGGCTAATAATGCCTTTAATTTGTTCACCAGCTGCCTGGCTTCTTCAGTGGAGGAGAGGCTCTGCAAGTGGTTGTCCACATAAAAACACCGCTCAATGGACACACGGACATCCTCCTCGGGCAGGCTGTGATCTGCCACATGCTTCTGCAGTGCATACGTTGCACAGCAGGGACTGCATGTGGTGCCAAAGGGTAATACTTGCCACTCATAGACACTGGGTGGCACCTCTCTGACTAAATCCCTCCACAGGAAACGGAGAAGCGGCCTGTCTTTGGGTAGCAACCTGACCTGGTGGAACATGCCTTTTATGTCACTACTAATGGCAATGGCATGCTCCCTAAATCTCAGCAGGACACCAAGCAGGCTGGAGGTCAGAGTGGGGCCTGGCACAAGTAACTCGTTTAGGTTCTGGCCTTTGTATGTAAAGGAGCAGTTAAATACGATCCTGTCCTTACCATTGTGTGTCACCATATGGTGAGGGATAAACCAGGACTCGGCTGACTTGTTCAGCACATCTTCTGCTATCTTTACTACATACCCAGCTTGTTCGAGTTTCGAGATCTCTGACCTGTACGATGCTGCTCTTGCTGGGTCCTTAAGCAGGCGTCTTTCAGTGCTCCGCAGATTAGCCAGGACAGCTTCTTTAGAGGTGTGGAGGCAGGGCATGTCCTTCACACGTAGCAAGGGGGTGGCATAGCGCTGCACTCCATTAACATCCACCCTTACTGTTCTGGCTTCAAGCAGGTCCACTGCTTCCTGGTCCTGCTTTGACCGGGTGACCATCCTTTCATTCCTGTATGGCAGGACATCCATTTGCCATAGCTTCTCTACATGATGACGGAGTTGGTCAGCAGGTGACTGTATGCCAATATGCAGACACTGCTGTGGCTGGAGGTGTTGGCGAATGACACTGGTAGGTCCTTGTATGGTCCAGCCTAATCTGGTCTTGACAGCGGCTGGTCCGCCTGGGGGTCCAAGTCGGACTGGCTCCACTGGGTTAATCAGGTGGGGGTAGTCTGATCCGATGAGGACCGTAGGTTGGACACCATCCATTGGGTGCAGAGGGAGGCCCTTTAGGTGTTTATACCTGCGCTGAAGCATCTTAACAGGCTGGGAATGTTCTGCCAATCCTAGCTGATCAGCAGTAAAGGCTCTCTGAATCTGAAAGGTCCTTCGAGGTTGCCCAGCAGGGGAGATGGTAAATGACACAGACATACCCTGCAGTACTCTGACATCTTGTCGCACAGTCCTTAAGGTAAGTTGCTCTGATTCCCCATGTAGGTTCAGTTCCTTTGCAGCAGCTTGAAGGAGCATAGTCCGCTCTGACCCATCATCTAATATGGCGTAGGTCTCCATGGCCTTGTCTCCGTTGTGCAACACAACCTTGGTTACCTTCAGGAGCACCTGACCACAACCAGGTCTTCGGTTTATGTAAAGCACTTCATTAGCGGTACTACTCACTAAACAAGAGGAGTCTGTTTGTGCTGGCTTTGGGTTAAGGTCATGAAGAGCATCCAAATGCCTGCCTCCACAGGTTCTGCACCTGGCTTTCAGTCGGCACTGGGCAGCTTGATGGGAACGGGCACAACGCCAGCACCGTCTGTTACTCTTAATCCAGGCACTCTGCTGCTCATTTGTGAGCTGACTGAAATTAGTGCACTGGTTTAGGTAGTGCTGGGCATTGACACAGTACGGGCATGACAGGGTGACTTTATTTGGGGGACTAGCAACGGAAGTTAGCGGCTCTGAGGCAGGGGTGCCACTTGAGGGTTGTTCCGCACCATGGAGGACTGTAGTTGGCTTGGTAGACTTTGAGTACTTCCTTCTTTCCTTATTGACCTCAGCAGCCTCTTTGCCTTCCCACAGCAGAGTCCCACAGCCATACTCCTGAACCTTCAGCTCATATTCCAGCCAATCAGCGAAGTCGAGGAGAGTAGGAACACGAATGCGGAGTGGATGCACGTATCTCATAAATTCAGCCCGCAGGTCTGGTGGGAGCTTGGACATGAGTCTACTGACGTGGGACCCACACTGGAGCTCAGTCTGGCCTGTATCTCCTAGCTGGTCAAGCATGCCAACTAAAGCTCTCACTCGGAGGGCAAATCTTTTAAAGGCAGCTGCGTCATGACTTCGAATGTTAGGCGCCTCCATGAGATCAGCAATGCGCCGTAACGCCAGCTGATGGGGTTGCCCATAATGCTCTATTAATGAAGCCATGGTATCTGTATAAGGTTGGGGGGAATTTGTATATGAGTCCGCTATAAGAAGAGCATCTTCAAATTTTAGATGGTCGATGAGGATCTGGTATTTAAACCTCTCTGTTGCATCTGTAGGGAGGAGGTTTTCAAGAGAGAGCTTCAGCCTAGCAAACTCGCGTGGGTCACCCCGTTTGAAATCTGGAATGTTGGGTTTAGGTCCCCGATATACACTCTCTCTGTATTGGTGGGAGCTGATATCTTCATGCCTCTGGTCATGGTGTGGAATGGGCTGTAAGGGGACGTGGAATGTGGATCTAGCTGGGGGTGCTGGTGGCTGTTGGAAGTGTTCAGGCCCCTCTGCTGATATAAATGATCCAGCATAAGGTTCATAGTATTGGGGCGTTGGAACTCTAGAGGGTTGCTCTGGACCCATTCCCATACGCTTGAGACATGTTGTCAGTTCTGCCACAAGAGAGGTCGGTAATATAGTTGTAGATGGCTGATGAACTGGGTCTTCCTTGGCCAACTGAGGAGGGGGAAGAGGCTGGTCTCCTTCATCCTCTTCTTGTTTTACAACTGCGTGCATAGGCACTGAGGGGGGTGATGGATTGACTGGCGGTGCTGCAAGAGGCTGACTCAGGGCTGCAGCATCCTCAGGTGGCTTAGGTAAGGACCCTTTATTGGCAGTGAACTGCCTCTGCATCTCCATCATGGTGAGCTGAAGTCTCCGATTATCCTCCCGCATCTGGCGCAGCTCCTCCAGTATAGCAGGTGAAACCTCGGATGCTAATCTGGCAGACAGTGGATCTGGGGTGCTTTGGTGCTGGGGTCCTGAGTACACTGACTCCTTAGGGTATTCTGGATAAACACCAAGCGATGGGGTCCACTGCTTAGAGAGTGGAGGGTGGAGAGGTAGCATCTCGCTGGGCCTCTCAGGGCTATAGTAAGGCTCTTGCATCAGTGGAGAACGCTGTCTTGAGGCTGCTGCAGCACTGGGAGGTCTCCCATAGGCTGGGAGGGTAACTTCATAATCAGCAACCCAGGCTGGTGGACGCATCTGACGGCGAGGGCGAGCATCAGTCAATGGAGGAACGTCTCTCTTCTCATACGGCCACATCTTAATTCTTCACAGCAGGCACTCTTCCCGGGTTTCGGCACCATTAAATGTTATGACGGATTAGATTGAACTATAGCTGGTTGGGAATTTGTGACCACTGTGAGGCATCGGCAAGAATGCACTATTTATGAATCTTTATTAAAGTATGAGGGTGTGTGTGTGGTTCTACAATAAAACAAAGAAATAACCACTTATTAGAACACAAGTTATATACATATGAAACTATGTAAGCACAGATGCTACCAGGTACTCCAATGATCCTAATAGCACATGACTGAAATATGAAGTTAGCTACATCTCAGTAATAAAACACTAGTAGCACACAATTCACAAATACTACTACACAATACAACAACCTAATAAGCCATTGCAAGTAAAAGAGAAATTATACATAGTGCACATATCATCCGCCTGGTTACAGTTATCTACATGACAAATTAGCATGTCACTAGCAGAGTTCTGCTAACTCAAACTATAACATAATATTTGGTTTAGAATTAAATGCACTTACAAAACAGTAAATTAGACATCATATAAGCTCACTTACTTGTTTCTGAACGCACACAAGAAAGGGATTAACAAAGATGTAAGACTCTATTCAGGATGGCGGTAGATTACACCTGAACTAAAAATCCACCCTCATGGCCAAACTCAAAATGCTTCACTAAGGACGTGACTACACATACAGCGCTGTTCACTAAACAAAGGGGGCGCTGATTGGCTGATTTCCCACCCAATCACATATTAACACACTACAACACCACCCACACAGTCAACATATCACACAATGTCCAAGTCCTTCAATACAGACACACTAAATGTGTTGCAGTCGAAAAGAGACGGTTTATTGTGTGTGTATGTTTTCCAGTCAAAGGTTTATTTTAATTGATTATTTTGTTGTTACTAATAAGTACCAAACTATTCCTTTACTTTACGGTTAGGGTAAGGCATGGCTTTGGTCGGGGCATAGTTTGGTATTCTTTTGTTATATTTTAATGGGAGTCAATGGAGTATACCACATAAGAATATAAAGGTGTGTGTGTGTGTGTGTGTGTGTGTGTGTGTGTGTGTGTGTGTGTGTGTGTGTGTGTGTCTGTGTGTCTGTGTATGTATGTCTGAAGGGTAGGTCAGTGGAAGAGATGAGGCAGCGTTTGTGTTACAGATGTTCACAGAGTTATAAAGTTCAGATGTCTGAGCCTGATAGTCCTACATCTGATATGGTTTAACTGTTTTGCAGTGGAAAAAGAGAAGAGTCTGTAACTGGAGTTGATGGAGTCTATGAAAATTTCAACAGGTTTTTACCTGCTCTACTGGATGCAGCGGATGAGTTGAATTGAATTGTCAAACAAGTGAAGCCTTGTTGACCATTTTCAGGTTTTTGCAGCACCGCTGCTCTTAAAATTGCTGGTTGCATAGGCTAAACATGTGCTGTGTGCTGACTTTGCACCACCCAGATCTAGCCTATAGCATGTACTGACATGCCTCCAAGTTTAATAATTATTTTATAATCTTTATGGTGGAGATCCAGACTTTAGAATGTAAAAACCTTGCTATTCCCACTACCTGTGTACTTAGCCCACAGGTGATTTCACAAATTAGCTGATCTACCTGTCCCATGATTTGTGAATCATGAGAATCATGATTTGTCAATCAGCTGATTTAGACTCAGCTGGTTTGAAAAATGGTTGGATCAAACATGTGGCAGATTTTTTTACTTTCTGAAGCTGGCATCTCTACCTCTGACCATTATAGTCATTATTTGAGGTATGACACACTGGGTTTAATCCTGGGAGGTGTTATATGTGATTTAGCAATGAACCATGAAGTGAATGAAGTTACCTTCCTGGAAAGTATTCCTGGTTGGTGGTTTAGTCAGTAACCCATACAAGTGCAAGCAGAGATGGCAACCTGGTCCCCCATGTGCCCGGACAGGATCACTGCAATACGGGTGGACAACCACATAGACAGACAGACACAGACAGACAGACACACACACACACATGGACAGGGGCATTGTAATACCTGGTCAATCCCCTCCGGGGAACCAGGTAATAAGTTAACCCAGAGTGAGTGTGCAAACCTTCTAATAGAAGAGTCTTATGACTTAACTCTTCTTGCAAAACAAAGCCACTGGGCTCTCCTTTTAGGAGCTTTACCACTTGGTCTGAGGAAACATGCCCAGGTAAATAACTACACCTACTTTTGGGACTACCCCCTGAAAAGTACATCCATATTGTTTTGCTAGAATAATGGAGCTCCTTTTTATATTCACATTTTCTTTTGTTCCCAGTAAGTACATTTACCCATTTTGTCTAAACTGACCTTAGAATATGGAGGTACTGACTAAGCATATAAACATTAATAAATGTTATTATTATTTATTGTTGTACCATTACTATTATCACTTTGTTGTTTTTGTTATTGTTGCTGCTGCAGTTGTTTCTAGAAATTTGTCTCACTAAGGCATATTCATTACACAGGGAAAGATTTCATTTAAAATGCAGTGCCGCTTTAAAAACACAACGCACGACACAAACAGAAACAGATGCACAGCAAATAGAGTTGAGCCAATTTCTGGTTGCAAAATGATGTTTATTATATTATTCTGTTTCAATTTAAACTTGAAATTTTGTCTACAAGGCACCTTGGTTTCCTACTGTACCGAATCTCTAATGCCATTCATTTTAAACCCTATCACAGGTTATATATTTAAGAAAGAAAGGTGTGGGTGGGAGCATTAAGTAACTTAACAAACTCACGTGTAAGACAATGTAAACACAAACTTGGTCTGTGATTTTAAACACTTGGCTCAATTTTGAAACACTACATTACACAATGCTTGAAAAACCCATTTTCTAAATTCTAATATTGGGTGTGTGGATGAAATTACTGATTAATGCAAATGTGGAGTTGGACCAGATACTTTTACTTCTGACACAAGATTCTCTTTTGAAGCATCCTTGCTGTCAGGTGTGCTCTGGTGCTCACTTTAGAACATTTGACCCACTGAGCTACTGATCAATACATGGTTTTAATGTTATGGCCCCTGTATGATCTAGCCATCCTTGCCCTGTGGACCTCTGGTTGGCCTGTTCACTTATTCAACAAAGAGAATGAAAAGCAGACCTACCTAAATTATGACATTACGAATTCTGATTCTGATCCTGATGCTAATTCTGATTCTGATTCTGTTGCCAATGAAAAGTAGACTTACCTAAAATATAATATCGTGCTCCCTGAAATTGTGTGAAAACTGTCGTGCAACAACTTGGATAAAGAGTGGCAGTGGGGCACGGGGTGATTTTGTGCCCACGGGCACTTGAATCCATAACCCGTCCCCGCTTACTGCTGACAGGCATTACTGCTCTCCATGGGTCTGATGGAGTTGGTTGACATTGCAATCACTGGGGGAGGTCCCGTCTCTTCCAAATTGCCACCTGCCCTGATTATGAAACCCCCAAGTGGATGACATCAGGGCACAGAAAATGGCAGTTATGGTCGAGTGAAAGAAAATGACTGTGTTCCCATTGATTAGCAAAATGCCAAGAGCTTCCATATGTGCTTCACCTGGGGAGTTTTGTTTACGTTTTCATGGCTGATTTGCTCTGCTTGCCACCAGCTGTGACAGCAGTGCCCCTTCAGTGACTTCAGCTTACAGATTTAAAATATATTTAAATACTGAGAAACATCACATAAAAATACACATTCAGTGTATGTGGGTGATTGTGTGGGCTGCAACACACTTCAGATACTAACTGCTCATTGTGTAATTTATTTTCTTCGATTTAGTACAGCATGTATTATTTCATCATTTCTTGTTCATGTGGTATAATAATTGACACCACAACCACCACCACCATTCAGCTGCCATTGTAGACATGAATTTTGCCCAAATAGACTGTGTAAGTTAACAGAAAAAAAAAAACACTCAAGAAATGAATTGTTAATCATCAGTTGAATTTTTGATGTTTGATGTCCAAGACCCAGCAGATATTTTGGTGATTGTAAGCATTTGAAATTAGTGATCTAACCACCCAAAAGGCAAAGCCAACAACAGAACAGTAAGTTGCCTCGTGAGCTTATGGGCCTGATAAATGCTATGTGGACTGCTCTGACAGCTTTTCTTACATTTTGCCAGTCTGATCAGAACAGTTTGTAGATTAAGGAGCTGGTGGGAACGCCAAATCAGTTTGAATCCTGAATTTGATCCCAAAGATAGGCTAATTTCAGAATTTTCTGCTTAACATGCATTCAGAGGTGAAAACTATATGTTGCTTTAATTAACTGGGAAATGTCAAGGTGCATCTTACACTTGAATAGACCACACTGCGGTAGGCTATGTTTTTTTGTTTTGATATATCCAGCCATTTTTAGTCAAGATTCACCCATATCTGATTTATACCAATTTGAGTTTAAACATAGTATCATGAAATACTATAATGTGTAAATCTGACATTGACATCCCTCATGCAACATTTTCCTATAGTCTAGACAATTCATCATTTTTCTAAACTGTACTCAACAAACTCACTACCACAGCAACAATTTATAGTCAAAGGTTCTTAACGCCGTAGTGGCATGGGCAACCATCTGACAGCGGTGCGAGCCGACGGCCGTCTCTCCCCGAGGGAATAGAAAACCTTTGCCTGCGGCGCTCAGTCTAAGTGCGACTCAGTTGTAGTACAAAATGTGTCCTCTTGGGGTAGATGTGGCTCCATAACTATCTCAGCGGCACTCCGAAGCTTTCGCGACGACCGGAGGATTAAAAAATGACAGAGGTGCTTGTGTAGATGTCCTCTTCACTACTGCTGGAATGAGAGAGTTACTTGCATGATGTTCGACTTCGACGTTTTGTGTGTTTGATTATGATTAGGCCATTTAATTAGAATTTTTGTGTTTTCAGCCTTTAGTGAGCTAAGGTTGGTGACTAATTGAACGTGCATTCACACACTACTACTTCAACTTCAACTTTGTATAAAAGTTTTAGTTTGGGTATGAAGTAATCGACCGGCATCTATTGCTCACGAGAAAAATATGGCCTGGATATAGGCCACTGGTGAAAAGAGAACCCTATAGCCTTTCTTCACCATGGGATGATTAAGAAAACACAAATAATGAATAAACAAATTCTTCAAACGAATAAACAATGAGGTGCATTTACCAACGCAGTAGAAGATACATGGAAAGATGCTTTTGACCTATCTACCTCATGACACCTTGCTGATAACAAAAAGTGTAGTGTATTGTAAAATGTATTGTATTGGTCTATCCATAATGTGTAACCCTAACCCTAGATAGATACAGTAGATAACAGTAAAGTTCAGGGGACAATTTCCTCTTGCGCAAAGTCCTTCCAGCTGGTAATGCAGCATTTGACAGCGGCTGTATGAAGACAAAACGTTTAAGTAGGCTATTGCAAATACAATCGTTCTTAGTCCACATTGCACTTTTATTGACCTACATACGTTTGGCCATTGGTTGAAATGTAGCCTATATAAAAATCTTCGGCCTACTGCATGGCAGTGTTAAGATTGTCTCAAGGATCTAAAAAATGCGGACCATGCTTGGTGTGACCTATAGGCACTGTCAGAGGTCGTTTAAGCAATTCCGCGCTAAACTCTCTTTTTGTCACGTCATTCTTTCGAACTGAAACACGGCGATTTCTCCCCATTTACATCCTTCTCTGAGCTTCATGAACGACCTGTCGCGCTCTAAGCGCATTGCGTGGTGCCATGACCTGCGGGTCATTTCCCGGGGGGACGTGGGGGATGGTTGTCCGTCAGAAGTGATGGTGACCATTACTTTAGTCCATCGTCAGACTTCAGGCAATCCTATTATCAACTTCCCATGATAGGCTAACCAGGGATGTGCTCTTGTTGATTTAAAGCCTATTCTCAGAAATACACAAACACTGTACATTAATTACAAGCCAGTGCATATATCTTTGATGTATAACTTACAAGTAGATATGGCAGCATAGGCTACAACAATCTAGAATAGAAGAAATCCTCGAATTGTTAGGTTAGGATGGGTGGGAATCAGCCTAAAATAACTCATCTGTCAGTCATTCAGTCTATCTAAAAAATATATACATTTAGGGTGGCAACTTAGACGTCCGAGCGATATCTGTGGTAGGTTCTCAAAAGACTGGTGCGCTTTGTTTACGATTTGCGTGTGAAGCAGCCTCATTTGAGCGCCCTCCCTCTTTCCCCCTCGTTCGTGTTTTATTTTACACGGACGTCGAGCGAAGTGTGCTAGGTTTATGGTAATTGCGGTTCCCCGACTAGCCTTCTGGGTAGTCTACGGCTGAGCGCGAGCTGCCTGCGCTCAGTTCTCATTCTCCGCTGCACATTCGGCGGCAGCAGTTGTAGGTGACTGGAAGTGCGCTTGATGTAGAAAACGCTTGGAGTAAAGGCTTAGATTCGGACTAAGATTACCGAACATTATCGAAAGTCTGTAAAGAGGCAGTGGCGTAGATAGCGTGTTTGGTATATCACAAGAAAAAACGCACGATAAAATGCGTAACGACTGACCATTCGGAGACGGCGTGCTCGTTGTCTGCCTAGCCCAACATGGCGCTGCGAAGCATTACCGGGCTGAATTAGTTCGTCTCGTGGACTCTAAGGACGTTCGCCACCTGTACGCGTAGGGACTACTGAATACACCCACTGTCCGGACTAAGGAATACAATTTTGGGTTTCACTGGATTTCGAGGATGTTATTATACCACTTCACGTCGCAGTTTTCCATGGCTGGACATACATCGAGACTTTGGATTGTTAACATTTTGAAGTCATCTTCTGTTCATTCCACGAAGTAAATCGTTTGGTCTATTATTATTTTCGGTATCAGCACAACTCTAGGTTATTATTGTGCATATGCCATATGTATTTCAACTGGTCTTCGTTTAGTTTTGACATGTCTGCCTCGTCTACACTAATAACCGTGTTCGTTGTTTGAACTGGGCACAACGTCAACTCCCAGTTATTAGAGATTTTTGCCATCGTCGAGATCGAGGAACACACTTGGAGTTAAACTCTGGTAAGAATTTTTATCTCTCCATATTACCAAAAGTGTATGAGTGAATGTCTGGCGTTTTATTTTGTTTTCACTGTTGGTGTTGAACAGTTAATGCGCAGCGTTACGATTGGCAGGACTCCGACAGACCCCAGACCAACTAACGGAGTTCAGGATCCTTAAGATATAAAACCCGTATTTTCAGTAAGCTAGTTTGTATTTGAAATTGTGGTTAAGATGTGTTGATATGCTGAATACTAAACCTCATCTGTGCAGGATGTTATAACAGTTTTTTTTTCTGAAAAAACGCGTCCAGTCAAGCGCGGGTATGACTTTCCTGATTACTACGTTGCACGCCCAGCGTATAGAGAAGATAGTTTGCTGCAGAAATGTGATCAATACAAGTCATTTAATTCACACAGGATACATAACTGGTCCTCAATGAATGAACGCGGGCGTCAAGACTTTCCAGCTGTCGGACGTTTTACCAGCATAACTGCGGAATCTATTTCAAAAGTAGAGAACAATTGCGCTTGATTGAACAACTGTGTAGATTCACGTGGTTGCCTTTCATATAACAAAATAACATGTTTAAGTGGAAGTGCGACATAGGCCACAGCACTGGGACGAAAAACATGTTGATCCGTCTCATATATTTTATGGACGCAACCTGCCGTGCGAGAGCAGACTTCGCTGTTGAACGCATTTGGAGGTCACCTCTTTTCGACATTTTCCGGGCGTTTGCGCCGGATTGAAAGTGTCCTTCGTTTGCTCTCAGCTCAGCTGAACGCCTTTGTCTGTATTTTAGTTATGGCAATGGGTTTATTATATTATATGCGATATTTTTCCTCAGACACTACAGTGAAAGCTGACCGGGTGAAGCGAAACATGTCGGGTGCCAAGACTGACAAGTCAGCCTGACATTCTGTCCATCTCTCCACTGCCTCGTTCTGTGGAATATATCTGCGCTGCGCTGTGAAAAGGGAACACAGTTCCACTTCCCGAGCTGTCTGTCCCATGTAGCGTGGGTTCCCGAAAGTTTCGACGAAAAAAAAAAAAGTGAGCAGTGTCTAGGCCTGAAGAATCTCACTGGTCTCGGTGACCGTGATCAGTCTTCCCCGGGGCGCTTTCGGTCAATGAGTGGATTCTTCATCCTTTCAATAGTTTGTTGTATGGAAAAATTGATAGGCCTCAAGGTCGAGAAAAGGGTCAAGACAGACGTGAGAGGAAATTGTACGTTAATGTATTAATTGTCTAAGAAGTTAAACAACGTCGATAACATTTCTGATGTGGTGTGAGCAATTGGAGCTAAAGATATTTGGTTTCTTATAGCGTTTTCTTAACAAGGATTAGACATACGGGCCTCAATGTATGTGAATTACATAGGTCAAATGAGTACCTTTATTAATGTGTCTAAATGACAAAGCTGAGTGATTATATTTATTAGACACAACAGGACCGTAAGGTATACCAGAAATATGTCGTGAAAAGTAACTGATATTTGGAGTAAACGCCCTTGGAAAAAGCCTGAAATCTATCAGATGAAACATATAAACTTTACAGTAACGAGATTATGTCCCTGTTTTTTCTTAGTCATATCCACAGCAAAATGTTAGCAGCTGACTGGATTTCAGTGGACGTATTTTGTTTTATTCACCTGATGCTCTCATGGTCCATACAGTGGTCTACTCTAGGCCACAGGAGATATGCAAGAGTGCTGTCCTTTCTTTGTAGTTAATGTATTAGTTTAATTGGCAAATTAAGGCACAGTGTTTTAAACGTGGTTCCAAACTAGGTTCAGTCTCGTTAATTATATTTATACATTTTGTAAACAGCTTTCCAATTATCTAGTATTGAAAAATCATTAGTAGGCTACTTTTCATTCCCAATGAGCCCATATTTAGACTTGAGGACATTGGCGGGAGTTTGTTTATTTTTGACACTTGGCTGAAGCTTTTTGCGCATGATTTCCTAGAGGCGCGACCATCCCAGTGATCTCCGGAGTGGGACTACAGACCGAATCTCCCGTTGTAGCGCAATGTAGTTTCTAGGAGAGGACGAAAATGGAAGACTGCTAGATCACTAAAACGTTTCTGTTCAACCCAGGATTTGCCTGGGTATCTGCCAGTAGTGATGTATTGTGTCTAGGCCCACAGCATTTTAATGAATAAATAACCGTGCTGATAAAATGTTTGGGCCCTGCATTGCCAGTCGTTGTAATAAATTTGCAGAGTGTTGAAAAATAATTTCAAAGGCCTATGCCACATTAAAAATATCTCTTTTTAAAGCTACAGCTTCCTGGCAAGGCTTTAGTTTAGCCTACCTGTGTGCAGTGGCACAATGGCAATGTCTGAAATGCGTCCGCGGCCAGGAGAACGCATGGCAGAGAGCTGCGATATCGGATTTCAGAGTTGGCTCCCACTGGAGACGTCACGGTTTGATTGAAGTTTCTCTCAGCCCGAGTCTCCCCCGGGACGACAGGCCTGAAACTGGAGAGCTCTTCTCTCCGCTTTGGGGAGCTTATGTGCCACAGCAGGAGTTCCGTGTGCACGGATCGCTGCGCTCGCATAAAGACGCCTACCCCACGCCTACACATTGTTTTCTTAACACCGCGTTTTCACAGAAAAGCGCCAAACAGAAAATATACATAGGGTACAGGAGCTGCCTCCACAGAAAAGCCTATAGGACAACAAAGCCTATTCGCCCTTGACCACACATAGGCTATCGGCCTGTCATGTAGTTTTCGACATTAGGTATACACTTCAACTTACGTCGACTGATAGGCCTACATTTGTTTTAACCTATGATGGTGAAGATGTTGCTCTAAGTGTCACTTAAAGCTGTTTTGTACTTAATGACATTGTTTTACACATCGTCAAGGATTCTAAATCCACACCCATGATTTCTCTGTGTTACCAACCACTTAAGGTACAAACCTCCTCGCGTTTATTTTTAATTTATTTTTTGCTGTTCCCTCATATATAGAGAAGAAACTACAGACCTTTGTACATATATATTTGCAGTTTATTTGGCTAAGTCAGTTTCCAGTTACTTATTTTCTTGTTAGCCAGACTAGTTTAACTTCTGTAGCCCCACGCTGCTACTTTTCTGGCGTCTAATGAAACCCGAGTGTTCAGGGTGATCTTGAACGTGAGCTTTTTTTCTCTGTCGCCCTTTCTTAAGTGTTTATTCTCATTGGCGGTCGCCTCTCTGACATTGTGATAGCCACGCATTCTTTGGGGCAATAAAAGATAAAACCTATTGCTCTGCCGGTACGGCCTATTGTTCGAATGTCACTGCTGTGTGTGCGCTGCCAGTGCAAGCTGTAGCCTAGTAGCCGCCTTCTACAAAATTACGAGCCTTGCCCAAGATCCAAGTCTGCCAACCAGACTTTGTTTTTTTTCTTTTCCTTGTGCTGTTTAAATCCTTGCCGATGCGTAAACCTTTGAAATGGGAATGGCATTTCCGACTATCTGCGGTCTAGTTCCACCCCCCGTCGTTGGACATTGTACAATACTTTACTGCAGCTTTAAGAGACGACGAGCCTCCGCTCTTGATAAAGCTGGCAGTCTTCCAGTTCCGACCCCGAGGAACTGGTAAGGCTGCGCATGAGTGGAGTAGGAGATCGAGCCAGGCTTTCCTCTTGTCAGTTCAGGTGCGGCAATGGACCACCAAATATCAACAAGCCATGTTAAGGAAAGTGTGTTGCATTTCACACGGTCATTAGCCTAATTAATGGACACAGTGTTGACGATGTTCCTGGGTCTTTGGTGTTCACAGGATACACAAACTGTCTCCCCCTTTGTTCAGCTGATTTATCCTACGCAGCCAAAATTAACTTTTAAATACAGTAATCCACTGTTTCATGTTTATCGCTTACCCAATGGGTCCAGGCGCATGCGCAACTTTTGGAAAAGAATTTGAAGAACTTGCTACATCGCTACAATTTATGTGAATCAGGACCTATGGTAATCTATAGACAACAATACTTTCGTAGAACAAATTTCAGCGATAAGGACAATGGAAGGGGCCACAACTTACTTAAAGCCAGAGTTGGTTGTGTTTAATATTTTCTTCTGTCCATTCTGGAATGTGGGCAAATACACTTTGTAGCCGCAGTCAGTACGCTATCCAGAATGATATTTGGCATGTTGGCTTGTGTTTTTGTTCTGCCAAGGAAACAATATGGATGCAGTGTAAATCTATTTGGATTTTGATTAAGGTTTGTGGAGCAGTTTTGCCCCACCCTCTCCTACCTTGTATCACCACACGGCATAAGTAGGCTTAACGTGAGCTTGTGGGTGCTTTGCTGCATTTTGACTGTCTGGAGAATTGCGTCTTAAAATGAATAGGCCTTTACTGGTGGTAGCGTCATTCGACAGAGTCGTAGGCTGTAAGACTACCTTTTGAAACGTCAATTGGTAATTCAGTTGTGTTTTGACAGTTTTAATATATTCGGTGTAACCCACTCTTTCCTGGTTGAATGTGTCAGCGCTTTTGACTGCGTCCTCCTTTGATGGTCAATGGTTGAATGTTCCCTCTCGTGCCTGTCAGAGATGGCGTCAAGATAGCCTACTACATGTTACTAGCACGAAAGGGGTTGTCATTAGACTTTTTAAGACCACTAAACGTTCGTATCCGCCGTGTCCTGTGCAGTTGTTTGCCTTGGAAAGTATATGTTAGTTTACTAGGCCAAAACCGTTTACGTCTGTATTGATGAGCTGGCCTGTGTGTGCACCTTTCTGTAAATTTCGTAATGACTGTTGGGTACCAGCTCAGTCTCGTGGCAGATGTTTTCAGTCTCGTGGGATGATTTTCAAGAACATTATTAGCTCGCCATTTTGATAGTCTTTTGCATGTCTTTTAGGGGAATTCCCTCGTTGAACTGGCGTTACATTTAAAACCTGTATATTTGTTCAAGGTTATGATTTAGTCGAAGTGTAATCATTGTATTTGGTGTCTAAAAAATACCCATGTTTCTTTTCAGCAATTTATTAAACACGCGTGATGGTAAAGTCCAGACAACTCAGCAAGGACAACTAAAGGAGATACCACAAAGCATGGTAAGAGCTGCTATTATTATTTTGAATACAGAATTGGTATATTTAAGGCACTAGGCCTCAGGTTAAAAAGGGTCAATAAATGTTTCAGGAAGATTTATCCAAAAAGAAAAGTAAACCTAGGAGGAAAAAGCTCAAGTCAAGGCAAGTGGTAGTCTTCGAGTCTATGCGTGATAGGTAGGCTAAATTCACCATCTTAGTTCTTCCAGCATTTTCACCATTGATGACTAGTTGGACTAATGCACCTTGCACCACATTGTAAAGGATATATTGACGATTCCCTGCTAAACCAACAGCAGTAGACTGTAAAGTTTTTCTTCCAGCCTTCTAATGGCCTTCACTCACAGCAGACTCAGCACCCAAACCTTGACATATACCTATAAATATATAGGTATAAATATATTTATCTATAAATAGTTAAATCATAGAAACCGATAATTTTATAGTGGTCTTTTAATTTTTTCCACAGCTGTATAATGTTACACAGTTAGGTCTTTAGCAGCCTAAGCAGAAGGTAATGAACAGCGATAAGTGACATGTGATGCCTTTATTGATTGTGCCTCCTTTGCTGTGATGTGTGGCACAGGTGGATGCGAGCACAGCCTGCAGGATGAACCCACTCGCAGCGCTTGGCATTGATCGCAGTGGCCTGATGCATGAGATGCGTGTTCACGGTGGGATGGTGTACCCTCCGGGGATCCACACGCTCCCCACTGAAAAGGCCCGGGAGGGAGCCTCGCTGCCCCTCGGTTATGCCAGTGATCGCATCCCCGATCTGCTTTACAAGCCAGACGTGTCTTTGGACGCGAGGAAACCCACCAACGGCTATGTCGGCCTCTACAAAAGCCCCCCGCCAGGACTGCAGAAGCCTTTGGTGGTGTCTGGGGCCGGGGCCGACGCCCTCGGGCTTGACCGGCGAGTGGGCCTTGCCGACAAGCCGGCCGAGCTCGGACTGAACGGCGGCAGCAGCTTCCTGCGGCTGCCTTGGATGAGCCCATACCCCGAGGCCACCATGTACCCCTTTTTGGACTCCAGCAAATACGCAGCACTTAACATGGCGTACAAGGCGTCCTTCATGTCCCAGCCTTCTCCTTACCTGCCGCAGCACCTGGCCTACCAGTCCCTGTGTGCGGGGGCTGGGGGCAACGCGGCCGAGGCCGAGCGACTCTTTTACATGTCCCCTTACCCCCCTGCGCCCATATCGGCCCCTCTGGCCCCCCCTCTGCGCATCCCAGCGGCCACCGTGGCCCCCACCACACTCTCTCCGCTCATGCACTGCCAGGACAAGAGCCTGCAGAGCATGGCGCCCAGGATGCACCACGAGGCCTCTGCGTTTGGACAGCAGCTGCATCAGCCACAGCAACTTCAGCCACAGCAACTTCAGCCACAGGCCCACCACCAGGCCCATGGCGAGAGGCAGCAACACTGCAGCAGTGGGAGTGGTGGTAACAGCACTGCCAACATCAACAGCAGCAGTGGCAGCAGCAAGACTTGCCGTATGCCTTCAAGCAAGAGCTGTAGCTCCAGCAGTAGTAGTATCAGTAGCAGCAGCAGCGTGAACTGCAGTAGCTCAGCTAGTGGTAGCGTGAGCAACAGCACATGCCACCCAGTGGACTCCAGCCCAGCACTGGTGATGCAGCCTCCCCGCCAGTCCACCAGGCCCACACAACCTAGCGCGCCCCCACCTCCTCCACCACCACCCCCTCTGATCGACAGCACTTTGGACTTCCAGAAACCGCTGTTTCGGAGTCCTCCCTCTTCAGCTGCCTCCTCCTCCCCGGCCATGTCGCACCCTTATTACATGAGTAGTGTGTGCCATGAGCACCGCTCGCCGGTCAAGCTCAAGCCAAAGCCCAAGGACGGGAGCTGTGAGCACAGGAGCGCCCAGGTCGAGAGGAAGGCCAGCAAGTCACCCTCGCGGACCCCCTCCTCTTCGTCGTCGGAGAAGCAGGCTCCACAGGCTCCTACCAAAGACCCTGCAGACAAGCCCTTAGATTTGTCTGCCAAGATCATGGATTTTGAATGCCCTCCCAACGGGTTCCCTCCCAAACTTGAGGCCTTGGCCAAGCTGGGGTACCCCCCTCCCTCGGCTCGTTACGGACCGCCCCCCAGCCGCGAGCTCCTCAAAGAGACCCTGTCCCCCTCCTCCTCCTCCTCCTCCGGGGGTTCTGGCACTTCGTCCGCTAAGACGCCAGAGAGGCCGGAGATCATTAGCACTTTACACTCCTCCTGGGTGGTGCCCAACAGCACACCCACGCCGCCCGCCCTCAACCCAGACCCCGGCCAGAACAAAGGCTCCTCTGTGATCAAAAACAAGAATCTGGAGCACGTGGTCCCCCAGCAGAGGAGCTCCTCATGCCCCCGCATGGGCGAGGCCAACAACATTGTGGTTCATCCAGCTCCAGCTCCCGTGCCAGCCCCCGCCCCCGCACCGGTGATCGTGACTCCCATTGGCCGGCCTTCCTCCGCCTCGCCCTCTCCGAAGGTCAACGGCGAGTGGCCAAAATCGAACCCGACTCCGCCGGAAAAGGTCCCTGTGCCGAGCCGTGTCAGCAGCCACCAGCAGTGTGTCAAAACGGCAAAGCCCTTGAAAAAACCTGAGCCCCAAGAAATCCCCTTCAAGTCCCAGCAGCCCCACGGGGAGAACGGACACCCGTCTGGCCATCTGTACATGCCCCAGAGCGAGGCCTATTTGTCCCCTGGCCTGGCATATGCTAACCGTTACCACCTCCCTTACTCCGTCCCCGAGAGCATGTCCCTATCTCATTTGCAGTTACCTGGCAAGGGTCCTGTCTACCCCCACCCCGTCCTGCTGGGCAGCGCCAATCTCTACCCTGCTCGCCTGCCCCCGAAGCCCAGCCTGCCGTACGGGCTTCCGCCGGGGCACGGGGAGTATTTGACTTACCACGACTCGCAGGAGATGGTGCACCCCCTCATGTCCTCCCACCTGGGCATGGACCCCAAAGTCAGCGAGAGGCTGGAGATGCGCCCCCGGCCTCCTGCTCAGGACAAGCACTGGCACCACGATGAGCCCCCCTACAAGAGGCATGGCATGGCCGGCGAGAGCGAGGCGCTCCACAGGGCAGAACGCGAGGCCGCAGAGAAAGCGGACGCCCCGAGCTCGAAGGTGGCGCATAACAAGCCCCACGCCTCGATGTCAGCCAGCGGGGGGAAGGAGGAGATCATTTGCATCGACCTGATCCAAGACGACACAGATGGCGGCAGCCCCCAGGCAAACAAACACAGCGTGATTACTGCCAAGAGACGCGAGCCTAGCAGGCCCAGCGACGGGAGGGAGCCAGAGCTCATGCAGATCCTGCGCTCGGGCCAGCAGCCCTCCGCCGCTGCTGCTGTTGCTGAACCCCACCAGGCCGAGGCTGATGGCCAACACGAGCCCTCTGCCAGGCAGGCGCGGCACCTGGAGCCGGTAGAGTGCCCGCGGCCAGAGTCGGCGGGCCACAGCCAGGACGAGGAGAGCATGTCGGAGCACAGCCCCATGCCCGACCTGTCGGAGGAGCAGACCCTTCGCTGCGCCCGCACCTCTGGAGATAGGACCTCGGACGAGTCCGATTACAAAGCTGACAGGCACAGCGCTGGTGGTAGCAATGGTGGTTGCGGCAGCAACAGCAGCAGCGGTAGCACCGCCACCATTCGCCACTACATGGACCTCGGCCCCAAGGAGGCCCCCAAGGATGATGAGGCTCAGGAGTCCCACGAGGACGAAGAGGACGGGGCCCACGGCCCCTCGAAGAGCCGGCGCTCCAGCCTGACCAAGCGCATCGCCAACTCGTCCGGCTACGTGGGTGACCGCTTCAAGTGCGTCACCACGGAGCTCTACGCTGACTCCAGCAAACTGGGCCGCGAGCAGCGGGCGTTACAGGTGAGCTCTCTCTACTGGTTTATTTTTGCCTTTTTGCCGTAGTGTGAGGATGTTTACCATAGCTGATGATGATTTGTGATGGTCTAGGGAGGGGGGGGGGTTAGGTTTGAAACATAATGGCTGGCTTCTTCTGTCGTCTCTTTTCTGTGTGCTTGTGTCTTTATGCTCACTTCTACACCCCTTGACTCTCAATGGCCCAGTGGAATGAAAAAAAAAACATCCTATTTTGGCCACATATGTTAGAGAAAAGGAACCCAAATCGATTAGCATGACAGAATGAATTGCTGGATTCAGCTCACCCTCGAGGTGAGCAGATTCACACATTAGCGTGAGGGCTAAAGGCAAAGCAACGTGTCGGAGTAATTAGGGCTGGCCGTTAGCCTACACACTCCACCCTCAGTCCTCCCCTCACCTCACCTCCCCTCCTCTCCTGGCCCTCTTATCCCTGCTGTGAGACTGCGGGGAAGAAGGGCTCTTAGGTTAGCTAGCCGTTAGCGGCAGAAGGAGTTAACATAACAGAGCGTCTGGCGCTGAGTCAGCGCTGCCCAGCGGAGCGGAAAGCTGTCTGCCGCTGCCGCTGCCACCGCCACTGCCACCGTGGCCTCACTGCCTCCCAGTGCTGCGGGCCACTGTTAACCTGCAGGTGAGCCCGGGAGGCTGGTTTTCCAGTCTGTGCGTGTGTGTGTGTTAGTGTGAGTGTGTTAGTGTGTGTGTCAGCCACCCCTCCTCTCACTCCTTCCTTCAAGTCTCGTCTCCTGCCTTTGCCGACACACACACACACACACAAACATACACACATACGCACACACGCACACACACGTGTAGATGAACAAATGTACCCACCCACACAGACACACGTGTAGACATACAAATGTTCCCGCACACATGCACGCACACACACACATCCCCAGGCTCCTTTCAGAGCGTGCTCTGGCTACACGGGCAGCTTAAGTGAAATCCGGCCTATTCACTCCTGATGTGAGGGATTAACTCTCCTCACGAGGCGCCTGCTCTCCGCTCAGCAGATTCATCAAAGCTGCGCCCATCGATGGGGAGCGCGGCCCAGGCAGCGGGGCAATCCCTTCCCCCTCACCCCCCCACCCCCCAGCCCTACCCCCCTTTTCTGACCCTCAACCCCAACCCATCCACCTACCATAGCCCCCCCCCTGCCTCCCCACCCCTCCAGTTTTTACTTAAAGTGCCAGCATCAGAAACAGCCTGTACGCATTAGTATGTGCTGCACGATCGAACCGCAAACAGGATGACCACAAAGATGAAATCTTTCATTCTATTATGGCTTTCCCGAAAATGTATCGAGTTGTATTGACTGAAATATTGATCAAAGATATCAATACGTTAGCTCGACACGTGCAGGAAACAGAATTGAATTATGAGCCCGTGGAGCAAATTGTGGGTCTCTTCTTCCTCAGTGCTCTATTTTTCCAATCTTGCGCTCTTGAGTTTATTTTCCTCAACTTGCTTATGTCTGTCCTCCCTTTTTTTTTTTACAAAAAAAGAAAAAAAAAAAACCTTAAACTGAATTTATATCCTAAAATTTTCTGTTGTGATGAGGGGCACGTTGTTAATATTACTGAATGTTATAGATGTACAGTATGCCCTGAAATGACTGTAAAAGATATTGAGCACCCATTTTAATTGCTTAGATGGAAGTCTTATCACAAGAGGACAGTAATTTAAGTCAACTCGCTGCTAACTGTGAGGTCAGTTCTTGAATTTTTTCACATTACTATTTAAAGTTTATTTGTGAGGGTGTCTTGGCAGAAAAAGGGAATTGCTATCATGCTGCCCACTTTCTGACCATATATACTTGTGCTGGCCGTAACCGAATTTGGGAGGTCTTTTTGTTTTGTTTTTGGTCAGGAATAAACTGCATGAAAAGCTGCAAATGTTTAGTTTCACATATATGAAACGTTAGGCTTATTATAGCATAGCATTTGTCAATGTTATGTAAAGAATGTATTTCCGTACAGCTGAAAATATATTTTTCTGTCTGAATTTATTTTCAACTTTTTTTGAAGTTTTAAGAAGCAAAAAAAACATTGGAATTGAGCATCTGGTTGTTGCAAATGCTTCTTCGGGTCTGGTTTCATGGTCGTCTTGTGTGCATTTGTGTTTGTGTGTGTGTGCTTGTGTATTTGTGTGTGTTTGCGCCTGTGTGTGTGTGTGTGTGTGTGTGTGTGTAGCGTGCAATGATGCGCTTCTCGGAGCTGGAGCTGAAGGAGAAGGAGGGAGGTGTGGCGGCCAGTCGGGAGCTGGCAGCCGGCCAGCGCGGCGAGGGAGACTGGGAACGCAGCCAAGCCTGCTCCAAGCCCGCGGCCACAGCCCTCACCCAGCAGCCCGAGAGGAACGGTAAGAGCTGCGCTCGCTCGCTCTCTCTCTCTTTCTGTCTTTCTCTCCCTTTCTTTCTATTGCGCTCTCTCTCTCTCTTTCTTTCTCTTGCAGTCTCTTGCTCTCCATTTCTCTCTGACTGTCTTTTTCACTCTTTCTCTCTCTCTCTTTTCTCTTTATTTCCCTTTCTTTCTCTTGCATTCTCTCGCTCCCTGTTTGTCTCTGCCTCTATTTTACACTCTTTTTTCTCTCTCTCTCTCTCTTTCTCTCCCTTG
>CM050220.1:21388423-21393423 GCA_027475355.1 Coilia nasus | reverse complement strand
ATCTTCTATCATTGAACTTTTCACAGATTACTTGAAGGTACGCCTCTGTGTTACTTTTTGCCCATTTGTATTTTTCTGTAGCGTTGTAGAGGTTGCTGGGCTTTCTGATTGTGTTGGGGTTGTCTTTTATTCTGAAACAAACAAACAGTAACTTGACTGTGATCTGATAGAGGTGTTAGTAGTTATACTGTGAGTGCTTTGAAAGTGAATGGGTCCAAGTCTGTACTCATGTAATCCACTGTTGAGTGGCCAAGAGGTGAGCTGTCGGTGTATCTCTCTAAGGAGCCCCCTTGTACCCTACCATTCAGCAGTGTAATGATCGTCCTCTCATGACGTCACTTTTGGTTGCCCCTTCTGTCCTTCTGATACACCTTATACAATGAGTGCGTGTATATACATGCTACCACTCCATAAAAGGACCGTAATTGTATTATTTGTTCAAGCACTGCACACTATGTCCGCCCTGTGTGGTTTCGAAGTACCCTTCATTATGATAAACGAAGAGCAGCACTTTTCCTTTGTGTCCAGCTGAGTTATATCAAGCTCTCTGGGGGAAACCATGGGGAGCCATGGCCAGATCCTTACAGCAGGTACAGGCCAAGGCTCTTACAGGGCTCATAAGTGATTTCCCATGTTTGTTTATCACTTCGCCAGAAGTATTATGTGTGAAATTTACCAGGTCTTGTGGGTAACTCTTGCCAAATATGTGTCTGTTCCCTTCCTCTGGGTTGCAGTCAGGTAGTGATCATGTTCTTGCGCTTAAGTCTCCACAGATCAACACTTTTCCCTGGGCCTGGTAGTCATGGATCTGGCTATGGAGATTTTCAAAGGTTTTTCTCACTATAGTAGGAGATTCGGGGTGGTGGGGTAAGATGTACAGTATAAAGCACCGAAGAAATATGTCGTTTTCTCTCTGAGTCAGTATTTTGTTAATTTTTAGCCAGATATGTGATTATTCCTTTTTATGGTAGTGACGTATTTAGCTATTTCTATTTTGTACCAAATAATTATGCCCCCTCAATCTCTTCCATGTGTTACATTTTTATGCTTTCTGGATGAAATTGCTACTTCACAGTATCCTGTAGGACAGAGAGTCCCTTCATCAGTTTTACACCCGGTCTCTTGAAACATAATTATATCCATGTTATTAATGTTTCTCTTGAACTCCAGGGCTTTAGTTTTATGACCAAAGATGGATGAACGAATGCCCTGGATATTCCACAGGGTAACAGTCAATCATTTCATTGTATTTAACTAAGAATTTAACTAATTTTAACAAGTTTGTCTACCTTTTTTCCAATGTATACTTATAGTTATAGTTATTTATAGTTACATTTATAGTAGGTTATTTATTATTAACATTAGCATTTGTAACCTATTTTATAATAAAAAAGCGATAACAATTGTAATCTGCCATGAGTTACTCACAGCTAGTTCATCAGTCGTGTGCATATGATGCCCAGATTGTGTAGGTCTCTTATCTGCAGTTTGCTATGACTGGCACTCTCTCTGTCCTGGGCTGTCTCCTTCTCATCTCACTGCCTATCTGTCCTTTCTCACCTCCATTTCTCTCCCTCTCACACTCTCTTTCACTCCCCCTTTCCCATTGCCACCCCCCCCCCCCCCCACCCAACCTTTCCCTTGCCCCCTCATGTCCTTTACCATCCATCTCTCTCTCTCTCTCTCTCTCTCTCTCTCTCTCTCTCTTTCCCTCTCTCTGTCATTTTTTTCTCTCGCCTGTCATTCTTTCTTCATCCTGTCCTTTTTTTCCGTCCTGAGCCTCAATGTATTACCTCCCCTCCTGCTCACACACACACACACACACACACACTTATGCACACGCACACACACATGCACACTCGCGCACACACACACGCACACACACACGCACACACACACTCACACACACATGCACTCACACACGCCACTCCCCTGCCCACACACACACACACACACACACGCACGCACGCACACACACACTCACACACACATGCACTCACACATGCCACTCCCCTGCACACACACACACGCTATGTGGTCCTTGCTCCGCTCTGCTCCGCTCCGCTGGCGTGACACTGCTGCACCCAGGCCCCTGTGCGGTCTGCCGAGGTTAATGAGCGCGAGGGGGTCAGATCAGTTCAGCAGCTCAGAGCAGCCACACACAGCCAGGGGGACAGAGCGCGGGAGGGCATTAGAACTGAAGTATTGAATCAGACACTGAATGTGATTGTGTTGGCGTGTGTAAGTGTGTGCGTGTGCGAGTTTGTGTGTGTACGTGTGTGTGTGTGTGAGAGAGAGAGAGAGAGAGAGAGAGAGAGATAGAGAGAGAGAGAAAGACAGAGAGATAGAGGGAGAGAGAGAGGGAAAGAGAGGGTTAGAGACAGAGAAAGCAAGAGACAGAGAGATAGAGAGACAGATGAAGAGAAAGAGAGAGATGGAAGACAAAGAGGGATAAGAAGAGGGCGAGAGAGAGAAAGAGAGCAAGACAGACAAAAGCGCTGCTTTCAGAGAGTGGAGTGACTATGGCTGGACGAATCAGATCCAGGCAGGCAGGGAGGGAGAGAGACCGGGGGAGAGAGAGAGAGAGAGAGGAAGAGAGAGAGAGAGAGAGAGAGAGACTTGGGAGAGAGAGAGACTTGGGAGAGAGAGGGCAGAGAAATATTTGGGAGAGAGACTGTAGTAGAGAGAGAGATAAAGAGAGAGAAAAAGACAGGGAGATAGAGGGAGGGAAAGAGAGAGACTGGGGAAAGAGACCGAGAGACAAAGAGAAAGAGAGTGAGAGGAGGTAGGGAGGGAGGGAAGGAAGGAAAGACAGAGAGACAGAGAGAGAGAGAGGGAGAGAGGGAAAGAGGCTGGAGGGAGAGGTGCTGGAGGGAGAGGGGCTGGAGGGAGAAGGGCTGGAGGGAGAAGGGCTGGAGGGAGAAGGGCTGGAGGGATGGAGGCTGGAGGGAGAAGGGCTGGAGGCAGCAGGAAGTGGAGCCCGCGGAGGCTGGAGGGAGAGGGGCTGGAAGGAGGAAGGCTTGCAGCGAAAGCAGAGGCAGCATGAAGCGGAGCCCGCGGAGGCTGGAGGGAGAATGGCTGGAAGGAGGGGGGCTGGAGGGCGAGGGGGTTGGGGGGATGGAGGCTGGAGGGATGGAGGCTGGAGGGAGAGGGGCTGGAGGGAGGCTGGCAGGAGGGAGTGAGGCTGGCTGGCTGGCTGGCTGGCTGGCACTGGCGGCACTCAGGCCACATGAAGGGGCCTTTTGTCTGACCAGGGAAGGGGCCCCGCAGGAGGGCAATGGCGCTCAGATTGCCCCTTTCTTTTTGCACTCTGGCTCACTGCACACGCACACACACGCACACACACACATATGCGCACACACATTTATACGCTCACACACAAACACAGACACACACACATAGACAAGCACAAACATACACATGCACATGCACATGCACACACACACACACACACACACACACACACATAGAATCTCTCTCTCACACACACACCCACACACACATATGTACACACTCTCATACACAGATACACACATACTGTAGACAAGCAAGCACATGCACATGGACATGCATGCACACACACACACATACACACACACAAACTCTATCTCACTCTGTCTCTCTCTCTTACAAACCCACACACACACACACACACACACACACATACACACACACACACACACACACACACACACACACACACACACACACACACACAGACACACAAACACACACACCAAGAGCTCTCTTGCTCTAATCAGAGTTGAGTATGAATGCGTCCCTGAATCCTTTCTGTTTGTGGATGCATTTGTAGGCTGATTATGTTCCTGTTCCACTTCCTGCTAAGGTTTAATTGATATGCCTTACAAGTGTTCGACTCATGAGCCCAGAACGATTCTGAAATTGGAAATTCAACCCATCCTGCCCACTTGACATTGCACAAGCATGATTAAATACACACACGCACCAGTCCCATGTGGTCACTGACAGCTACAATCCTGGATTTTAATTCGTAATGAAACATTATTTTTTATGGATGAGGACCCCCTCGCCCCATCCTAAAAAAATATGCCTAGTGCACCTGCACCAGTTCCTACTCATGTTAGCATAGTTCAAGTCAGTCTTTTTTTCCTGGAGATTTCCACCTCGAAAAAGACGAGAAATGTCATTCTACTCAGAACTACTTGTAATGTGGTGATTTTCTTCCAGCCATCTGCCCTTCGGATATTAATCCCTGAGGAAGATGCGGCTCCAGGACAGAGAAGGGTTCTCATGTCACTGGCAGTAGCAGATGCAAATTGCAGGAAACAGCAGGAGCTGGCGGATAGTCAGTACAGGAGCAGGTCCTGCTCTAATGATCTCCTCATCGACAGTAACAGTCAACTAGCCTCTGGCGACTGATCGCAGAAGAGGCATGTGAGCCACTGAAATGGCCTCGGCTACAGCTCTCAACCTCAGTCAGTCTGCACCCACCAGTAGAGGATAGTGGACCTGGGCCGTTAGCACCAGCTAGACTGGAAATGGCCTTGGCCTGGCCTGGCCTGGCCTGGCCTGGCCTGATAGTGTGAGAGGGGCTAATTGACGCTACGTCTGGTCTGAAGTAGCCTCTCTTGGCCGTTGGATTTGGACGGCCCATGACTAGCCTCAATCCGGTAAAAAAGGTCCGCACACAAAAGGTCCGCATGGCACAAAAACAGAAAAAAGCGTTTCGACCTTGCCTGGTCTTCCTCAGATTCACCATGAATAGCCCTGAGAAGAGCCCGCCTTCTGCACCAACTAGCGCCTTGCCACGACTGTCGGAAAGCGCTAGAAGTGGCACGCCCGTGTTAGGCCGGTTTCGGCCTGACAGTGGGAAAGCTGCTAGCGAGTCTGACAAACAAACCCCAGCGACAGCCACAGACCATGTGGAGAACGGTTCCACTCGTCACTGCACAACATCAGAGAGCAAGCCCTGGCCTCAGAAGAACTATGGAGGAGTTCTGCATGTGAAGAACAGTTCT
>CM050220.1:21365923-21375923 GCA_027475355.1 Coilia nasus | reverse complement strand
CTTTTTTTTGTAACACTTAACCAGGAAGCTTTCAGAGATCGACGGGCAGAGTTAGCGTCTGCCATTTACAGTAACAGGAGGACTTCACACAGGGAAAGTAGAGGTCAATGGCAGGGCCTGGCAACCATCCAGCTTTTTTATTTGAGCACTTTATCAGGACCGAGTGACCTTTTCTTGGCTCCGGCATCTGCATAGCAGCAGCATGTGTGTCAGATAAGACTGCAAGGCTCTACAGTCGTTCCACAGACAGATAGGTATAAATCTGAAATATAATAGACTCACTGTAATCACTGTAAAGGGAGTTTGTGTGTGTATGTGTGTGCAAAAGTGTGTGTCTGTGTCTGTGTCTGTGTGTGTGTGTGTGTGTGTGTGCGTGTGTGTGTGTGTGTGTGTGTGTGTGTGTGTGTGTGTGTGTTTTAAAGAGTTAAAAACAGACCCGAGTTTCTTATGACAACCATTTATGGCACTCACTCGACCAACAACAGTTTCAGTTACCCCAGCCCACCAAAGTCACAACACTCCCTTAGCAATGAGTTCCCAGTGAATCGCTGCTTAGTGATAGATGCTATCTGATCCGTACAGCAGCGTTGCAGCAGTGTTGTAGCAGCGTTGCAGCAGCGTTAGCGCAGTGCAGTTTGTTGTCAAAACAGATAAATGTTATGCACATCAGTTGTTTCCAAGGTTGCCCCAGAAGAGCCAGTGACCATTTATTACCTCCGCCAGTGGAGGTCATGTAATCATCGGCGTTTGTTTGTTTGTTTGTTAGTTTGTTAGTTAGCAACATAACTCAAAAAGTTATAGATGGATTTTGATGACATTTTCAGGATAGGTGAAAAATCGGCTAACTTAACCTGACCTAACCTAACCTAAGACCTGGTGGTGATCTGAGCTGCCCTGGCGGAGGTCTGCGCTCTCTGAGTGCTTTTCTAGTTGTTCTTGGCATTGCTTTTAGATGGCAGTCACTTAAGTGACAATCAGTTGACGGGCAAACAGTCAGGTTCCTTGTTGTCTGTGATGGGATCAAAGGCTGAGCCAAAGGTAAAACACAAAGGATGGCCAGTTCACCCAGAAGACACCTTAAATGTTCATAATGGGAACTTAAAAAAGGTAATAATCTACAGCCTTATTAGAACATCAGGAAGAAAGGGCTCATTGTACCTCCTCATGGTTCACGGTACATGGTACATGAAACTGGATGACAAAGAGTACTCAGAAGGTTTCTGCAAAGGAAGTCACCAGTGGTAGGAGGCCCTATGTAGACTCTTTGAGGGGCTCCTTGGCATGACTCGGCCTCAGTAACCTTTAAGTGTTTTCTAGAAACTGGCCTTTGTCAAAGTTTAGCTGAATTGAGTTTAGCTGAATCGGGAGGACATAGGCCCAGTGAAAAAAAAACAAAAAAAACAAAGAAGTGAAGGCGGTAATAGGGGAACACTTCAGTCCGGGCCAGAAGAAGCTCCTCCTTTTGCTGGCAGAGAGAGTCGAAAACAGCCCCGGTTGTGGTCACCGGCCAACGCCATTAAGGATGCGGAAACTTCCCCTCTTTCATGTTATTAATGGAAAGCAGCGCAATCGTTGGCTGCGTGCGAATGGGCCGGCGTGACCTGAAATTTCCAGCGAAGCTCTCCGGAGGGTAGTTTGGAGAGCTGGAAATGAGTCAGCGTACTCACGTCCTCTTTCCCCACACGCTCGCTCGCTTGCTCGCTCGCTAGCTCTCTCGCATGGAGGAGGGAGAGAGGAGGAGGAGAAGGCTTCTGACATGAACAGAAGAGAGAGAGAGAGAGAGGGGTAATGAGAGAGAAATATAGAGCAGTGTAAATGAGAAAGTGAGGGAGATGGAGTGAGAGAGAAAGAAAGGGAGAGAAAGAGAGAGAGAAAAAGAGAGAGGGAGGGAGAGAGAGAGGGAGAGCATTAATGAGAGAGAGAAGTGTACTGTAGAGCAAGGCAGTGTGAAGGAGAGAGTGGGAGAGACCAAGAACGAGAAAGCAGTAACGAGAGAGAAAGAGAAAGACAGCATGAATCAGAGAGAGAAAAAGAGAGAGACAATGAGAGAGACTGAAGAGAGAGAGAGAGAGGAAAAAAAAGAGTGGCAATGACAGAAAAAAATGACAGAAAAAAATAAAGAAACTGAGAAGAGAGAGTGAGAGGGAGGACTCAGGAGAGCAGAAATGGCAGAGACCAAGAGAGAGAGAGGGAGGCAGAGAGAGAGAGAAGAGAGAAAAAAGAGGAAGGGAGGGAGAGAGAGAGGTGGGGAGGGGGGGGGGGTGTCGATCGTCCTCTTCCTGTGGTGGTGGTGGAGGAGGAGGAGGAGGAGGAGGAGAAGGAGGCTAGACACGCCAATGCCCTTGAGGATTTCCTCAAAAGAAGTAAAAGCTGCTCTGTTCTTCTCTTCTTCTGTCTTTCTTCTTCAGCTCTGCCTGCCCTTCTGCTCCCTCTCTCTCTCTCTCTCTCTCTCCCTCTCTCCCTCTCTCTCTCTGTTCGCCTGCGGTGGCCTGGGGGAGGAGGAGGAGGAGGTGGAGGAGGGGTGGAGGAGCAGAGGTGGGAACAAGAAAGAGGGAGAGGACAAAGGGAAGAAAGGAGAGGAGGAATAGCGAGACGCCAGGGCAGCGGAACAGAGACGAAGACAGGGAGGTGGGCGATAGATAGATAGAGCGAGTGAAAGAGGGAGAAGAAAAACAGACAGAGAAGAGAAAAAAGAAAGAGACAGAGAAGAGAAAAAGAAAGAAAGAGAAAAAGAAAGAATGAAAGGCAGAGAGAAAGAAAGAAGAAAGGAAGGACCACTGGGGAGGAGTGTAAAAGGGGGGGGGGGAGGAGGGAGGGTCTGCAGACAGAGGGCAGATGGGCCACTTATCTGCGCATCAGAGGAATCGCGCGGGATCGATCTGCTCCCGCCGCGGTTTGAGAGGCAGCAAATCTTATTAGGGACGACGGGGGCCAGGGCTCGCCCCCACCCCCCCCCCCCCCCCCCCCCAAACCCCCACCCCCCCAAGCAACCCCTCACTAGCAAGCCCTACATGTGCTTGTTTATTTCTTTTATTTAGCTGCCGTCCGGCTTCGCACTCTGTGCGCTGTGTTCCTGGTCACGCTCATTAAATCAATCTCGCCGAGACCCCCACACCTGAATGCCCCCCTACCCCTTACCACACATCCGCCACCAGACCAGGCCCCGACAACAAGCAGGAATCTGGGCCCCCTTCCCCTCCCCCTTCCCCTCCCCCCTCCCCCTCTCCTTTGCTCTCCTCTTCTCGTTTCTCTCCTTCTGCACCAACAGAAAGTAAACAGTGAACTTGCTCTCCCCTGCTATACTCCCCGGATATTGACAGGCCCAGGTTTGCAACACAGGGGTGGCCTTGCATCATGTCTGTTTTCCCCTTCGCTGAGCTTGTTTTTTGGCTCAGAGAACGCAATGACTGCCGGTCAATGACATGGGTTGCTGCAGCTCCCATGCTGCCCACCCCCCCCCCCCCCCACACACACACACACACACACACACACACAAACACACACTCATCCCCACCCTCTCATACGCCGCCAGAGGAAACCCGATACATCTGAAGATTGGGAAGAGAGAGAGCACATGGTGTTTGTGTGTGTATGCATGCTTGTGTGTGTGTGTGTGTGTGTGTGTGTGTGTGTGTGTGTGTGTGTGTGTGTGTGCTTGTGTGTGCATGCTTGTGTGTGTGTGTGTGTGTGTGTGTGTGTGTGTGCTTGTGTGTGCATGCTTGTGTGTGTGTGTGTGTGTGTGTGTGTGTGCTTGTGTGTGCATGCTTGTGTGTGTGTGTGTGTGTGTGCGCGTGTGTGTGTGCGTGCACGCTTGTGTATTATTGAACTTGGTTCCAGTAAACAGAACAGTACACAGTCCAAATGGACAGCATGTGGACACGGACATAGCCTTCCAGAGATCAACCCTCGATAGAAACATGTTATCAGCACTGGAAGTGGACTCACACGAGTCTATTTTTGGAGGGAGCGTCCGTGTTGCACAGATGTACCTTATTAATGACAACAACACATGGAGACTCAAACACGGCTTAAAACCGTAAACACGGACACACACCCACTTAGACATAAACACTTCTAAATACACACACACACTCACACACACAAACACCCCCCCAACACACACACACACACAAGCACACACACACACACACACAAACGAACAATAAAATAAAAAAAACGAGAGAAGGTAAACAAGAGAAAACAGGTGCATTTTTTGGCCTGGCAAACACTCATTGACATGTACACACACACACACACACACACACACACACACACACACACACTCACACTCACACATGAACACAACACACACCACCACCGACGACAACAACAACAAGGGCATCGGGAGGGGGTTGCCGATTGCATGTTTACCAGCGCAGCGTAACGAAAGATTATCTCCCGAGGAGGCAGAGAGCAGGAAGATGGCGTCTGGATGACTGGCATGCAGTAAAAGAGGAGGAGGCGAAGAAAGAGGAGGAGGAGAAGAAAGAGGAGGAAGAGGAGGAGGAGGAGGAGGAGGAAAAGGAAGAGGGCAGGGAGTGCAGGCAGCAGAACGAGAGGATGGGCTCGGTGCCATGCTCCTTGGCATGGCGTGCTTTTTAAAATGCCAGCGTCCTCCCTGCCGGCTCTCAGAGGACACATAAAAAAGGCAATGGCGTGAGACTCGTGCGTTTCCCTCTCTCTTTCTTTTTCCCTCTCTCCCTCTCTCTCTCTCTCTCCCTCTCTCTCTCTCCTTCGCTCGCTCGCTTACTCACTCGTGCTCGCAAAAACAAGGACACACACGTAGGTCACACAAACACAATTAGTCTCAAAACAACCTCTCCCTCGAGAAGGAGGGCAAGCGTGTGTGAAAGACAGAGAGAGAAAGGGAGAGAGACAGGGAGAGAGACAGAGAGAGAGACAGGGAGAGAGACAGAGAGAGAGCGTGAGAGAGAGCGTGAGAGAGAGAGAGGGAGAGAGAGGGAGAGAGAGGGCGAGAGACAGAGAGAGAGCGTGAGAGAGAGAGGGAGAGAGACAGAGAGAGAGCGTGAGAGAGAGGGAGAGAGACAGAGAGAGAGCGTGAGTGAGAGAGGGAGAGAGACAGAGAGAGAAAGGGAGAGAGACAAGGAGAGAGACAGAGAGAGAGCGTGAAAGAGAGAGGGAGAGAGACAGGGACAGACCCTGTGAGAGAGAGGGAGAGAGACAGAGAGAGAGCGTGAGAGAGAGAGAGGGAGAGAGACAGAGAGAGAGCGTGAGAGAGAGAGAGGGAGAGAGAGAGAGAGAGGAGAGAGACAGAGAGAGAGAGAGAGAGAGAGCGTGAGTGAGAGAGGAGGAGAGAGAGCGCGAGAGAGAAAGGGGGAGAGAGAGAGAGAAAGAGAGAGAGCAGGGAGAAAGCAGGGCACCCAGAAAAGCAAACAGGCGAACAATGGCGGTGACCTGAGGTGGACCTGCAGACGGCATGCGGTGAGCACGCGAGGATGGGCTCAGGGAACAATGGAGTGCTTGTGAGAGGAATCACATTTTCCTTCCATCTGTGTCTGCAGAAGTGTGCTAACAAACAACAGCAACCATGTCTTCACACACACACACACACACACACACACACACACACACACCACACACAAACAGCGCCTCGCCCACCCGCACACATTTAGGGAGGGTGGTATCCTGACAAAATCGTGTTTACAATGGTGTGTGTGTGTGTGTGTGTGTGTGTGTGTGTGTGTGTGTGTGTGTGTGTGCATGGAAACGGGTGCTTCCTTCTCGTTGCCAGCGATTCCACAATAGTCCTGGCACGGGCCGTAACGACACAGCTTTTGTCTCAGGCTTGTCTTTTTGTCTTTCTGCCAACCTCTCCTTTTTTGGAATCCTTGGCTCTCTCTCTCTCTCTCTCTCTCTCCCTCTCCCTCTCTCCCTCTCCCTCTCTCTCTCTCCCTGTGTCTTCCTCAATCTAGCTCCACTCTTCACAGGTGTGTCGGTTACTAGGCAACTCTCTGCAAACAGCCAAAGGACAAAGCACTAGGGGTTGGGGCCAGACAAACACAGCTCTCTGTTTCTCTCATTCTCTCTCTCTCTCTCTCTCTCTCTCTCTCTCATACACACAAGCAGGCATGCATACAAACACACACACACACACACACACACACACACACACACACACACACACACACACACACACAAATACACACACATATGCATGCAAGCATGCAATGCAAACATACACATACAAACACAAACACACAGTTTGCACAATCTTAGCAGTGAAAGTGAAATGACCACAGTAACGCCGTACTGTTATTACACCATAGCAGAAATGGCTAATTAAGAATAAAAAAGTGCTGCTTTTTCTTTGTTCCACTGACATTGCCTCATCTGTCATAAACACTTTTCAACATCACTCATTTTCTCTCTAAGGTCAAGTAAGTAGATGTCTTTCCATTTCCAGGCTTACATCTATCATTTTAATGACGAGGAAAATACCAACAAGGGAACTGAAGAATGTTTGGAAAAAATATCAAAAATTCTTAGCACATACTAGGGGCAAACGTAGAGACGACGAGGGCAGTCACCTCGTTTACCTTTATACTGAGAAGCAGGAAGTAAAGAACCTCTAGTGTTCAAGGTTAACATTTTACCCTTTACTGTCAGCTCAAATTTAAGAGAACTACTGATTATAATGCCATGGTTTTAAACAAACATTATACTTCCATGTCTTTTGTTGTTACTATCACTTGGAAACCACCCAGCTTTCAGAAGGTCAACTGTCTCCAGCATGCTACAAAAACTGGTTTTCCATTAAGCCTGTAAGCCAGTAGTAGTTTGATGTGTCTGTGTAGAGAATTTGTAGCTAACAACAAAAAAAGAGTGTGCTTAAAAATCTCCAGAGGATCTCCGTCTGACGGTGACTCAGGAATCCCAGAAGGTTCACACTCTGACAAACAGGAAGGTGTTCTGCTAAGGTGTTGAATTCTGAGAATGAAGTGATGCTAAACCAATCGCAGCTGTGAAACACCCTCAATCCCTTATCCACATATAGGTATTTTATATTCAGATTCACCGGTACAACCTTAAGAGCTGTGACAAAATTAGTTTTGTCATTCATGGAGAATCTCGTAAATTAGGCATGAGAATGCCAGAACACACACAAAGAAAGAGAAGTGGCTTTGCACTCTACGTCTTTGCATTCTACGTGCTGCCAGGACACTTTCTCTCCTCTCACTCTTTTTTCTCCCGCTCTCTCTTCCTCTCTGCCTCCGCCTCACTCTATCCACCCACCCATGCTTCTCTTCGGAGAGGGCTGTCAGTCAGTCACACACGGCTGCCTGCAGCGGAGAGCTTGTCAAGAGCCAGACGAAGCGCAAGAGAGGCCGACCTACAGGGCAGCCACGGCTTCAGCAGCTCACACGCGCCACTGGCTGCTGAGTCCATGCTGAGAGACACACACACACACACACACACACACATACATTCACATTCGCATACGCACAAACACACACAGAGCCGTGAAGCAATACCCACCTCCCACAAATAGCCCACTGCGCAAATGCTCCTACATGAGTTAAGGAGAAAAACCCCAAGGTTAGTCCTGTGTCAACTCAAGCTGCGATACAGAGTTGAAAATGCTCTCTCTCTCTCTCTCTCTCTCACACACACACACACACTCAGATAGGGCTGTTGAAACTCTCCGATCAAGATATGGCAAAAGCCCACTACACCCTTTAATACAGTTAAATGCAAGGGCCTACTTTTTCCTGTTTGGGTAAGACCATGACGATGATAATCAGACAATGAAACAGTGGATGTGTTGACATGTGCTGACATAACGGTTGCTAACCTCAGAGCAATTGCAAAGGGACACGCTCTTCATGACGATGATTTCCCTTTTATGTTCTCTATATGCTGGTTATGTTTGTAATACACTGGAAAACAGATCCAACCATAGGATGACCTAGCCTGGTAAGACCCACCCCTCGTACTTCATTTCATTTCGTGCAGAGGGTCTGGTCCGGACGCTCTTGGGGAGCATTTGGGGACTAGAAAATCTAACGCTCCAATCAGCGAACAGAGGGTGTGTTCGTTAGCTGTGACGTTGAACTTGTGTGCTACATTTGAATTGTAGTGCGTAGGTAGGCTAATTGCATACGTGACGACCAGGCATTAGCGATTGGGTAAAGGCAGATGCACTTTTTTTAAACTCCAGCAGAGTCCACACCTCCAGCAAATCGTTTCTGACGGTCTCTGTTCCAGACCCTCTGCACGAAATGAAATGAAGTACGAGGGGCGGGTCTTACCAGGCTAAGGATGACCCAGGGGGATGAGGATTTGGCTGGTTAGCTTCAGCTGAATAGCAAGGCATTTCCTCTTCACCATTTCTCAGAAATTTCATCATATCCACCTCCATTTCCCCCATGCTGATTGGTGGGTTCCACTCTTAGCTCATGCATTAGGGTGTCACAAACTATGTCACCGTCTATTTTTGAACATCCAATGCCCTTCCACGATATAGCTTTCTGCTCTACCTCACATCAGTCAGTAACATGGCACTTATTTGGCTAAGTACAATTGGGGCAGAAATGAGCCCTGTGAAACTCCATTTTGAAATTTCAATTAAATTTTTGCTGAGTTCACTAGCCTAGCATTGCTCATTTAAATGAATGGGGGCAGGACTTCATCACTTTCTCCAGTTATTACAATACCTCCATGGGATGATCGCCTAGACTCATGACAACAGCTAGGTAAAAGCTAGCTAGGAGTACAAAACTAGATATGACTAGATAAAAGTAACAATTTTAAGTGTTCTCCCAAACAGTGGTAGGTTTGAATAAGGTATCGGTGCACAAATGTAGTGTTCCACTTGTCAATATGGATGTGTTAGGCAAGGAACTGTTCCCACATATGTGCGTGTACGCAATGTACACTCAAGTATGGCAACTGGCTAACATATGACCTACTGTCTGTAGCGCTGACCCAGTTAGCGCTAGCTGGACTTAAAGCCGTCTCATGGCTGCTGTATCCCTCGGCCCAGGTCTGCGAGGGGGATTAGAGAGCGTTGTGTGCTCTCTCTGCCTTAATCCCGTAGATTAAAACAGCACGCAAACGCCTGCACCCACTCTCTGACAGGAAGTTCAGAGGGTCTGTTTGACAGAGACTTACAGGTTTACACACACACACACACACATCCCTCTCAGATGTCTTACCCTCACGGGAATCTCCGCTCCTTAGGTCAGTGAGAGTTTAAAGCTACACGTGCATATATGCACACACACAGACATACATAGACGCACACACATACAGTACATACACACACACAGACACAGCACATACATGCATGCACACACACACACACACACACACACACACACACACACACACACACACACACACACACACACACACAGACACAGCATATATATGCACACACATGTGAACACACACACACACACACGCACACACACACACACACACACACACACACACACACACACACACACTCACACACACACAAACTCAGAGGGGAAAGCACAGACGGATGACTCCCTTCTACCCGTAGAAGGAAATGTGCATGTTAAACTGTGCGGAAGGAGAAATCCAAATGCCAATTCAGACGCTCTTCTCGGGATAAAGAAAACCCATCACAGAGTGCAGTCCAGCAGAAAATCTACAAAGCGCACAGAGCTACACCGAGGACTATATCTGTGGCAGGGTGTGTTCGCACCCACTCTCAGTAAACACACACACACACACGCACACACACACACACCCACACACACACACACCCACACCCACACACACTCTCAGTAAACACACACACACACACACTCTTAGTAAACACACACACACACACACTCTCTCAGTAAACACACACACACTCTCTCAGTAAACACACACACACACAAACACACACAAACACACGCTTGAAAATCTCCTGGGAGTGATGAGTCATTCCTGCCCAGGCCAAAGCTGACAGCGTGCCAATGAGTTTGTGAGGGGGGAGGGAGAGGAGACGAACATAACTTCCAGG
>CM050220.1:21358423-21360923 GCA_027475355.1 Coilia nasus | reverse complement strand
AGACCGAAAGAAAGAGAGAGGGAGACAGAGAGAGAGAGATAGATACACTTCCTGCATACTGCAATGTACAAGGTCCTTCCCATTGATTGTGGATCAGTGTGCATTAATGCTCACGGTGTGGGAGAGGATGGGGGGGGGGGGGGCGCATTCATACAAATGCACTGAGCAAAACACGAGCTCCCACCAAGGACACTGCACTCTGCTGAGTAATGGCAGCCAGGTCGATATGTTTTATGGGGGACGAGGGGGCGCTCCCCTCTGAGGTTTGTTATTTCTGGCCAGTCAGGGGTGGAGCTGTAAACCTATACTTTGACTTGGACAAAGTACAGCATAAACATGTCACAAACAGACACATAAACATCCCGTGTTTTTGTTCTGAACTGCTAAAAAGGGACAATTCTGTTTCGGTAATTAAATTTGGTAAAAACATTTTGGCAGCTCACTTAAGTAATTATCATCATGAAAAAAATAGAGGACAAAACTTACTTAGGGGAGAAGGATAGAGGATAAAATTACTTGAGCTCAACTGTTTTTCAAAATCTTCCCTCGTTCACTCTGCAGTGCTCTACTTTGGCCGTGAGTTACATTGTTTGGTTCCCTACACAGGGCACTGCATAGTGAACTAGTCATATAATTTTACTATATGTCTTAATCCAATTTTTAGTGAAGCAGGGAATAAATATTTTATATGCCCCTGTATATATCATCAGGGAATATGAATACATGATCTACAATATTTGTATTGTTGGGACCAGTGTCCTTAGAATAAACAAGAGATATACTACACACAAACATGGGTGTTTCTCTTTCTCTTTCACTTTATCTCCATCTCTCTCTCTCTCCCTCCAAAACACACACACACACACACACACACTTAAAAAGACAGAATGGGTGAGTAGGCTATTTGTTAAAAAATAAACATTCTCTCACCAAGACAAACACAGGCGATACCATCACAGATAGTAAAACAAACTAACAAATGTATAAATTCTATTCATTCTTCTGGCTCAAATTCTACCAGAAAAGACAGACACATCCAAATGCAATCACACACACACACACACACACACACACACACACACACACACACACACACACACACACAGAGGTAAACAGAGGCAGGGGAAGTGCAAACAGACACGCAGGCTGCCAGGGCTTTAATAAACAGAAGCCCCATAAAACAAACACACAAACCATATGCCACCCGCTCACCACTTAGCCAACACACATCCGCACACCTCCCACCCTCACACTCACACACCTCACACCCTCACACTCACACACCTCACACCCACAACAGCACACCTCCCACCCCCTCCCCACTCACACAGCTCACACCCTCACACTCACACACCTCACACCCACAACAGCACACCTCCCACCCTCACACTCACACACCTCCCACCCAGAACCGCACACCTCCCACCCTCACACCTCACACCCACAACCGCACACCTCCCACCCCCTCCCCACTCACACACTCACACACCTCACACCCAGAACTGCACACCTCCCACCCCCACACACACACTCACACCCACACTCACACACCTCACACCCACACACCTCCCACCCTCACACTCACACACCTCCCACCCTCACACTCACACACCTCACACCCACAACCGCACACATCCCACCCCCACACACACACTCACACTCCTCACTCCCACAACCGCACACCTCCCACTCCCCCACACTCACACACCTCCCACCCACAACCGCACACCTCCCACCCCCCCACACTCACACACCTCCCACCCACACACTCACACACCTCACACCCACAACCGCACACCTCCCACCCCCACACACACACTCACACACCTCCCACCCACAACCGCACACCTCCCACTCCCCCACACCCACACACCTCACACCGTCTACTCAATATTCAATATTCAGTATTCTCCTGCACACTGTTTTCAGGAAAAAAACAGTAATGCTGCTGAACCGAGAGAGAGACAGAGGGAGAGAGAGGGGGCAGGCAGGCAGGCAGGCAGGCAGGCAGGCAGACAGACAGACAGACAGACAGACAGACAGACAAATCAAAAGCAGAACAGCACATTTCTCTTGAGTAGTAAGGGGAGACAGAATTGGGGTGAGTGTGTGTTTTGGAGTATGGAGAAATCGTCATCTTTCACACCCTGTTATGAACAAATCCCAATCAGGGTTGCACCTGGGCCTGGCCTGGCAACTGTTGCCGACAAACAAAACAGCAGGGCTTCCCACATCTCTGACATTCTGTAATTCGGAATGTGGTCTCTCAGTGACTCCATCACACTTTGTCCCCTTAACACTCCAGTGCTGGAAGAAAGCTGCATGCTGATGGCCTTTTGAAGCCAACCATTGACTCAGCGGGACAGTGAGGGAAGTGGGCGTTGAGTGCATTCTACAGCCTCACTATTGCGTCTGTGTAGGCTACGAAATCAGGGAAAGAACAGCAGGTGAGACGTAAAAAATCAGTGTGAAGATGCATTGTGCCAGAACCCAGCTGTGT
>CM050220.1:21343423-21355923 GCA_027475355.1 Coilia nasus | reverse complement strand
CGTGAAAGAGAGAGAGAGTGAGCTGGAGAGAGAGAGAGCAAAAGAGAGCGACAGAGTGAAAGGGGAGGGGTGAAGAGAGAATGGGCCGTAGAGGGAACTGGAGAAGGAACGCTGCGGATGAAATTTCAAAGAGAACCCTCCACACTCAGTCTCTCTCTCCCTCCCTCCCTCCCTCCCTCCCTTTCTCTCTCTCTCCGCCTGTCTCTATTTCTCCGTCTCGCTCCCTTCAGCACGCCTCCGCAGAGGCAGCAATTACAACTCCCTCCTCACCTACCCACCCACCCATCCACCCACCCACCCTCCCTCTGTATTTTCAGACCTCCCAACCTCCCTCCCTCCCTCCTTCTTTCTCTCCCTTTCTCCATCCCTCTCAACTCCTCCCTCCCACCATTTTGCTCATTACCCCTTTTCTGCAGTTCCACAGCTGCTGCGCTCTCCCTCCTTCTCTTCCCTCTCTCTCTCTCTGTCATCTCTCGCTCTCTCACTCCCTCACACACACACACACACACACACTAACACACACTCTTTCTCGCTCTCTTTCTCTCTCTCTCTTGCTTCAGGGGCATAGCCAGAAATCATAAAATGGGTGGGCCCAGAAAAAAATATCAGGTGGGCCTAGCCAAAAACACATAGGTTATTATTATTACTTGAACAGTCAATCAAACAAAAATAGCCTTCTGATTGGATGGGCCTGATTGATTGACAAGTGGGTGTGCAGTGCACAGGCCCACCCCAGCCCACCCGTGGCTATGCCCGTGGCTTGCTTTCTCCGGTCTGTAACGAATCATGCAAATCAGCCAGGCTCACATGGAAAATGCATTGAAGGCATTAATATTTTTCGCATGGCTGGAAAGGAGGAGTAGAGGCTTGAGGAAAATTGTCAGGAAGGGGAGATGGGAGGAAATGGAGAGTGGAGAAGAGTGGAGAAGGAGGACTGCAGGAGCCATTTTGATGGAAAAGGAAACAATTACTGTGTGCCTTTTTTTTGTTGTTGTTTTTTCTTTTTTGGGTGGATTGAAAGGCACTGGCTGTGAGGATGTGAGGAGAGCTGATGCAAACCTCCTCCTGTCTACCCTCTGAGCAAGCAGCTTGGCTTTTTGATAGGCTTACAGCTGTGACTTTCACCTTTTCCTATCAGTTCAAGATAGAACAGCTACAGTAGCTGTCCTTACCAAGGGGGGGGGATCACTGGGGCGGCCATTTCCTCCTGAAAGTAACGCAACAGATCTTGTCTTTCTATCCCTCCCCTATCTATGGATTCTTTTCCTTCAGATCAATGCCAATCACTCTGATCTATGACAATGAGAAGATTTATGGTTTCAGTGGAGCCTGCATCGGCCAATCATAAATCTGATGGTAAATCCATAGCTAAATCATTCTACATAAATTTCTGACACCATTCCATTACACACTTGTGCACATTACTGTCAGTAATTAAATGAATGTGCTCATCGGACGCTAGTAATGAATTATGTCGGAAACGGCACTAGTTACCACCATGAAATGCTACACTGTGTGTGGAGTCCCTCAAACATTAATGTGTGTATTCACATCTCTCTCTCTCTCTCTCACACACACACACACACACAGACACACACATTACTGAGACACTTAGCTCAAGCACATATCTCTTTAGTTGCTACCGTACAATAACATCATCTCCTAATTAATCTTCACACAAAAAAAATCTGTAAACCGCATTGTAAATATAATTACCGATGGTCAGGCCTGAGCCTCCACTTACAGTGTGATGGCATCATTTAAACGCCTTAATTACAATTCATTTATGGCCTTATTTGTCATGCCTAATTTAGCATTATTTGTACCAGTCCAAACACTTGCAGAGAGGTGCTTTTGAGCTGTAGGGCACACAAAGACACAGGGTTTACCAACACACAGCATCCAACATCTGACTGACTGACTGTAAGTTCCTGATCTTTACCATTTTGCATGGAAGAGGTGCTTTAAATAAAGTAATGACCCTTTTTGACTCCACGTTGAAAAAAAAAGCTGTTAACTCTATTGGCTATTTACAATGCACAGTTAGCACGTCTTTGCCATTTCCACCAGAGGATCAATAAGGAGGGAAGAAAGAAAGTTAGGCCTCAAACTGGGAGATGCAAAACAGTAGCCGGAGTAAAATGTGATGGATTAGGACTATGAAAATACGTTTACCCAAGCTACGAGTGAGGTAACACAGAGAGACAATGGGAAATCGCAGAGTGGGAAATCGCTGGACTGCATAAAAATGTTTTCTTGTTCTCTTGTCAAACTGTGAAGCACTTTGAGCTGCATCTTGTATGAATTGTGCTATACAAGTAAAGATTATTATTATTATTATTATAGATTATTATAAAATCAAATGTGGGTCCCCGGGTTTATGGCACGGGTGCCTTGGGCAACTGTGCTACCCGATGTACAAGTTATTTTAAATAAACAGTGCTACCACAGCTCAGGCTGGCATCTGGGTGATCCATACTTGCCATTTCAGTTATTAGGATCAGGGTTGAAGAAATATGACCAATTCGTTTTTATTTTCTAAATAAAAATTTAAAGCCAATAACAGTATGGCTGCCTCATCTGATACACTGCCTCATCTGCATGCAAACCTGAAAGTGAGCATTTGTACTAATTATTTGCTACATTGACACTGGTCAGCAGTGGTCAATAGCCTATTAAAAGCCCAGCAGAGGGTGTAGCCTGATAATTTCTTAAAATCTGTAAAGAGCCCATTTTGAGCTTGTTTTTTATAATGTTCCAACCATGCTGTGAGAAATGTAATTTCTACACCTCTGCTCTATATTCTGCAGAAAGTAGAAAATGTAGCCCTAGAAGCATTGAAAATCATGATTGCAGGAAATGAGAATTGTAGCTACCAACAACCATTGGCTTACATTGCATAACTAAACGCTATCCACTAACGGGGATAAAGCGCTTTTCAACAACCCAGGCTTAGTGAGAAATTGTAATTCCTGTCTCTGAACCAAGTGAACTAACTTAATCTTTGACCCTCCTATGCCGACAATATAATAGCATACAGATTAGGACGAGAAAATGTTTACAGCAAAGAAGGCTTTCATACATAAATGTGGTTCGATTCCAGACCATTCTGTGTTTATCTCTATTTGTGAAATACCAAACATTCCATTTAGGCCTGCATTAAAACTTTTGCAAATCCCGAATTTATCATTACAATGGATTGCAGGAATAAGGTGTAGTAAGCCTCTTTTTTATTGTCCATTGTGCTTACATCTATTAGGTGCAATATCCCACTGCCTTCACATTAATGAATATGTTTCATGAGCAGGTCCTGAAAGACTATATTTCTCATGAGCCTGTCTGGATTTTCTATGCTGGATTTGAGCAAATATAGCTTTCAGGCCACAGGCCATTATTACATCATGCTTGAACTTCAAATGAAAAGGGAGAAAGGCATTGAAAAGCTAGATGGGAGCTCATAATGTGTGTCAAGTCAGCAAAGCTGGATTTCAGGCCTTGCTCCTAATTATACATCCCCTGTAGTGACTGAATAGAACTCTTACACAGCGAGCACGTTTTTAACTCTGCGTGTTAAAAAATATTCTAGCCAAACAAAGTAACTTTAATGAGCTTGATTTTCACTAGGTCAGACACAGAACAAAGACAGACACAGACAGTTACAACAGTGATGCCTATGTCAGATAATGTTTATCTCTTGCAGTTCTTATTTACTGTAAGTCAAGTTCATAAACCTGTTCATCAGGATAAACATGTACACTATAGCTATATCTATTTCTTTCTACTTTCAAAAGGTGTCTTGGCATTTTCTTGGCATCAAATACCACAACTAATAAACTGTTGAGGCATAAAGTGTATTTTTGTCCAGGCAACAATTATTTTATTTACACTAAAGACACCACGGCACACCTTCTGTGCTGCTGTCTGTCGCAAGACCAGTTGCCTTGAAAGCAGTACTTATTTGGTTTCAAGTTTAGGCAAGAGGAAGACACAGTGCCCTTTCAACACTGAATGTGTGTGCAATAGTCAAAGCCTAATAACACAGCTTCAGACACTTTATGACTTCATTATCAAGGACTGTTTCCCTTTGATCTCCAAGCCAAGAGACATGCAGTTGCCAATTCACAAATGCATGCTACTGACATAAGATTCATTTTAAATGACCCCCCCCCACCCCCCCGCAATGAGCGTGTATTACCCTCTTAGATATGACAAACACTCAGGCAAGTCCTAGAGGAATGTGTAAAATGCTAACAATCGTGGCTGTACTGATGTCTAATCAGAATGCAGTAAGACACCAGGCAAAAAGATACCAGACGACCAGTGTAGTCCTGGGAGGTACAACTCAAACAGCAGAGAACTTAACTCATGTAATCGCACTGTATGAGAGTAAATAGACTTAGCTTGGATAAGAATGTCTGTAATTAAACTCACACATAGCTGATTTGAATACTTACAAAAGAAATGTTTATTTTATGTACCAGCATCTCCGTAGAAAAAAAAAACATAGCATTTAGATGGTTACATAATAAGCAACACAGGTACATTTCCTGTCTAATCTCATGGGATCAATCACTTTGCTATAACTTTGACATCATAGAAACATCATTCGATCCCACTTCATAGATTATTCAGAGCAGTTTAAAATGCCTAGCATTACATTTCATTGCAATCTCTGAAAAGAAAGCCTGCTGATTAGTATGCAACCAATGTGCAAACTGCCTAATTCTGCATAAGTTTTATGTCAAAGCCTGCTGCCCATATAACAGGCTTATGCACATATACAACTTCAGCACATATATTGCATATATTATAAACTATCAAACATCAATATTACTTTTGAATCTTATTATTTATTGTACATTAACTCGTTGTGCCAACAGCAAACATACCAAGGTGGAAAAACAAAACAAAACGAAACACATCAGAGGACACCAGTGCAGAGCATTCACGTCAAGTACATTTCTCTTCCCAATCCAAGGAACAAAGATTCTTAAAGAACCACCAGGACAGGCCGCTCCCCGTGCTTTCACCGAACTTTCGTCGCGATGTATTCTTTGGTTTCGCCACCGCAGAACCTCGCCAGAAAGGTGAACTGGCCGCCTACAGCCCACAACCACCTATCCCAATTTCCTGCTTGTATCTATTCGTGAGAGTGTTGGCTTTACGTGTCAGCTTTGATAGAACCGTGTGCAGCCCATTCAAATGGAAGTGAAAGAGCTTCTCCAGGTCCTCGTCATCCGGCTCGACTCGAGTTGTCTCCAAAGCGTTTACGCCAAGTTTTTCTTTTCGCCTTTCTTCATGCTGCACAACTCCCCACTCGATGTCATTTCGGATAGACTTCAGTAGAACATAATCGCCATACATGTCCCCATCTTGAAAGTAAGTAGTAGAGCCATTGCTCGCGGTCCGTACAGGGTTAACATCCTTTTCCTCTTCGAGTGGCACGTCCCTGAGGAGACTGGGCACCATTACAGTCTGATCCATGTTATTAACAGCGCCTATGAAGCGATTCATGGCGTTGAACAAAGAGTTCTTTTGGTTGTAGGAATCAGTAATTTGCATCATGTTCACAGATGCTCAATTCACTTCTGACAAGCAGACAGAACCTTTCACAGCAACCAGACGACCGGTGTAGCGCGGGCAGACTGTCGCCTGAGGGGATAACGTTAGCTAGCTTACTCGGCACACTCACTGGTTCCAATGCTGAGTAATCGGCTTGGAAGGACGCACCGATGCAGCTATCTTGAGAGACTCTCTTCAGCTTCCAAAAGTAAAGACAGCATTTGCCAGACGCGACGGTACTCACGAAGAAGATTTATGCCAGTTGGATCAGGGTATAGGACACTTTGGCTAACAGTAAAGTTGTGATACCTTTACAGTCACGAAATGGATCGGTTAACGTCAGCCGTTCATACAGTCCTTGTACATCTCCAGCCTGGTTAGCAATTTCAAGCAGTGGCTCACTGTCTGAAATGTAGAGAGCAGGTGTCCTTATATATGGGCGTTTCACCAAACTGTCAATACGCCGGTAGCTATCTCCCCCAGGTTGTAACCGGATCAGTGTCCTGAAATGACAGGCAAAGGGAGGGAGTAAGTTCAACTACTGAAAGCCAGCCTCACACACCTACTACCACTAGCACCAGTTAGGGAAAATGATGATTGTACTGTACCGTAATTTAGCTATCTATTTGACAAACCAGCAACTGTGTGGGTTGGAAAACGGCTTTGACTGGAGCTGATAATTCAACGTTAACAAATCAGACATTTCTGTATTGCTGGGGTACCTGACACATTGTAGCTTACTTGTGAGGAAATGAGTATGTATGATCATTACCTCGGGCTTGGCAACTAATGTTTCCGCAATTGTCAGGCTAGCTAGCAGGCTGGATGATTCACATCTTAGCCAATAAGCTTACCAACCTAAAAAAAAAGGCCGGTAGTGTTATTTGTAACACCACATATTCCAGCTTTAGACACACATATCTCAAATTAGGAAAACGAATGCCGAATGAGAGACATAATTATACATGTCAAGTTTAATCTACGTTGATGCAATCGAACTAACGTTACCGTTATCTGGATATCGAATAGCTAACTTAGCACCGCTAGCAAGGAAACTGACGGATGCGTTGGCTTACATCCACCCCACATATTTTACCAGTGCAAACCCAATCCCCAAAATTGTAATGAAACAGAACACTAACCTGCAACAAATGCCGCATGAATCGATGTCTATCAGGAAACAGTAGCCCGTCTAGAGTATCTGCATTTAGATAGCAGGTTTTCTGTAGCACAACGCCGGTGGGTGAGGCCTCGTGAACTGTCTAGTGCAGGGCTTCTTTTGAATATTCATGACGGAAAGCATCAGCCCACAGCCGTTCCTCCGTTTACAACCAATCATAGTTGCGCCGGTAGCTCCTAAGGCGAGGCTAAATTATTTCAACCAATCAGTATCACGAGTTACACGATGTATCTACTGGCTCGCTGCCATCTGCCAGCATTTGCTGTAGTGTTGCCAGTGCGCTAGTACTTGGCCAGTTACGAGTCGGTGCGAGTGAGTGGTGTTTTAATGTTCATTACGCATTGCACTTGCTTCTCACGAGTGCCCAGATTTCTTAGTTGCTGACGAGGGATACATTGCAGATGATATAGCTAACTGTAGACAAAATGCAGTTTTAAACGGGAAGACTGGAAATTTCCACACCCCATGCTACCCACAGGATTTCAGTTGTTTTTGTCATTTGATGTTTTGGATGCACTAAGCTATCCGATTGCTCTCTTATGATAGATACCTACAAAACTTTGGATGCGGCATGGTGTAGTTTTTTTTAATCCTTATAATGTTTGTAGCTATTGTAGCTTTTGACATTGCCAAATGCACCATTTTCTTTGGCTGACATTTCAAATATGTCTGTTGTGGAGACAAGGGTATTGTTAACACTGAACACATTATTAGTTTGCACACTGTCAATGATCAACCCTGTGTTTTCTCGTGTAATCAATTGTGGTGGGACGCTGTTAATGAACAGCATATATACAAAAAGCAGAAGATGGCTGGTGTTGGAGAACCCCTTACACACTTCGCTGGTTGCGTTTATAAGGAGAATAGGCCTAAAGGGAAAGAAGGTCTATTAAAATTGCTAATATTTGCAAATAATGTGACGGGAGGGGTGTGTGTGCTCAATGGAGGGCGCAGGCTATTTTCCCCTTTCAGCGCGCTTCTAAAAAGGTCGACGGTTTCATCGTCACGAATGATAGGAGATGTAATTTGCTCCCTCTATTTAACAGCATGAGCGTCGAAGGGACTCTGATCTGTCTTGCGCGAGTGATTCCTCGGGGAGTCTGCTGATCTGCGCTAATTTGCTTAACAAGATTAGTGTCCATGAGCGCGAGCGCTGTCTCCGCTTGGTTTACAAATTCCAGCCCCGTTCGACTTCTCGCTTTCACTCAGAGGCACTCTGCATTGCTGCATTCAGCACTGGTCTACGGATAAAACGCTTCTAGCCACACCGTCAGAAGAGTAGCCTGTCCCGGGTAGGGCAACGGCCTAGGACATCTAATCTGGGAAAGAAAAAAAACTTTGTTCAAATTGTAGCCCACACAAAAGTTCTTTACAGACTTAACCTAAGGGCATACATCCCATGAATGTCTTTTTTATTCTAGACAGTAACCCTCATGACGTGAAGTGTCCTAACCCTTGATTAGACCGCGTCTATCATCAACTGCCTGAGCTAAAGTAATTACCGATAATTTTCCAGTGGGTGGTAATTTCAGGCCTTATACATAATAGCCTCCGCGAATAGGATCGTGTCTGCGGAGGACCTTTTGTTACGTTTTTCAACGAGATAACGTTGCCATCTAGTGGCAGGTTATTCAAGTAGTTGGATTTCGAGCCGTTCTCCTGAACCCAGTCTTGTACAAGTGCTGTTGGCAGTGCTGTAGTTATTTTCTTAAATGATAAGCCTATATTCAATAAACTTCCAAAAGAGCCTTACAATGCTGTGCTTCCAAAGTAGCTTATTATTGACAGTGATTAAAGTAGCTTATCTTTAATAAAGTTTAAGCATTCACAGTGGCTGTGTTGGTTACGTTGCAGAACATTCTTCATTCTATAGCTTTGACATTGTCATGGCCTCAAAGATACATCAAGTGCATGGCATTGAAAAACTACGACTCTACATGGCATGTGAGTCTGCCACAGGGTGAAACGATCAAGCACACAATATGGCAACCATGAAATGACCATTTTATTAATAGAGATCACAGTTGTTTACAATATCAAGGTACATTTGTTGGCATGCTAGCTGGTGATGCGTTTTAAAAAGTTTATTTTATACAAAGTCTTATTGTTATGCTCATTGTACTGTCCAGATTGTGTATGACTAGGAATCATTTACAACACTTTTAGCTTTTTCACTTATTTGTCATATTTATTCCATCAACACAGAGGGCAGCTGCAGTGACGTATTTAAAACTGTGGCAAATAAAAAATAAAATAAAACAAAAACCTGAGAAACAACCTAAATGCAAACACTCATAAAAAGAAACTTGGAACCACCAGCCCACATGACCCACATCAGAAATTTCTAGAAGACAGTGCCAGTGACGTTAGCTCCATCCATCTCCTCCATCCACCTTCACCTTTACCTCAGAACAGGGGCGCCACTAAGGAGGGGGAGATCAGGACGATTCAGGGGGGCCAACAGAGGACTATGATATAGTTGGAGGGGGGGGCCCAATGTTATTTTTATTCAGGGGGCCCACAATTTCTAGCAGCGCCCCTGCCTCAGAATAGAACATAATTAGTGTAGTGACAATGCTCACCTGACATCTCTCATGTATCTTGCTAGGGCAGAGGGTCTTAAAGACAGTGCCTTTTACACTTCGTTGTTTTGTTTTGCAAAAGTTAGTTAAGTTTTGAGTTAGATTCCAGTTTACATATAGCAGGGGGATTGTCTGTAGACTAGTAATCCTATGCGCTATGACATAAAGTTACACTAGTTGATGACATTCTGAGCAAAAATATGTGGACCCTATCTTTTTTTTTTTAAGTTTGGTGACAAGTTTAGGGATTAACCACTTGGGGTCTCATCACTGTAAAAAAGACTAAACAAAAGTATTATTCTCTCAAACTACATTTGTTTATTCCCACTAGGTTTCATTCCCACCCTAAGGTGCTCATCCTAGTGACAAAAGGGACCTATTGCTAGCTCTCTATTTATTTCCTACCTCCGCTCTGGCCTTCAGGCCAAACCAACCATTTGTAATGGCAGTCGCCGAGCAGTGGCTCAGCTGTTAGTCCTCCCTGCTGAGGCCTGTGGCGGTCGTGAGTGTGAGTCAGAGCCTGCAGTCGGTCACAGCTGACTCAGAGGATGGGGAGGACACTGCTGGTACGGGCGGAGTGTCGACGGGGTTCATCAGCAAAAACTACCCCCGGAGAGCCGCAGAGTGGCTATAAGTACAGTATACGGTACCTCTGGCCAGCGACAGGGAGAGGGGAATGGAGATGCTAGGCATTGCTGGGAGGTTAGAGAGGGAACGCAAATAGCCCCCGGTCAGAGCTGTTCTAAAAACGAGACGGAGACTCAGCGTCTGGCCTTGCCGGTATTTAGATCCAGTATACAGTTGGCATATAGTGTGATATAAATATAAACATCAATAAATAAATAAAATGGACAGTGACACAAATAGTGGGTCAGGGGCAGAGGGGGAAGGCACTAGGGTGGATTGGCCAAGGTCACTGGGCACTGAGCTGACCCGATGTGGACATTCAGCCAAGGGCTTTTTCACTTTACTTTATTTATTTAAAAAAAGGAAAAAAAGAGAAAGCAACACAAAAAAAAAAACACACGCACGTCCACAAAGAGCTACTAGTACACGTTTCAATGCGGAGCTATAGGCGATGTTTGTCTCAAACAGGATGCAGAGAGATGTGCTTCATGTAGCAGCACAAAGCAGACTCCATTTTGTGTCAGTGAAAAAGGAGGGTTCCTCCCAAAAAAAAAAAAAAAAAAACCCACACAGCATTAAAAAAAAACCTTAACTTCATATTTGATTGTTATGCTATTTTTTTCTTACTCTTTTTACGTCAAAATAAAACATATCTGACATAAAAGAACTATGATTCAACATTTTAGTCACATTTTTTTTGGTTATTTGTACAAATGTCACTGTGTTTGATGCTTGTGTCGCTAGCGAGAGAGTGTGACTTTGCATGCAGGGGCTTTGTACAGCAAAAGACTGGGGACTAATGACTGTGTACACATTCTGCCTTTCCCCCTCCTTCACTTGTGTTAAGGTCCCGAAAGGAAAAAAAAAAAACATATTTTTTTATCCCCTCCCAATCATGGCACAACTGCACGTTAAGGAATGATGCACTACAGAAAAAAAAGAGTCAGAGATAGACAGACACAGAGAGAAAAACAGAAGAAAGGAGGAAAGGAAGGAAGGAAGGAAGGAAGGAAGGAGGGAAAAGGAGTGGCTGAAAAGGAGGGAGCGAGCAAGGAGGAGAGAATAGAGGGGAAGGACACGTAGAGGGGTGAAGGCCATGAGAATGGAGTGTGCTAGAGTTTCAGGTATGTCCTTTCCCCAATGTCCAAGGTGACGTATGCCCTCTCGCCATCTCCCTGCAAAGACACAGCAATAGCACTTTACATTAGTCATAGTGCTTGTGTGTATATGTATATGTGTGTGTTTGTTCTTGTGTGTGTGTGTGTGTGTGTGTGTGTGTGTGTGTGTGTGTGTGTGTGTGTGTGTGTGTGTGTGTGTGTGAATGTGTGTGAATGTGATGTGTATGCTTGTGTTCTTGTGTGTGTGTGTGCGCGCGTGTGCGCATGTTTGTGTGTGAATGTAATGTGTATGCTTGTGTTGTTTTGTGTGTGTGCACATGTTTGTGTGTGAATGCAATATGTATGTGTATGTATATGTTTGTGTTTGCGTGTGTGTGTGTGTGTGTGTGTGTGTGTGCGCACGCATGTTTGTGTGTGAATGCAAGGGCACTTCTTGGGCCATCTGATGTTGGCACTCCTTACAGTAGCCTGTCAGTCATTGTTGTGACTGAGTGCCACAGCTTTCGGGAAGCCTCTTTGGACATACCAATGATTGTCATGACCACATCAGCCGCACACTGTAAATTCTAATTGGTAGACCTTACTTAAAAACAGCAAAGACACCAATTGTAAGCTCAACTTTTAATTCCATGTACACTTTAGTCTGTTTTTAAGGCAATTTTCCTTGCTTCTTCTAAGTAAGGTCTAGTTTACACTGCAGTAAGGAGTCCCTACAGTGGCTTTCACATGTAAGTACCAAGAAATTCTCAGAGAGTTCGTCCCGGAGTTTTGTAAAAAAAGTTGACCATTCAGACATGAGGGGCATCCCCATAATCTTCCAATGAGGAAGACGCTTTTACACAAGACTAGAAAAAATGCCAGAGATTTGGGCAAAGGGTAGTGTTGGTGCCCAGGTTACTGGACATCCAGTAGCACCAAATCTGGTTTCACTGACACAGCTTGACATAGACATAGCTTGTCAAAAAGAAACACAGGCAACTGCTTGCAGTCCGCAGACCACTACATGGCCCCCAAAGGAATGACAAACCTTGAACTACAGCAGTGGCAATATCATTTTTTTGTTTTTAAAGGAAGTTGTGGATTTTTTTGCTTGGGGCCACAAGAGGCTCTAGCATTGCCTCTGCACTGATGGTCAGCTTTAGAGGTGCAGGTGGCCCAAGGGTCAGCACTGCTGCATTTTCAAAGCCACTGATCTGGGTTTGATTCCCGAATACAGCAAAACGCCTTAGAAAGTCATTTGAAATTCCGCTCGAAAACCTGACCTTTACTTTTACGACCTGACGAGACACGAAAAGGCCAGTAAAACATATCTTAGATCAAATTTGATCTGTCGGCATGATCGTCGTTATTTTTTTATAACCAAAACAGTGGCAAAGCAGTAAGCTCTTACACCTGTCCACACACTAGATCTGCTCTGAATGCCCCAGCTCT
>CM050220.1:21110923-21325923 GCA_027475355.1 Coilia nasus | reverse complement strand
ACAAAGTCCCACGTCATGCTGAATATGAATAACACGATACTGTAATGCCAAACACATGTGCTGAATTAAAAATCTATAAAGATCAGTCAACATGAGAACATGGATCCAGATCACAAGCAGTTCCTGCCAGCCCTGTCCGCCTGCGTGTCTGACTCAACAGTGAGGCTCTTACATAAACTCCAGGAGCCGCCAAGCCCAGCACCTGATGGACAGCGAGGACCCCTCACAGCATGGTTCCTCACTGGTTAGCAGCAAAGGGCTTGACTTGAACAGCACTGTCTGTCTCGCTGGGTAAACTGGTGTTGCGTAACCACCACAAACCTTTTATTCACTTGAGGAGAAAGGGCTGGCTGGCATACTGATATGCCCTCATCCTCTGGCCTAGACACACTGGTTTGAGAGCAATAACATGGCAAGACAAAGTGTGCTATCTTTTGACTGTAAAGAGTCCCACTTATTTCTACAGAGCAAAAACCTTCTTTCTGGCCATACTTGTTACAGGAATTTAATTGATGTAAAGCCATCACACTCTAAATAACACCTTTATCTGGTTAAATAGAGCCGTCATGTAACTCGCATGGGGATGTAAGGGCCAGAGATTACGCAATCCTGCTCCACTGTGGAGTGAGTCATTAGGTGAACTGCTGCCTGGCGGACAGCAGAGGGCGCTGTGGTCCGCAGCACACACTGTGCTACCTTGGCGTGCAGGTGCTGTTGCTGTTGCTGAGGGGATTGCGCAGCAGGAGGATGTCATTGGGCAATGGTTAAACCATCTCCTGCCTGTATCTCTCTTTTCCTCCTGCCCACCACAACAGAGGAGGAGAGAGAAATACAGATACAGCTAGAGGAAGAGAGTGCGTTAACGAGAGGCAAATAGCTGACTTTTTTGTTTTTCTGTCTTCTTCTGTTGAAAAACGGGGAGAGGTAGAAGACAGGCACAGTTTCCTACAAAAGGGTTACTTAGATGTGGGTTTACTGTAAACAAGCGCTTCACTAAAGGTAGAAAACTACTGAGGAAATGTTACTTCAAAAGTACCATCTACCGAAGTAAGGCACAGCACCAACTGGTTGTAGTAGAAACCATTTTAGGAGAGACTAACGTATGTAAAGTATGTAAAGTGCAGTCGGGTTGTGAAAGTAGGTTAAGTGTGTGAACGCCGGGGCTGAGTGACTCCAGTCCAAACACTCATTAAAGATTTCAGCATCTGGTCCTGCAGGAGCCAGTGGAGTAGTAGTGCTGCACTCTCCTGTCAAGAGCATCAACACTCACCCGGTGATATGTGTGTGTGTGTGTGTGTGTGTGTGTGTGTGTGTGTGTGTGTGTGTGTGTGTGTGTGTGTGCGTGTGTGTGTGTGTGTGTGTGTGTGTGTGTGTGTGTGTGTGTGTGTTTATGTGTGTGTGTGTGAGTCTGAGAGAGAGCGAGTGCTGATCTAATGATGCGCACGTGTGTGTGTATGTGTGTGCACGTGCACGTGTGTGTGGGTGTAAGTATGTGTGTGAGTGTAAGAAAGAAAGAGACAGACACATAGCCACAGGCAAAAAGAGATAGATAGATAGACAGAGAGACAGACAGACAGACAGACAGACAGACAGACAGACAGACAGACAGACAGACAGACAGATAGATAGATAGATAGATAGATAGATAGATAGATAGATAGATAGATAGATAGATAGATAGATAGATAGATAGATAGATAGATAGATAGATAGATAGATAGATAGATAGATAGATAGATAGATAGATAGAAGAAAGCAGGGGCGGAGCTAGGGGGTGGCTTTTGGGGCTGAAACCCAAATCTCACGTCAAAAGCCCCGAATCTTTTTAAGCTTTAAAAAATCATGACAACCCTGAGAATATGCTCCCTGTAAATTACATTAAAACTGATTGATGGGCAAATAGCCTACAACAAAACCACCATTTCCCTCATTCTTAAAATGCTGTTATTCTAACGTGACACAACTAGAAAAATAGAATCCCACTATAACAAGGGCGTGCATGTGTTCTAATTCTAAACATTAACGTCTTCTTTGTACAGTCTACGCTCATCTGTCAGAATTCGTCTGTCTTTCTTCAACCATGGACATAAGACATTTCTTTAAAAAAACTACTGGTACCTTGTCATCAGCAGCAGCCAGTAAGTTGTCACACGTTTCAGGTCAGTGATTAAAACGTTATTTTGGGTTAGCACGGCAGTCTTGACGTTTGGTAGGCTACTAGCCACAGCTTGGGTGTTTTCATCGGCTAGCTAGGTTAGGCTGCTATAATAATTCTAGCCTGGTAAACCAGCCCCTCGTACTTCTTTTTATTTTGTACAGAATTCTGAAATGAAGTACGAGGAAAAAGTTAACGAGTTAATGAAATTGGGACGTGAAGAATAACTTTAAAGGTGTTATGATACATTAACTAGTAATTTTCTCCATTCCTGAGCTTTGATTGTCATCTAGTGGAAAGTATATGCAGCAGCATACTTAGCTACAAAATAATGGGCCTATTGTTCACTAAGCACAGTGAGGATATTTTAATGTCACATGCATAGGTCTATAGTGACAGAGTGTAGAAAATGCAGTGAAATTGTGTCTGTTAGTCTATTTATACCACTTCTAACATACAAAAAAGCAAACAAGTAATCCATCTCTGCAGTCCTGGTTTGAATCTACTGAAAGTTAGTATAACATGAGTCTCAATTTTGCTATTGTTTACATAAGAATCTCTAGAAGTCAGTAATGAAGTGGTTATTGTTTCTTTCCATATTGTCGTGTGCAGGCCATGCAACTGAGAATATAGGCTATGAATTAGAAGGGATTTAGGATTTGACATGTCTAACAGATCCCTCTAAAATGGACTACAATGCAGGAAATTGCATCTAAGAAATCCAAAAATTTCTGGGGGAGGACCCCCAGAACACCCCCCCTCCCTCCCGGGCTAAGCCCCGGATGTTCACAACCTCTGGCTCCACCTCTTGAAGAAAGCACATTATTATGGCTTCATGCAGCATGGGGTATTGGCCTATGCAGACAAAGCTGGCTCCTGCATGGGTTGTGGATGGCCTGCCAAATCCATCCAAGCCACAGACACTAGAAGCCATGGAAGCCCTGACACCAGAGGCATTGCTAGCCTGCAGGCAACACAGGCAACTGTTTGGGGCCCCCAGGCCACTAAAGGACCTTGGAGGGCTGACAACCTTGAAGCTATAGCAGTAGCAATGCAGTTTGCAATGAAAGTGGTGGGCTTTTGGTTGGGGCTTGCCTGGAAAACTAGATCCTACTACCCTAACGTTAGCAAATGAAATTCCTATCCTGGGTACAGTCTAGCAAAAACCCATAGAAGCTCATTACCTATTCTCCCAAATCTGGTCGGACCAATCAAATTGGTTTATCCTCGCTGGGCGGGGTTAACATAATGACGTCAGGGCTGCGACGGTGCAACGATGTAGTGCTGTAGTAAACAGGTTTGTTGCTCTGACTGGTCATGGCACTACCCAATTGCTTGCAGAGAGAGTTTAAAAGACAACCATTGATGCTCGCCCTTGGATTGCACGTGGCCTATCCATCACGGCCAGACCACACAATTTGATGTGTGCTAGAGTGACCATACTTGGGTTACTGAAAACCAGGACAGAAACCAGGGACAGAGTTTCCTTAATAATTATGTTATCTTGTTTCAGGATACATGCATAATACAAATGAAATGAAAAACAATGAAAACCAGGACATTTTCACCACTCTATAAAAAACAACCAGGACGTGAAAACAGGAAAAACATGTCGTGGGAAAACAGGACGTTTGGTCATCCTAATCTGGGCTGGCTTGTCAGGCTAGTTTGGGGCTCCAACAGAGTCTATAATTGTCCAGCCCAACATGTTATGGGTACAATAGTGGTATTGCTTTTATGTACTGTCTTAAAAGAAAGAAGCAAGATATTTAGTCATAAGACAAAAGAGGTGTTATTAAGTTAATTTCCAGTCTAAACTCAGGTTTGACAAAATGTGTAGTTACTGTCTTTTGGCTTTGTAGGGCACTATCCCATCTCTCGCCACCCCCACCAGCACTCTTATTCACAGCAGTGGGAGTCTGGCACTCTCACACAGGAGACTACCTTCCCCATGGGACTTACAAGAACATCTCAATTAATTTGAATATTGTGGGAAAGTTCATTTATTTCAATGCACTGTGAAATGCAAAATCAGGCCCCACCAAGCAGTGAGAGCATAAATATAGCAATGCTTTGAAGAAGGCTGACATTTCTGTATTAAGGTATGTGTTGTTGGTTTTTTTTTTGGTCTAATGTAATAATCAGTTTTCTGAGATACTGGTTCCTTTGGGTTTTCATTAGCTGTAAGCTGTAATCATTAAAATAGCGCAAACAAAGGCTTGGAATATTTCACTTTGTGTGTGAAGAATCAATATAATATAATATTTCACTTGTTGAATTTTAATTATTAGTGGAAACAAAATGGAATAAGTCCTTGTCCTTGATGTTCTGTTCCACTGAAATGCTCCTGTACAGGCAGCATTTGAACCGATGGCACCACTCTCGTCATTCTGTATTGCAGGAAACCTCGGGAGAAGCCGCGCTATAACACTGGGTCCATCTGTACACTCAGTCTCTCATCGCCATTCAATTACCATGAAGTCTCACTTTGGGAATGATCCAGAGAATGAGCCAGAGTCTTCATGCAGCGCCTGAATCCGACTACGAGCTAAATCACTCGTGAGGCAGGGCTGGGCCAGATCAGTTTTTACGGCACTGGCGGGTAATGGATCAAACACATGCTGAGGTCATCACCATTAGCACTCGGCTAGTTTACCACAGACTCTTAAACCAACAAGGAGCAGCGAACCCTGCATAGGGAGCGAGGTGATGTTCTCGTGACTTTTTTGTCTAGTTTGAGCTATCGTGGCAGTGTGAGGAGCGGGCGCATGCGGTGGTAATGCAGTATGACGACCAGGACAGGGGCAAAGCACTTTAAAGAAAGAACTCTAAGCCCTACACTGCCCTACAAAGGCCAAACACTTTAACTCACCAGAGCGTGAAACTGAGAAAAATGACTTGCGTGTGCTTGCATGTGTTTCAGCATTACAGCAAACACAACATCTTATTTTCCCCAAAAAAACCCAACAAAATTGATTCAAGATATTTGGCCACAGGATGAAACTGATGTTTATTGTTCCAAAATATTTATTGTTCCAATAACTCATTCTTGGCCAAATTCAAGTTATGGTCTTTTTGTCTTTGCAAGGCAGAATACAAAAATAGTGTCTGTGGGCAGAGGTTATTATAGAGACTTTTAGGGCCCCAGGCAAAAAAAATCCACAACTCTAACTGAAAACCGCAAAACCATTGCTGTAGTTTAAGTAGGTTTGTCAGCCCTCAGGAGCCTTTTAGTGGTTTGTGGCTCCTAGTAGTTGCCTGAGTTGCCTTTTGACAAGCTATGCCTCTTGACAAGCTACACCTGTCTGTGGGACCCTGTAGCGAAGGGGAGCAGAAGGCACCCCACCCGGCTTCGAACCCGGGTCTCCAAGGTACCAAACAGGGGCTCTGAACGCAACGCCGAAGAGCCAGGCTCGTTGGGATGGCAGTCAGAGCACACCCACAACTGCAGTGATGGTCACTCCATCACACTGCCTTCCCCTTCAGGAGGCGCAGCCATGCGCTTCACACACTAAGGCGTCCCTCACGCATCTCCCACCATACTTCTCCCATCCAGGGTGCCCCACACATACCGGTGCTTCACCCATCACTGGGGTCCTTCACACCGGGGTCAACCTAACCTGGGGGTCCCTCATATCCCTCAGAGCACACCCACAACTGTAGTGATGGTCACTCCATCACAGACCCTCTTCCTTTCTTTATTTCTCATGCATCTGGCTTTCTAGGGCCTATTGCCATTGGTGCCCTGGGTAGTCAGTTCAACTCCACAACCTTCACCCAAACTTTGATACCTCTGACCAAAGGTGAGTGATAAGGCAACCATCAAAGCAACACTGAGTAGTTTTCATCTTTGGTCACCCCACAGGTTGTAAGCGGAATTGTCTCTTAGACGTCTCGCTCCTCCAAACTTACTTAGTGTGGTTATAGACAGCAAAACGAATTCAGAACTACCTTTCACCCAGTTACAAGTTGATGGACCACTGAAACCATTTTGGAAGCATTATTTTAAGCTACTTGGTGTTGCTATAATAACGGGTGGTGGTGGGTGAGCCTCTGACATAAACCTCTCCTCTTCCCACCTCTCAGCTCTGTCAGATAGCAGTGAGTCCACTGGGGAGCTCGAGGGCTTACACAACCCAACACAGCCCGACCTGCCACAGAGGCATTAGCTGATTCAAGAGTGCCGAACAACCCTGCCTACACATCCCTTCACACACACACACACACACACACACACACACACACACACACACACACACCTCTCTCTCTCTCTCTCTCTCACACACACACACACACACATACACAAACACTCTCACGTGCGCACACACACACACACATACAGTCACACACACACATATTATCTCTCTCACACACATTCAAATGCCCACCCATACACCCACACACACAAATGCAAGACACACAACAAAATAAGCCTTTAAGTACACAACCGCTTTTGGCATCTTTATTTCACTTTTCTCTCACTCTATCTCACACACGCACACACTCTGAAAAACACATTTTCTAACTTTTTTCCCAATTACACCCACACCCTTTCACTTTCCCTCATAGACAGAGACTGAAACACACCAGACCTGTCCTTTAAAACATCTCTCTTTCTCTCTCGCCATCCCTCTCTCTTTCCATCTCTCTCTCTCTCTCTTTCACACACACACACACACACACACACACACACACACACATACACACACACAGCGCTAGGCCGTAAATACAGCGCGGATCGATGCTAGCTTCTCCAGTCCACTCAGTGAAGTGAGTTACTGCACCTCGCTAGGAGACGCAGAGAATCCTCCCGCTGGCTCCCAGTCCCACAGACAGAAGGCCCACTGCTGACATAAACAATATCTTTCCCTCAAGATGGATAGAGAGAGACAATGAAGAAGATGGAAAGAGAGAGAAAATGAGACAGAGAGAGCAAATGAGATTGAGAATGAAAGAGAGAGAGAGAGAATAAGACAGAGAAAGAGGGAGAGAGAGAGAATGAGAGAGAGAGAGAGCAAATGAGATTGAGAATGAAAGAGAGAGAGAGAGAGAGAATAAGACAGAGAAAGAGGGAGAGAGAGAGAATGAGAGAGAGAGAGAGAGAGCAAATGAGATTGAGAATGAAAGAGAGAGAGAGAATGAGACAGAGAAAGAGGGAGAGAGAGAATGAGAGAGAGAGAGCAAATGAGATTGAGAAGGAAAGAGAGAGAGAGAATGAGACAGAGAAAGAGGGAGAGAGAGAGAATGAGAGAGAGAGAGAGAGACTGAGCAAGAGGCAGCTGGTGTGCCATTCTCTTAACCTCTTCTCTATGCCCACCTGTGCTCTTTCTCTCTCTCTCTCTCTCTCTCTCTCTCTCCCCCTCCTTCTTTCTTTGTTTCTTTTTTTCTCCTTCTTTCTTTCTCTCTCTCTCTCTCTCTCTCTCTCTCTGTCCCTTTTTCTGGGCCCCTTATGTTCCTACTCCGCTTTAGCTGACATGGACTGGGGACTGTTTGACAGCACTGTTTTCTCTCGCTTTTTCTCTTCGCGTTGTAATTGCTTGCCTGGCCTTCCTCTTCATTCCCTCCTTCTCTTCTGTCGCTTCCAGGACGCAGGCTGTCTGCCACCCTGCAGTGTTGTCTTTCTGAGGGGAGTGCTAATTAACACGCTCCACATGAGGACCTACGTGTGTGTGCGTGTATGTGTGTGTGACGCAGAGATTGTGTGTGTGTATGTGTGTGTGTGCGAAAGAGAGAGAGCGAGAAAGAGAGTGTGTGTGTAGGTGTGTGTGTGTGTGTGTGTGTATTTGAGAGACTGTGTGTGTGTCAAATAGAGAAAGAGACTGACAGAGAGAGACAGAAAAAGAGAGTGTGTGTGTGTGTGTGTGTGTGTGTGTGTGTGTGTGTGTGTGTGTGTGACAAAGAGTGAGAGAGAGTGTGTATGTGTGTGTGTAAGTGTATATATATGTATGTGTGTGTATATGTGGTTGTGTTTATGTGTGTGTGAGTGTGTGCCTATGGTTGTGTATATAAGCTGCCGGGGGGACACGGATATTCGTTCACACTGCGAGCCAAATGTGTCGGCCATGTTGTCATTCTGAGCATGTCTGCTGCACTGAACAAGTGGCACTCGGCCCCAGTATCTTCTGACTCACACCAACACAGACAGACTGACTGACTACAGGCTCTGAGAGAGGCAGGGATAAGAGAAAGAGAGAGGAAGAGAGAAAGAGAGTGAGAGAGAGGAAAAAAAACACGAAAAGCACACAGATGGAGTGACTCATTGTAATGAGAAGTTCTGATAGAGGCAAACAGTGATGTGGGTAGAGACAGAAGGTAAGAAAGAGAGGGATGGTGAAGTGAATGGAGGACAGAGAGAAAACAAAGAAGAGGGAGAAAATAAGGAGGAGGGGGGTAGAGAAGGATGAAGAGATGAGGAGAGAGAGAGGGGGGGGACACTGTACAGCCACAGGATCATTTCAAAGAGGAGATTGGGGCACATGTGCTCATTGCAATGAGGTTCATGCATAATTCAGCAGCGGGGCATGAATGATTCAGTGACGCGTCTGCTGCCACAGCCTTGCCCCCTCCGGTGGGTGTGTGTGTGTGTGTGTGTGTGTGTGTGTGAGTGTGTGTGTGTGTATGCGTGTGTGTATGCTTTTGTGTGTGTGTGTATGTGTATGTGGATGCGTGTGTGTATGCTTTTGTGTGTGTGTGTGTGTGTGTGTGTGTGTGTGTGTGTGTGTGTGTGTGTGTGTGTGTGTGTGAGTGTGTGTATGCGTGTGTGTATGCTTGTGTGTGTGTGTGTATGTGTATGTGGATGCGTGTGTGTATGCTTTTGTGTGTGTATGCTTTTGTGTGTGTGTGTGTGTGTGTGTGTGTGTGCGTGTGTGTGTGTGTGTGTAAGTTGGCGGGAGGGTCTGAAATAAGGGGTGTGGGTAATTAAATGAAGTGGAGGGTCCCATCTACCACACACTGGCAACACTGGTCACGACATGGGTCTCCACTTCAACAGCAGACTTCTAATGGCAGCACCCACAAAAATAGCTGTATTCAACTTCACTGTCACCTGTCACCGTCACATGTTCCTACATTTAAAGCAACACTAAGTTGTTTAAAATAATGTTTCCAAAATTGATTCAGTGGTTCACATTGTAACCGGGTGAAAGACACTTCTCAATTTGCTTTGCTGCCTTCCATGGGCTATAACCGCACTAAGTAAGTTTGGAGGAGCAGCCATCTCTCTGTAGTTCGAATGAAAGATAATTCCACTTCCAACCTGTAGGCCACTTTCAGAGGGTGTCAGGGGGTCTGAAGCTGTAGGCCGCTTTGAGAGGGTGTCAGGGGGTCTGAAGCTGCAATTTGATTTTGATTACATTATAAAGTTGGGCAATATGGCTAAAAAAAAATGATCACGATATATTTTCTTATATTGTCTGGTATCGATTGTTATCCCCTGATACTGCATGTTAATTAAAACCTGTGTCTGAGGGCACAGACGACCAACATATCTCACATACTGGCTTTATTTCCTCCATGTTACTTTGGCCAACCAAACCAAACCAGCGCCACACAACTGACATTGTATAACTGTTTTTGTAAACAATGACATCAGCTTCAGGAAATAACCTCAAGTCATGTCCGTTTAAATATGGTCAAGGCTGATCGTCGTGACTGACCTCAATTTTATCATGATCACCAATCACGCCCAAACCTATTATATAACATTATTGTGGTGGCCATTTAATAACTTATCCAACATCCCACTGAGGCCTGGAATGGCCCTCTCTCACCATGTGCATGATGACTCACTGGATTATGTTTTGCTAGCTGGGGCGATAATCTCACCCTTAGCACTTCCAAAAACTAGCAGACATCTCCAGCAGAGTCTCCCACGACCTCCAGGCCTGCAAGTACTACAAAATCTGCCTCAACCTGCGTAAATCTCTGTAGCTGATTAGGACAAGTGACAGATGCAAGTGAGTGACAGGGAGACTGGCGGAGTGGTGGTAAGTGATAGTGACAGTCCCGTGTAGTATTTTCGCAGAAGTAATAGACAGCCTGTGTCTCTCTCATTAGGCTATTCAGTTTTTTTTTTAACCAATTTTTGCATTGTTGACCTCCCTGAAATGAGTTTCTGTAGGTTGAGATGTCTGCACTTTGGTGAGGCTCCAGAACGCAGTCACTAAGCTCAGTATGTTAACTCAGAGCAAGAGACAAACAGCCTAATAAAAGACCTCTCTATGGCTTTGTTGTGATAGAAGAATGAAGCCATATAAGAGTTTTCTATTAGGGGGTTACGACTCACCCTAAATTAACTTATCTTGGTTAGACCCTAAATCACCTACTACTTCGAATACCCCCTCTGGACTGTAAAAATGATTCTCAGCCCAATGAGAAATAGCCACATAGCTTCTGCAGCATGGCCTTTAAATGACCCCTTTTGCTTACTTGACAAAGAATGACTAGCATGTCTTTCAATGTGGTAAAAAAAGACAGGGAGAGAAGACAGAATAAAGAGAAAAAGAAGGGGGGAAAGACAGAGAAGAACGAGACAGAGAGTGAAGCGTGGCTGTGTTGTTCTTTGTCTGCTTAACAACGCTCGCTGAGCAACGCCAAATTTGTGCAAGCTCGTCACAGGGCTGGGGGCGGAAATCAATTATGCTACCCACAACCTGAGAAAATGACTTGACAGGACACCATGGCAACTCTTTGATTATGTGTGTGTGTGTGTGTGTGTGTGTGTGTGTGTGTGTGTGTGTGTGTGTGTGTGTGTGTCTGTGTGTGTCTGTGTGTGTGCGTGTCTGTGTGTGCGTGTCTGTGTCTGTGTCTGTGTTTCAATGTCATCCAGCCTCTCCATTCTCCGTAGAATATTTGCCGTATCCAGTATTTCAGGCAATGCCCACAAAATCTGTCATACATGCACTTCTTAAATTTAAATGTAATTGTAATACAATTTTCAATGAATACCAAATGTATTTTCTGACTGTGGCTGGTATGTGCCATCTTCTTTTTCTTTTGTATCCTACTGTAGACTATATGATTTTTTGACACATATTTTTATTTACTGTGGTTTTTAATCACTCTCAATATAGGTCTATGATTCAAAGCAAAATAAAGTTAGATTTGGAGAGATTTGTGGAATACTGACAGCCTCTCTGCACGAGTTGTCCTCTTTTGCCCGGAATGCTGAAAAATAACCTGGTATTCAAATATTTTCTGGCATATTTTCTTAACACTGGAAGTCCCACCACCCCATCAGGGCTAGAGGCCAAAGGATTGCGAACCGTGGTGCGAAATTCCCTAATGTTTCTCCCAGTGTGCTGAAGCCATTGATATTTTCCATGAACCTTTCACAAATTCCAAATGGCCCCGAGAAACATTCCGGATTTACTTATGTTGTTGGGAGGGGCCATAGCCTTGCATACTGTAGGCCACAAGCTTTAGGCAGATATGAAAAAACACCCTAGCCTGGTAAACCAGCCCCTCGTACTTCATTTCATTTTGTACAGAGGGTCTGGAGTACAAACACAACACAAACTGAAGTACAAGGGGCTGGTTTACCAGGCTAGAAACACCCACCACTAGCATCATGGCCGCCATTAAGGAACACCACTATAACTTCTTATCTTTCAAATTGCACAATATTTGTTGTCTTTTCGAAGCAGTACACCGCACTCACACTCACTAACGTGCCAGGAGGACAAAAGCAGTTTGAGTTCTGTGTAATTCAGTCTAGAACTCAATCGATTTGTTGACTGACCAAAAGCTTATTTTATTAAATTTGCATGGATCTAAGGGTGCAGAAAATTAATTTGTAAATATACTGACTGCACACTGAAATACATAATGCACACAACATCGATAACACTTCTCTCTATTGTACCAAACATAAGAGAGTTATAAGTGAGTTAAGTACATTTTATTTATAAAGCACATTTTACTGAATCACATCTTTCACCGACCAAAGTGCAGTACAAAATGTAGGTAAATGACCTTAAGTAGAACAAATAAAGTAACAGCCTCTCAGAGGCTGATGAGAAGGCGCCACACCCTACTGCTCCTTGGCTGCAGGCCTGGGCTATGCGTGTGATGGCCATCTCTGAGCAGTGCTGAGCTGCACTTGCTTGTTAATGTGTTTGTGACAAGACAAGCTCTCCGCTGCTCTCTCCATCTGCCGTGGAGAGCGGGTGGTGCCGGTGCAAGATGGTGTGTGTGTGTGTGTGTGTTTCTATGTCTGTGTGTGTGAGTGGGGGGGGTGTCTCTGTGTGTATGTTTGTGGGTTGTGTGTGTGTGTGTGTCTATGTGTTTGTGTGTGTGTGTGTTGGGGGGTGTGTATATGTGTGTGTGTGTGCGTGTGTGTGTGTGTGTGTGTGTGTGTGTGTGTGTGTGTCCACGTCTATGTAGGGGGTGTTTTGTGTTTGTGAGAGTGTGTGTGTGTCTATGTGTTAGTGTGTGTGTGTGTTTGTGTGTGTGTGTGTGTGTGTGTCTATGTGTTTGTGTGTGTGCGCGTGTCTGTGTGTGTGTGGAGGGGGGTGTTTGTGTGAGTGTGTGTGTTTACGTCTATGTGGGGGGGGTTTTTTTGTGTGTGTGGTGTGTGTTTGTGTGTGTGTGTGTGTGTGTGTGTGTCTGTAGTGTGTGTGCATGCATGTGTGTGTGGAGTAAGGTAGGATAGGATGGTGTGGGGGGACTGGCGTGAGTTCACTAGCTGTTGCACCTCTCTGCTACAGGTCACATGGAGTTGTGGGGACGGCAGTCACATGGTGCTCTGTACCGCAAAGAGCGAGCTGGGGGCAGTACTGACACGCTAACGCCCTAGCTAATGCATGCTAAAGCTGCACACCAATGACTAAGCACCTAGACACACACTCACATATGCCCGCACACACACACACACTCACACACACATACAGACAGAGTGAGCGATCAAGAGATAGAAAGAAAGAGAGAGAGAGAGAGAGAGACAGGGAACGAAACATGACTCATAGTGATGACGTTCTGAAAAACCATCTGTTTGTCTTTTTCACACTCTCTCTGACGCACGTCTCTGACATTCTACGATTTCGATCGCCGTTTTTTTTGCTGCACCATCAAACAATTGCACACAAAAAAATACAGATTACATACAAAAGAAAGAATTTTAGTTGAAAAATAAAACGTAAAATGACTGTAATTGACACATAATGCTGCGTGACATAGCAAGGGCCACTGAGGGAGTTTTAAAACTTCCTCAACTAAACATTAAAATCATACCACATTTCCACAATTTGTACTGTAGCCATGCATTAGGACGCCTTAAGTTGTTATGGACATAGAGCTGCCAGATGGACTGAGATTAAACCAGCCATTCCACTCTTTGGTAATGGACATGGTCTTATAAACTTTTTATTGGCAGTGTCTATGCTAGCGTGCTTGCTGTTTGGCTCAGCAAAATGCCAAACTGAGGGAAAAATATAGGAAGGAACTTTTTTTTAGGGGAAACCTCAGAACTCAGAATTAAAGATGGACTGTCACCTTTTACCAATGTCAATCTTGGTACAAATACAACAATCTATTGTTTATTTATTGTATTCTTTATTTTACCAGCAAAGTCCCATTAAGACATAGCAGCTCTGGCCAAGATGACAACAAAATTGAAACAAGCGCAATCACAGGTGGCAACCTGGTCCCCCATATGGGCGGACAGACAGACACACAGACGGACAGGGTCATTGCAATACCTGGTCAATCCCTCCGGGGACCAGGTAAAAATGTACTAGAGGGGTCGTGCATTTCGGAGTACATTTCTTTCGAAAATAATTGTGTTGTTTCAGCCCGAATAGAGTAGAGTACACCCCCCCCCCCCCCCCCCCCAATAAAAAAGCAGATTTAATCTCTAACAGCTCATGGATGATCCCCACTGGACCAGCCCCCCAGACCAGACTACGGAGCACATCGTCAGGCGATTAAAAAGCAGCACACTAATGATGGTGTGCTGTCTCCATTTAAAACAAGATCGCTCGTCATCAACCACATCATCCTCCCACTCCCTCAACCACCCACCCCTGCCCCCTGCTGCTGCTGCCACTGCCCCCAGGCCACCCCATGCCACCCCACCCCACATCACCCCCTGCAACATGGTAACTGGGAGGACAACAGCAGGAAGGGTTTATTTATTTATTTATTTATTTATTTATTTCAATTTTTATTTTCTCTCCCATAAAGAGCTTGACAAAGAGGCTTTCTGGGACATACACAGAAACTGACTGATGTTGTGGTGGGAAAAAAAAAGAAAAAAAAAAGAAAGACTTTGATTCAAAGTGGGGGGAAACTCTAATCCTGCACCTCTTAGCATTTCAAATGAAACGCCTCTGATCAAAGACCCCGTTGTTTTGTCGCACTAAACAGCGCGCACGCCTTTGAAATCAATTTAAACAACGGAAGATTAGCACACGCACACAAACCATCAGCAACTGTACAGCTCAGCTTAATGAGTATGTGTTTGTGTGTGTGTTAATGTGTTTGCACTTATGTTGTGTACACAAATGCATGTGTATGTGTGTGTGTGAGTTGCGTGTGTGTGTGTGTGTGTGTGTGAGTGTGTGTGTCTCTGTGTGTGTGTGTGTCTGTTTGTGTGTGTGTATGTGTGTGTGTGTCTGTGTGTGTGTCAGTGTGTGGGTCTTTGAGGGAGTCTATTGGAGGGGTTAGAAATACCACTGGGAGCTACTGCTGTGATGAGGTCTGTCAGCTCTGTCTGATCACAGCACCCAGACACATAAAAAGACCGTCACCAGATAGCTTACTTTTGTCCTCATCTTTCCAATTTGAGCACAGTAGCTTTCTCATCTTCAAAGAAATGGAGGTGGTGGGGTGAGAAGATGCAATGACCCGTTTGACTGTAGTTCATTACCATCTGACACACTTGTTCTTTCCAATTAGGGCTACGCTTGCTCAGCCACACCACGCGAGCTTCATGCAACAACCGCAAAAAAAACATGAGCGGGTAATCACTGTTTACAAAAGCCCTCAATTTAAAAGGTTCACTGACTTCAGCCAACCCTAGCCTGGTAAACCAGTCCCGCATACTTCATTTTATTTTGTTCAGAAGGGTCTGGCAATACTGTACTGAGGTTTAAAACAAGTCCCTTTCTGCCTTTACCCAAGCGCTAATGTCTGGTCGTCACGTATGCAATTAACCTGCCTACACACTATAGTTCAAATGTAGCACACAAAGTCAATGTCATCCCTCACGAACACTCCCTCTGTTCGCTGATTGGCTAGGTGAAATTCTGCACAATGTCTATGGAAGCACTCCCAGACCCTCTGTACAAAATGAAATGAGGTTTACCAGGCTAAGCCAACCCCATAGCAACTACTCTGTCTGGTGGTTTGCTGAGGATTTTGGGGCCCTTAATTCCCCTTCAGTGTGTTTGCACCTGACACACACACACACACACACAGACCAGGGGTGGAAATTAACTTTGCAAAATGTGACTCATTCCCAGCCAGTGAAAAATAAATGGTAAAATTCACCAGTCACTCCACAGTAAATAATTATTTTGTGTCCAAAAACCTACCAGCCACTTACATATTTTACCAGCATTTGGCTGGTGGTTGGTGCCAATTTCCATCCCTGACAGACACACACACACACACACACACACCAAACCTAATCTCACGGTTTAACCTATATGATGGTGATCAAGGAGACGCATCTCTGTCATGGTCCCAGCCACAGAACTGGGTCAGGGGCACCATCAGTCTGGCTGTGTGTGTGTGTGTCCCACAGACAAGGATAACGAGGGACAAAAGGCAGGATGCTGAAAATTGCCTCCGTTGTTTGTCTTTGTTTTGTTACAAATACATCATCTGGAGAAGAGAAATGACATCCCTTTCTGGCTGAAGCCGATTCAGACCTATTCTCGTTTTCAGAAGCGAAAACCTGCACTGACATTGCAGGGACAAGGAGAGCTGGGTATCCATAGCAACAGCGAGACCCAAAACTGCTGCACCTCTTGTGTTGCCGCCTCCTGTTCACAGCACCAGCAGCCAGTACATGCGATGCTGTCCAAGTTACTGACAGCTTTCTCGTTTGTGAGGCTTGTCTACCTCTGTCTAGTCAGGAAACAAAAAAACCTCAATAGGCTAGGCAAAATAACACCGTCTACCACATTGTGTCATTCTTTCTGTTGTTACGTATTGCCATGCTTAGCTATGTACTACGCTAGTGTTGTTAGTCTTGGTGTTTTTCAGTTTGCTGAAAGCTTCTTGCAGCTTTCATTTTTGCTTCCAGGATGCTGTTCTTCCACCCCCCCCCCCCCCCCTTTTCCCCACTCCTTTTACTTTTAGAGTCCTTGTGTTGTTTATTCATTGTGGTTAGTAGATCGTTGTTCTCTCGTTTTTTTTTTATGGCAGTCCAGTGTTGTTTATCAAAGCTGGTTGCCAGGAGCTTGGCCCACAGGGCTCTGTTTCAGAGCAACACAGCGCCCATCCATCACGACAGCAGGAAGTCGTTCGGTCGCGCTGCCCGAGAATAAAAAAAATATATACATGACACCCGACAAACGACAACAGGTGACAGGAGAGTGTCTGTCTGTCTGGCTGTCTGACAGACGACCCCCAACAAACAAGTGCCACGTGTCTCGGCGGCACATGTGACCGACCAGCGGAGCAACGCTTCTGCTGGCCCTGCGCTGCCTCTGAAATGTATGTCACCGGCTCAGCCATTTATCATCAGATCACAAAAGCATATGGAGGGGGGGTGGACGGGGGGTGGGCTCCCTCCTTCACACAACGTGTCCCCGTGCGTGCCATGTCACACAGCAGGTGGTGCCGGTGACAACCACAGAGTCAGTCTGCACACCGCCGTTGATGAAGGAAGGTTGAGAGTGCGGGTGTTTGGAGGAAAAATCAATGGGGAGGGGAAATTAATCCGCAACACTGCTTAAACTCCCAAAAATTGATTTAATTTAACAAATGAGCTACGTTTCGACCTTGCTTGGTCTTCTTCAGGCTCCTTCATTTGCCTGAAGAAGACCCAGCAGGGTTGAAGCGTTGCTTATTTGTTAAACCAATTTTTGGGAGTTTCAGCAGTGTTGCGAACATAATTAATTTCCTTACTCTGGACATTAATTTATTTGTCCTGCTCTTGGCCAGTGAGTGGCTAACAATGGAAGACCATATATAACTTAGCAGCAATAAAGGAACCTTGACATCTCTAGCAAGCGCTTACTAAGCACTTGGACTTCGGCATACTGGCGATGCTTCTCGCATTTTGGAGGCTGAAAACGTCGCAGTCTGAACGCCCCCTTACTCATTTGAAGGGGAAATTAATCCCCATGGGTTCATCGGGTTCTCTCTGGGGACGGAGGCCCTACTGTACCAGACCAGACGTGGCAGCTGCCCCATTCCAGTCTGCCCCAGGGCTCTTAACAGCAGATAAGCAGATTACCCACTGGCCCCTTTCACCTCCCTTTCCTCTCTTTACATCCCTCTCTCTCTCTCTCTCTCTCTCTTCATCTCTACCTCTCACTCTCCAACACTCTCTCTCTCTCCCCCATCTCTCCCTCTCACTCTCCATCCCTCTCTCTCTCTCTCTCTGTCTTCATCTCTACCTCTCTATCTCCATTCCCTTCGCTCTCTTTCTTTCTTTCTCTCTGTTTATCCCTCTTATTCTCTCCATTATTATCTCCACCTCTCGCTTTCCATCCCTCTCTCTCTCCTTCTCTCTCTCTCTCCATCTCTACCTTTCACTCTCCATCTCTCTCTGTTTCTGTCTTCATCTCTACCTCTCACTCTCCATCCCTCTCTCTCTCCTTCTCTCTCTCTCCATCTCTACCTTTCACTCTCCATCCCTCTCTCTCTGTCTCCATCTCTACCTCTCTTTCTCCATCCCCCCCTCTCTCTTTCTCTCTCTCTCTCTGTCTCATCTCTACTTTGCGCTCTCCATCCCCCCTCTCTCTTTCTCTCTCTCCCCATCTCTACCTCTCACTCTCCATCCCTCTCTCCCTCCCTCTCCATCTCTCTCTCTCTCTCTCTCTCTCTCTCTCCACTTTGCCCCACATCTAACAAAGCAGCCACAGTTACAATGGAAGAAAAGGAGCACAGGGTTTTCTTTGGCCATTGTGCCAATTGTGACAATCCAGGTTCTTTGCCTGCTGGGATTTTTCTGACTGACCACATTCAAGCTAAATTGCCCCAAGTCCTGGAACCAGCTGAAGGATGGTGATATTACAGTTTTTCTCAATTGCTAAAACACAAACACCTACTGGTTGAACAACTTTCCCAATTGCTTGAATTATTTCTCAGAACTCTTCACCCTTTTGTCAATACCTTGAACAATTTTCACATAGTAGAACACAATTTTCAAAACTCATTGATGCGTCTTTGCAAAACTCTAAGCACAATCTCATTGTTAAAGCACATGTTGCATTCTTAGATACATGCAATGCAAAATGGTGAACATACATCTCACCTTTTCATCACAAATAAAGCACAAATGCCATACGCTAAGCACAGTGGGTCAAAATTGACTTACCTTATGTCAAATAAGCTGACACCTCCAATACAAGCCAATTGGAAGAGCAACCAGGTTTTTGAGGGTTGCAGCTTGCAAGTGGATGCCAACCAGACACAAGGAGGACAGAGAGTCCAAATGTGACTGGGGTGGCAAAGAAGAGGAAGAGGAGGTAAAGGAAAGGGAAGAGTGGTAATTTCTAACCAAATTAGAGGCAGCATTATAGATCATGTTCTCGTCCATGGGTTGACGACAAAGGAGTCAGAATTGAAAGTTCCACCCAATCTGTAATTTTATGGAGGCCATGGAATAGCCCTGTGGTGAGGAACAGTGCCAAGGATGGATATGACACACTAGGGGGTTCTTTCCCCGTTGCCTGGCAAGGGACATCATTGCTTGTGATGTGGATGAGGTGCTGTAGCTCACCCAGTCCAAATGAAGCCCAGTGATCTCTTGTTTGCAGCACTGTATACAGCACATGTAGTTTTCATTTGTGCTGTATCGCTATAATTTACAGTTTTTCTCAATTGTTTACACACATTTTCTGAGAGCATGCCTCATACTCTTAGAACTCTATACACAAAATACAACAACACACACACAATAGGCAAAGTCCTTCAATAACAATGTTATTTATTCTCAAAATGCTATTTTGTTGTCAAATGACACATACAAACCATCATATGAATAAATATTTATAAGAACCAAAAGAACCTCTCATTTGTTTTGGTCTGGCCACAGCATCGCATCCAATGTTTTCTGGCAAGTAGTGGGTGAAATAGTGTATAGCATGGCAAATTCTTGCATGAAAAGCATCAGTTGCTATATTTCCACATGCGTCTTCCATAGCTAATTGCTAATAGATTGCTAATTGTAAAACTGTGAGACAGGTGTTTGCCCATATGATTCATGATGTGAGTCATTGTACATAGGAGGGCAATTGACTTTAGAATTTTGAATGACAGTGTGTTCCTTGTGAAAACAAGAGATTTTCTTCAAGAAAATTGCACCAAATGCAGAGAATTGTAAGTAGTGTTTTGAAAAAAATTGTGTTTTAGAACTGCAATTTGAGTGTAAAGCAGTAATTGCGCTTGTAGTTCAGCAGAATTGGATCAGGGGGTTAGTGCATGAGTTCCATGTTGTGGTCATTGTGTCCCAAGCACAATGATTTGTGTGTAAACAACTGAGATGACATGTAATTCTTCCACTTTATGTATTTTAGTCTATGTACAATACATATACATCAGTAGTTTTGCTTTTTCAGTTGAAAATGCATGTTTAGTGCCGTAAAAAATGACATGTATACATCTGAGAGTTGTGTTTTCCATTTTTTTGTGTAGTGTTTACCAACTGCTTCAGTTGTGATTTCATTTGACTGTGTTGTTTCTGATTTGAGAATGGAGTTTGGTTTTGAGCACACATAAAACTGTTTTGAGGCAATAGTTTGCTTTTGCAACAAGAATCCGAAGTTTTGGGAAATGGTTTTGGACAACTGGAGTTTGTGTTTACAGTTTGGAGAAAATCGTGCATGGTTTCGGAAATTGTGTTTTAGCATTTGAGGAAAAACTGTAATGAAATGTACGTGAACAATGGAAATATGTGGGGCGAGTCTGGTTGAGCTGGTTGAGGCGCTGTGCAGTTGAAACATGGAAAGTTTCAACATGGAGGCTACTGTTGTACTGGGACTATACACTTCAGTGTATGTATGGGTGGTGTTCCTATTTATGAAGTGTGCAAATGCACACGCAACACGCACTAACACACACACACAGAACATACATAGCAGACACAGTCTCCTAACCAAATGCTATTTGTATGTTTACTATAAGTTACATGTATGTAAAATCAGAGGCCCAGATATAGGCCCTTTGGATACAGGCAGCCATATCCATCAGGTTGGAGCCAGAAAAAGCCCACATGCATTATCCCTGGCACTCACCCTGGCGCACTCGATAACATACATCAGTGCTCTTTACATTCCTGCCCCTCCTGGCCTAACAGCTATTTATCTAAGGCACAGGGCTCGCTGGACAACGCGTTTAATGGCCGTCCGCACCTGTCAGGGGCAACGGGCAATAGACACGATGACCTCCAGTCCATTCTTTCTGCACATCCTGGTTACACTTCCCATAAAGTATACTAAAAGCCCTTGGGAGGGGAGTGTGTGTGTGTGTCTGTGTGTGTGTGTGCAGGGGGGATGGGTGAGTGAACCTCAACTTCTTCATGAGGACAGGATAGTCTTAGAGGCTGATGTACACACTTCTGTAGACACACACATAACACAGGAAGAGATGTGGGCAGGGCGAGTGCGTCACGTAACTCTGGGAGTCGATCGCGCGCGAAGCCGAACACGACCTCGGAAATGAGACCTTAAAGCACACGCCGGGACGAGGCGGAAGGGTTGCATCAGGCGGTAGCTCAATCGGCCCAGGCTTGAGTTACACATCGCTGATTAATTACAAATGAAGCATACTGTACTGTAGGTGGTTGTCCTCAAGGGTAAATAATGGCTTCTGAGAGGAGAGCAGATGCTTCTCTGTGTGTTTGTTCGAGTGTGTGTTTATGTGGGGGAGGGTTTACTGCTTGATGTGAGTATCAAAAAGGCGAAGAAAGAAAAGAAACAAAGATCACACAATAATTTAATTTTTGTGTATATGTGTATTGGGTTTGATAATAACATAAGACAAAGGGAGAGAAAGAAAGAAAGAAAGAAAGAAAGAAAGAAAGAAAGAAAGAAAGAAAGAAAGAAAGAAAGAAAGAAAGAAAGAAAGAAAGCAGACAGACAGACAGACAGACAGACAGACAGATAGACAGATAGATAGATAGATAGATAGATAGATAGATAGATAGATAGATAGATAGATAGATAGATAGATAGATAGATAGATAGATAGAGAAGAAGTTCCCATTGACAAGAGAAAGACGTGGTGCTGTCAGTCACAAACTGAGCGTGTCCTTGCGACGTGTACCCTCGCCACAGGAGCAGATGGATGGAGCCTGTGGTGACCCACTGCTCAACGGTGCCCAAAATGAGATGGATGATGGGACGTGCCAAACTGCCCTTTACATCAGTCTATCAATTAGACCACCAAGGAGCCACAGCCCAGTGCCCACCACTCCACTCCCCCATCACACCCCCACCACCACTCGCCCACAAGCCCAAAACACCACACTGCCCTACAAAGGCAAAGTGCAGTAACTATGTGAACTTACAACCTGACAGAACTGCTTTTAAATGTGTCATACTGCCCAGTCAAACATGTTGTAGGCATAATGGTGGTGATGCTTCTACATACTTTCTTAATAGGAAGAAGTAAGATATTTAGTCACAAGATTTGACAAAATATGCAGTTGCTGTTTTTTTTAGCTTTGTAGAGCAGTATAGTTCCTCACCTTACCATCACCACTACACTCTCCCACCCCTTCGGCATTTCACAACATACAACCATTTGATTGACAGTATCCAGAGCTATAGCCTAGTGTATTTGATACACAGCTATGGTATATGCCATATAACCACCTAAAAAGCTCTTTGATTTGTATACATCCTTTAAAAAATGTCTAAGTGCGCTGGTAGTAGTGTGTGTTTGGGGGGGGGGGGGGGTAACTCTTTGTCTCAGTCAAGATGTACAAAGCGAGATTCTATTGGGTTGTTAGGCAAATATCTGATATTGACTTTTGTGTGCTTTCTGTGGTTTGGCTACTGTCTTGACAACATAACAGCTGTGGGAACTGAAGACGTTTGTGTAAACACTGGATTAAGGTCGGGTAGATGAGACCCATCTGATCAAAACTTACTGATGTTTTCATGACTGGGGTGACTGTCAGGTGATGATTAAACCAAACCGATGTTTATCCTCAGGATTTCATCCAAGGAAAAAGTGAAACAGCTCTTCTGTCTAGCAACAACAAACAGTGGAGGAACATCAGAAATTCGAACTCAATAGATTTTAGTGACTCTGGAAAGCAGACAGATTGTTCTCTGTAGCCTATTTTGAGAGGCTTGTTGATTTTTCTTTGTGAAAAATAATGTGAAAATGATATTTGTACATGGTGGTGAATGAATAACACAATCAAACAAACGGCACCGTTTTAAAAAAATGACGCTAAGTGTAACTGGCACCCAACACAGGGGCAAGCAGATCCACACGACGCATAAAAGCAACACGCTGGCATTTAGCACCTAGTCCTCCTGCTGCCGGCTAATTATAGACCCGTTTCATTAGCGGCTATACGCGGAATGGACCCGGTGGTGACTCTGCCCTGACGCACCGCAGCATCCCAGATTCCGCTGTGGCCATCCCAGCATTCCACAAACACAGCCTAATTAGGGGTGTATTCCTGGCAGCCCACATTCTCGCCGCGACCTCATGACCCCTCACCTTTGCTTGACGCATTGGAAGGGTGGCTTTAATAAAACATCTCCTGCCTTTGCTGGGGTGACGGGGCGTTTTAGGTATGTGTCACGCTGCATCGCTGAAGCCTCACGCGGTTGTTGTTGTGTGCAGCAGCAGCAGCAGCAGCGCTGTGTGTGTGATGGCACTGCGTGTGTTGTGCAGCGCTGCGTGTGTGTGTGTGTGTGTGTTGTGTGATGGCACTGTGTGTGATGTGCAGCGCTGCGTGTCGCATTCTGGCTGCTCGGGGGAGTCATGAGTGGCATGCTAAGCACACTGTGAGCTCCTAGCAAGGGGTTTCGGCACATTTTATGCTTCAGCGACGGCTACTGCCATGCTATACAGCTCCATACATGAGTTAGAGGTGGAATAAAAATAGTTACACTTTATTTTATGGGTCTTGTCACAGTGTATCTACATCATGAAGTACAGTGTAACAAAATTTGCAATGTAACATGATGTACTTACACTGTATTACAGGGTTACTGAAAGTGGTAGGATAAGGGTTAGTGTTATGTATTTACAGTGTACATAATGTACATAATGTCACGTGTTCTTACATACAGACACACTGCAACAGGGGCTGTTAACATAAAGTGTTACCTAAAAAACAATACAGTGATTTACTGTCATAATGGAGGCGATAATGCAGTGATGGAGTATGTTTTATGGTGCCACTCAGCAACTAATGAACCGATATTTAAGAACAATAATTGGTCCATTTGCCTTTGTGTACATGTGCTTAAATAGCAAAAGAAATATCATGTAACTTCATGATGATTAAATTACATCTTTATATGATTTTAAAGCCAACAAGTGCTTGATAACAGAGTTACTATTCATAGTTAGCAGTGCAACTGTGTGATCTTCCCTCTACACTGAACAATACACTGACACCAAATATCTACATTTTTTTTCAGACTCAGGACAGTTAAAACTAATTTCTTTAGTAAGTAAGTAAGTAAGTAAGTAGCCCTTTATTGTCACTGTTTTTTTAGGCCAGCAAAATTAACCATCAACCCATCCACATAAAAACAAACATACATGAAATGACAGGGGGGTAGACAGGATGGGAAGACAGGGGTGTAAGATATACAGCATCACATGAGGAGAGGGGAGGAGAGAAAAAAAACCAACCCCCAGACCATGCTCTTAGGGAGCATGATGTGGGACAGGAAACAACACCTCAGCAACAGAGCACATAATCAAACATTTAACAACATGCAAGACAAGGTAAGGAAGTCTTTGGGGTAATCCAGCGTAGGCAAGCAGCCATCCGGACCATGCAGCTATAATAGCGCTAGTCACTCAGACCCGCTTGCCGCTGCCGTGATCTGCCGGGGGAGTTGTTATTCCAGCATTGGCCTTGGCCTTGACCGAGCAACCCCAGTTGTCCGGAGCATTATTATCCTCTACCCACATACCCAGGCTTCCTGGGAGACTAATGGTGGTTGTGTAACACAATTATAACTGGCAGTGAGATGACATTCCATCAGAACTGGCTATTAACATTTCCTGTCGGGGATCAGAGTGCTAGACACACTAAGCTCTAAAACTAAAGCTCTTTGTGTTACACTTTGTTGCACATTTGTTGTTCATTTCAGCTGTTTAAATTCTATAAAACTGACACCTAAATGCAGCGAATACATACATCATTCTTACTCTTTGCCATTTTAAGGGGTAAGGATGTGAAAGGATGGTATTGTCAAAGATGTGTTATTGTTGCATGCATAGACATACTGGGTAGAGTAGGACATGCAGTGGAATTGCTGAATTCTCATATTGTGTTTCACTGTACCATGATACCAGTGTTAACATGGGCAAAATGTCATGAGAGTATCGAGAGTTACTCCATGATTTGACACCATGACCCGTCTCGTCTCCAGAGGTGGTGCATCGTTACTCTGTAATGTCCCCTGTGTGCCAAACAGCACACAGAGCGAAGGCTGGGCTGCCCCTTCCCTTGGCTGCCTGCCACACTGGGGGGCTTGAGAGGTCTTATCAGGGTGGGTGTGCTGGGCCTCCGGGAAGTGTGAGGTAGCTGTGTGGTGATGTGTGGAGTGATACACAGCCTACAGGGCAGCACCAGCCAACACACCTTCACACACACGCACACACACAATCTCACACACACACATACACACACACACACACACACACACACACACTCTAATACAGCCATCATCTGCATACATTCGTACACAAACAGAGTCATCATTGGCACCAGGCAGCACACTCATCAGCGCACACACACACACACACACACACACACATACACACACACATACAGCCATCACAGGCTCCAATCACCTTCCCTTGATGACTCAGACAAGGATTATAATCACTGCCAGCATCACAGCCTACCTTTCAAAACAGCAATGCTGCATGACGCATGTCAACGCTGACCTGTTCAACGCTGTCTCGCAGAGAAGGACAGCTGGAGGTTATGTTTCCATGTATAAAGACACAAAAACAGCACTCTGTCTCTTTTGTCCCAATTCACCTGGCAGTTCATGGAAATGTGTTACCTGCCCACTCACTATCGGCCAATGTCACCCTGACGTTCTACATTCATTGATTTTCTGAACTGCTCTTATTTCACTGTACTCTCTCTCTGTCTCTTTCTCTCTCTCTCTTTCTCCCTTTTGCTCCTTCTCTCTCTCTCTACCTTTTGCTCTCTCTCTCTCTGTCTCTCTCTCTCCGTCTCCCTTTTGCTTTTTCTGTCTTTCTCTCTACCTTTTGCCCTCTCTGCCTCTGTCTCTCTCGCTCTCTCTCTCTCTGATTTCTCTCTTTACTGACCATAAGACTCCCTTTGCTCTGCAGTGGCCGCCATGTTGGTGAAGCTTAGTCTCCCAGAGGCCTCTGTCTATTTCTCCCCAGCTCACAAAGGAAGCACTGAGTTACTGGAGCAGCAAATGGGAATTAAGGAGGACAGAGTAGGTGTGCTTCCCATCCCAGGGAAGGAAGGGTAGCAGGGATTAAGAGGTCAGAAATCAAAAAATCTTAGTCCAGGCTGTGAGAACAATAAACCAGTAGTTTACATCTACAAATATCGAATACACACCAGAAATAGAAAATGAGAGATATATATAAATTCTGCCAACAGTTACAGCTGTATACAACACTGGTGATGTATGGCGTATAATACTTGCTAGAAAAGATCAATTAAATTCATATACATTCTTTTTTGTTGTTTTCTTTAAAGGTAGATGGCAAATGCTCTGCTGTCCTTGTTCTAGAAACATATATTTGCAACTGAAATACTAAACACAAGCAGAGGCTGAATGGTGATCACAATCTTACAGTGGAATAGAGTCCACATGACTATTTTAGGATTAGCCTGGTGCATTCGCTGTTTGCAGCTTGCAGGCTCAAGGAAATACGCTGATTTAGCCTGCCTAACATTTACCAAACACAGGCTTAAAGGCACAGATTGAACAGACTTAACTCACTTAATTGCTTCCAAATTAACCCCTTCCTGCTAAGTGGGTTTTATGGTCTCTGGCAGTGCAAGACAAGTAAAGACTTCCCATTGGCCTACTGTACTGTTTAAAGATTTCACCAAACAAAAGGAGGCACACTGGCTTAGACGATAGCCTTTTTGCATCATCTTTCCAGGAAGCCACTGGGTCCAATTCCATTTCTCCTTTTCTGACCTTTCAAAGTTCCACTTCATCATTTGGAGTCGGATTCTGCTGAGCAGGGACTCCCAGCAACAATAAGCTGAAAAGGATAAAGTGCAGTACTGCCTCTAATGAGCTTAATGAGACCAAACGAAAAAAAAGAAAAGAGCTTAGATACTAAGTGAATGGAAATGCAGAATACATTAACGAGAGCCCGGCGCATTATCATGCCCCCACTCTGGTCATTAGTTAGCTCTGCAGCCAGTGAATAAATTAGGCCAAGTCTGAAAGGCTGGGTGACTGTCTGGCTGCTCAGACACGAAGCTCTGCTTCAGGATGCCTCAGACGGATTGTTGGATTCCCATTGGCTCCTGCGCCGCCAGGGCCCTGCCAGCACCAGTTAGAATAGTTTCCTGATTTACAGACTCGTTTCTGCTGATGACGTTTTTTTTTTCTCCACTTTCAGCAATTCAGAGGCAGTGAGTTCCAGAAACGTGCTCCATCAGCCACTGCAAACACCAAGACAGTTTTTCAAAACATCTATAATAGTAAAAAGCTATGAAAGAATTTGAAGAGAGAAATTATGAAAGAGAGATTAACCTCCTCAGGCTTTTTGGGGAGAAGTTAATTAAGTGTCAATTTTAATGTGTGCTTGCTCATAGATACATTTTTTCTATGCTGCTTTAAGAACTAAGGTCACCAAGTACATCCTCTCACAGTTCTAAATTAAAACCAGGAACTGACTTTGTGCTAACTTGGACTCTCAGTACATCTCCTAGCGCTTACGCAAGGATTTATGTTCATACCACAACTAAGGCTCTCGGACTGCAGTTAGAGTGACTGAGGCATTGGGGAGTTATATTAGGAAATCGAACGAGCCTGCACTGGCTGCTATATAGACACATGCCATTCCAAGCGTGTATCGATTACAGGTTTGGACTAAACAGATTACCCCAAAGTCACAGTGTCCCTCTTGCTGCCATCAGCAACAAGTCTTGGCTGCTGTGCGTACACTGAGCCACATCCCGCGTTAGTGCTTGGCCATCAAAATGATCAATCTGCTGCCCAGCATGCCTGAAGAATTCTGTGTGACTTCCGCTGATTAAACACACATTAGACTAATGACTCAGAGTACATTTTAAAACCACACTCGGTACTGTTCAATACTCCAGCTGTTGAATGTAATCAGGCTTCATTTTGCAACATGAAATGTCTGATTATCTGTCATGTCAACATTCAAATTTACTTGGTGACGCTGTGCACTGGTGGTCTGGGCTCTCCTTGGATAAGGTGTTGCCTTTCTCTTTAAGTATTACTGACACCATCTGAGTTGTAACTTGACCATAGTGGGACCTTCTGGAACCATCTTAACACTCTAAGTTTGAGCTTAAACTGTCTGATCAGTTTGGATTTTGAGTGTTAAGTTACACGCTGACCCTAAGGTTTATTGAAGGTATAACCAAGCAACGGGCAATGCATCAGCATAAGACTGACAGACTGCAGATGATTTAGCCATCTGAGGGTGATCTCTCCTGACACATTCTGAGGGGTCAAGACTGAAGTGACATGACTATATTACTCAGGCTTTATCTTTAGCACTGTGAATGTAGCTTATAAACACATGTCGAGACTCACAGCACCAAGAAACTACTAGAAACGAAGTGGAGATCTCACATGTATGCCATCTGCCCCCCCCCTCCCCTCTCTCTCTCTCTCCCTCTTTCTTTCTCTCCCTGAATGAAAAGCACCATTCTCTCGTCCTGTCTCTGTTTATTTCTGCTATCCATCCCTTCCGGTGTGCCTCAGGACAGAGAGAGTCTACTCTCTACTCTCTACAGAGAGAGAGAGAGAGAGAGAGAGAACATTGACAGAACATTGACAGAACATTGCGTTGTGTTAAGATGGAGAGATGGACACATGACTTATCTCCTCTCCACCCCTTTTGTCCCTATCCCATCCCCAATGCTCCCTTTCCAATATACACATACACACACACACACACACACACTCATACTCACACGCATGCACACACAAACACATACGCACCTTCCATTCATTACCCTTGCTGCTACATCAGTTCTCTGGTCACCATCCATTTAGTCTTATCTCACTGCGCACATCTCTTTACAAAGTGAAGGGAAAGGCAGGGGTACACATCTTAATGGAGAATTTACGAGGCCCACCTTGACAAAGGCCATGGGGCTGAAATGTTGGGAATTAAAGCAACTAAGAAAAAATAAAATAATGCACAGTGTGTGGCTATATTCCTTTAAAGTCATTGCCTGATAACAGAACAGAGCCAACCTTACAGTTCTAGAGAGGAGCATGATAAGAGCATTACACTTGTCTGTATCAATGTAATGCTACAATACAGTAGTAACCACATATTCCCCAAAAAAGGACAATAACATTTGCAATAAAGGACAAATAGGATTAAATTTACTCAAAATATTAATAATAAATAATAATAAATTCACACAGAAAGCCAAAGTGAGGAGGTAACTTGTTTAGACACACATCTATAGGGTGGGAAAACCTGTTCCACTGCAGGACTGTTTTCTGCACCATAACATGGCGGCCATGATAAATGAGGTTATTTTCTCTTCGTTTCATTTCTGCCCTATCAATTATGTGGGAGGAATTCCTTTGCCAATTATGGGAAAGTTCAAAGTCTTTTTTACCAATCCCGGAGAAAAGCCTGCTGCACTTGCCACTGGCATTATTAAATCATGAGGCATTCCTGTGAGCATTAATCATGTAAAAATTCCCAGTTTCGCACGATAACACTGCCAGTTCCAGAATAAAGCAACCAATTCATGCGTTATTTTTTGGATAACTGTTTGGCACCAGTACAACACCACTATATTCTCTCATAGCTCATCGCATAGTCATTCATTAGCATCTTAGAGAACATTGTTCCAACAAAAAATACCTCTCAATAAAATTATAGGAGCAAAAAAGTTGTTACTATTACATTACAACATTACTACTACATTGCAAGAATTATTTAGGCTACTTATACATTACAATTTGGGCTTAACCGGAAAAAAAAAAAAAACACAAAACAAAACAAGAAAAAACACTTGAGATAGGAGGTCTTATTGAAAGGGTTCATTTCCATCATTTCTGTCATTTAGGTTTGTGGCGACAGCATATAGAGAACCACTGTGCTTTTGGATTATGAAAAGCATAGTTGAGGATTGAGGTCAAATGCCTTGCTGCTGCTGTTGGTGTGAGGTCAGGGGCTTGGTGGAGCCGAGGCCAGGGTAAGAGGTGAGGCTGGCCTGACCTCCATTGCCACAGCTCCAGTAAGCCATGAGAAAGACCTAGTTGTTCAACATCTGCACGACGTAACTCAGAAGCCATTTTTAATCCCCTTTCAAAGTATATGCTGGTAACAGCCAGTATGAACGCCCTTAACAAGTGTCCTCTCATAAGTGTTAGCACAGAACAAAAGACACAAAAGCCTTTACTACTAAAAGTGCACTGACAAGATCTTCTCTGTAACCTTTACCTTAATATGAACCATCTAAGAAAAAAAGTAGGCAAGGAAGGAAAAGTTATATTAATTCTAAGAGCCCAGCATTGTCAGGGAGCCCTCTAAGGACCGATTAGTATCATTATCATTATTATTAATAATAACAATGGGCTCAAAATTGTAGTCTTTCATAGGGCCCAAAATTTCTACCTGCGAGTCTGGGAACCACATTTTGCTGGACACACTGTTAGTCCCTATAGCAGATATATACAGACTCAATTGTAATTGCCCATGAGGGATAAAGTTCTGAACAATGCTCAAAATGGTAAATGAGCAAATTTTCATCGCTGTCATAAGAATGCATATTCAAAATATAATAGTAATCTTTTTGGATAAATAATATGCAAAAGTCTACTCCAAATTCTGCAGTACCGCAACGTTACAGCCCACTCCTTTTTGCGAAACCTTAAAAGAGTAGGTATCGCATGCCCGTTATTCTCACTGATTTACTGATTAGGCTATAGCATGTGTGGCGTCAATATCCAAATGAAATGCAGGTGTGGCAGGTTTGTCGAAGGGCCTTCGGTGGTGTCTTACCACACACACCTATCACCTCAACCATTGCTGCTTCGTTTAGTCAGCGCTACGTTTTCTGACATACAAGCATCGGGGCGGTGCCGTTCAAGAGTTTGCAATTGCAAAATTCATTACCGCTATCTGTCATAATGGGAGCGCAATGTCCCTGAACAGCGTCAACCTTGCTGATCTGAACGAAGATGCTGGCTCTCGAATCTGTAACCGGCTGGCGCATATGAAGGTCATGGAAAACACATTTAGAACATGTAATACGCTACATTTCTCCGCCAGATTGGATGCAAGTACCTAAATGTAAAAACAAGGCCATCATAGTTAAGAGACTGATAATTAGCTGTCGTCCCTGACGCTTTATCACCAAAGAGCCTCGTGTCAATAACATACTAATGTGCAATATTATGCAAGAAAGAGTATGCCCCTGGAACATATAGTTCTTAGTCGCCTGTGGTCCTTAAACACGCTCATCACTTTGCTTCCACGATAAGCATGCACTTGTTTTCCAGCAGCAGCGCCGCACAGCACGCTAATATTCACCAAAAACGACACAAATCCCTCACAGATGCATGTAATTGCTGATTCACAAGTACCCGCGGTGTCAAATATGTCGGAAAGGCACAGACGACTTACCCAAAACACGAAGGAATAGATGATCAGGAGCGTTTTGAGGCAGGTTATTACTGGTTTGGTCTCCATTCTCCTTGATGCCATACTACAGTAAAGCGAAGCGCAGAATTTTCTCTTGGAGTTGCGTTGCTGTGATTCTCCGCTGGGCTTCGTTCAGCCGATCCGCTGCAGTCTCTCACGGCGCAGTCGCTCTCGATTTTCTAACCAATGGAAGCGCGCACAGCAGCACGATCCTGCCTCCTGACAACGCCCTCTGTTGGACTTGATACGTCAGTGAGATATGTGAGGACTACTCTGTTCATGGACAGGTGTTTAAAGTGGTAATAAAAACTAGTTATCCAAATTATATTTTTAAATAACATTAGGCAAAAGGATATCAGACTGTGTATAGAATTCTATAAGACGCCCCACTGCAACCTGGGTTACTTTTAGCCAGAGGGTCTACCGTCAATGACATATGTGCATTCTTTGCTCTGTCATCTAAATATAAAATGTAAACCTAAACACATGAATTAGCCTACATCTGATAAGTATTTCTGTTTAGATTTGTTTTAAATACACTTAAAAACACAACACCAAAACAGACCTCTTTCCTCACTAAAATGTAATTGACAAGGGACCAGAGGTCTACCTATCTCTTTCAAACGCCTATGTGCTCATGTGGTTGCTATCTGACTGTGAAAACAGTTCACAGGTCAGCAACACAATTTGCATCTTGGTGCTCTAAATATTACTCTAGAAATTTGCAATCTATTGTGAAGCCTGTTGGGAGAGGTCGCGGGTCTTTGCAATCACAGCTGGGTAAAGGTGACGGACGAGTACTGTAATCCTACATCAGTGCATCATAGAGAATCACACTGTAAAAGAACAACACTGTAATATTACAGTAATATACAGTACTGTGCAAAAGTCTTAGGCAGGTGTGAAAAAATGCTGTCAACTAGGAATGCCTTCAAAAATGGAAGTGTTAATCATTTATGTCCATCAATTAATAAAATGCAGTGACTGAACAAAATAGAAACCTGAATCAAATCAATATTTGGTGTGACCAGCCTTTGCCTTTAAAAGAGCATCAATTCTTCTAGGTCTATTGCATAGAGTTTTTGAAGGAACTTGGCTCTGTAGCTTGCGCCAAACATCTTGAAGAACTATCACAGATCTTCTGTGGATGTATGCTTCCTGACATATACAACCTGTAAGAAATTATAGTTGCCCTGCCTGTAATACCACTACGAATATGGCTTCCTGAATGGTAATCCTGTTATGGTAACAAGAACGGTCAGATACCTGGGGTGTGAAAACATCAATCAATTATAGTATGGGTTGAGGAAGTGGTCAAGGGAGAACCAACACAGACAAGTTTTAGGTGAATGTAATTACCATGCAGAGTGACAAAAAGGTCTCCAGACCTGTTTGAATGATCACATCACAATGATCACATTTCAATGATTACATCAAGGACATAGGAGGAGTCTTAACAACATAAATGGCTAGAGTTTGAGATGCTTGTGGTTCAGAGTTACACCGTGCACCGTCCCATGCTTCGTCACTGCTCAATACTGGAATAAAATATGATTGCTGCATCAACAAGAGACACACGAACCCTTCTTTTTCTTACATCCATATTGGTGTAATTGGTTGATCATACACCTGACTATAATCCTGCACAATCCCTGACTTTGTGTGCACCCCTGTGTGTGAACTGATGCTGGTTTGAAGGCACCTGCCTAAATCTTTGGACAGTACTGTACCTTTTTAGCCATCCACATGTTTAATGTTAAAACACCCATAATGCTGAAATGACTTAAGGCATAAGATGGGCATAAGTTGTTTTTTGACAAGTGTTAGGCAGGTGCACACAAAGTGTACACACACAGGGGTACACCACCAGGTACACCAGATCCTTTGCAGTGTCCTTTTTCGACTGCACTTTCCTAAACTGCCTTTAATAAATTGTACTATTGTGTTAATTGCAATTCCTCATGTCGTCTTCCTTTTCTTGTTAAAGGTAAGGCAAACAAGCCTGGGAAATTACTCTGTGTTTTTGAGCCCAACTCAAAAATCAATTTGCACCACCTGCATAGGGGGAATGAGTTTCTTTCTCGTTAACATGATTTTTCTTAAACTTTGGGACCAGGACTAAAAGAAAATACAAATCTTGTTTAGTAGAGAGGGGGTACATGTGGATTCTGCCTTGCCCAATGACCTTATGCACTGTATATGACCTTTAGGTCTTTCATTACAAAGACAGTATATGGATTAATACTTAATACAGATGTAGCTTTTAATTTAATAGCACTAGTCAGGAGCTAAATGACATATAATTTGTTCATTTTGACTACAGTATGCTGAAACAATGGGTAATAGTAATGGGCAATTTCCTATAGGCATATTTTTACACCATTCGGTCACAGACGCTCTCAATAGGGTTAAAAAAAATGCTGTGCCTTGCATAGTGGGAATTAGTTTATTTCCTCTTGACATGATATTTCTTAAACATTGGGACCAGGACTGCACCACATGTGGATGTCTATGCTGTGGACCCCTCCGCCCATAGACTAATTCTGCAATAAGAGGCAGCCAATTGGACCTAGGCTGAAACGCAAAGCTGCTGTGACCTTGACATTTTTCACATGCTATATGGGATTTATACAGAAAGCGTCCTAATTATTTTTGAATTCCCCTTTCACGTCGCCAAAAATCACAGCAAGTATGCACCATGGACTGTATGGTACACGCCCAGAGACAGCTGTGACGCGATTTTTTTGTGCTCGGCGGTTGCCACAGGCGAAGTTATGTTTACTTCCGGGTTGCCTCACGACCAAAACAGTGCGCGGCTGCCCATTTTTGATGAGGGTGGCGAGTAAATGCAGTCACAGCAACCCATTGTATAAGCTGATTACCAACAGCTCGAAAGATGGCCGGGGAGACGGAGGACGACATACCTGGTAATAAACTACATCCACGAAATTTTACGTTTTGCTTTGCTTTGTGTCTAAAATGTACTGTTATTGCTAGCTTAATATGATAAGCGAATCGCCCGTTCCGCTATCTGCCTACAGCGAGTCAACTAGTTTGAGACAGTAAGCAAGCTAACAAGATCAGTCAAAATTGGCGTTTTATGTACTTTATGAAGACATACGATAGATTAACTAGTGTCACTGTTTATGGGTGTACGCGGAGTCTAATCAGTAATTCATTTTTGACCAACTGAACGACCAAGACCAAGAATAACGTAGCACATGCTTTCAGCATTGATAATCCATGAAATTTAAAAGAGCCTTAATGATTTGTATTATTGTCTGTAGCTGCTAGTGTTTCTTATCTCGCTTTTGAGTTACATTAATCTTTGCTTTTCTGATTCAGAATCAGGAGCTGTGTTCACCTTCGGAAAAAGTAAATTTGCCGACAACGTTCCCAGTAGATTTTGGCTGAAGAATGACACTCCTTCTAGAATATGTTGTGGAGACGAGCACACAGCACTCATCACAGGTATCTTTGTACCTTGAATGTGGATTTGTAAAACGAATACATCAAATACTGTTGTCCTCTTCTTTATATTCACAACCTTTTCATATCCAAACCAGTACACTTATTTGAAGACAATTTGCATTATTGTTTTCTGCCCATTTTCAAAACGGAACCTTTCTGTTTTCATTCAGCAAAAGGAAAGCTGTTTATGTTTGGCAGTAATAACTGGGGACAGCTCGGTTTTGGAACGAAGACCACTGTCACCAAGCCTACTTGTGTGAAAGGTAGCCTACGCTTTTAGCCATTCATGTCCTAAAATAGAATCCAATTGTTTTGCTGTCTGCCATTGCCACCTGTGTCAGGACCACCATTAAGAGACTGCAGTGCACATTTGCATTCACAATAAAACATTCAGAATTTTCCCCACTTCATACTGCTAGTGTGCCACTAAAAGATATTGTTGTAAGGGCACCCAAGTTAGGTGAGTAGATTTGCTACTTTACCTAATCCCAGTCTAGCCTGGTAAACCAGCCCCTCATACTTCATCTCATTTTGTACAGAGGGTCTGGAACAAAGACCGTCAGAAACGATTTGTTGGATGTGTGGACTCTGAAAGAAGTGCCTCTGCCTTTACCCAATCGCTAACGCCTGGTCGTCACGTATGCAATTTGCCTACCTACGCACTACAATTCAAATGTAGCACACAAGGTCAACGTCACGGCTAACGAACACACCCTCTGTTTGCTGATTGGATCGGTCTTGCTGGGACCTGCTAAATGACCCTCAAGAGATTCCAGTCCAGACTCTCTGTACAAAATGAAATGAAGTACGAGGGGCGGGTTTTCCAGGCTAATCCCAGTCTGGAGGTTACCATAATCTCATGCATAATCTCCATGAAGCCAAAGCAACAGCAATAAGGCATTGCACCCAGTATCTTCACAGACCAGTTATTTAACAATTCAGAGAAAAGAGTGTATGTTTGTGATCATATTGTGGGAATGTTGTCAGTAGTACTCGTCTTTTTATCAAAGGGTGCTTTATTAGCATGACTGTGTAAGTACAGTTTTGCCAAAGCTTGTTTATGCTCTTCCTTGCTTTGATGTTTTAAATAAGCTTTTTGATGTTTCTTTTAGCCTTGAAGACAGAAAAAGTAAAGCTGGCCGCATGTGGGAGAAATCACACACTTGTTTACACAAGTGAGTACTTGGTGGATCTCACACACCTGGATTTTCCTCCTCATTCCCTCCTGGGAAATTACCATATATTCTATATTTGGCACATGTTTTATCTCACCTGCATACAGTTATGTAATAGTAAAATATTTCAAACCGTTTAAAGATTTGCTTAATACTTGCAAATTCTTTTGTAAGTATTCTTTTCAAATTCTTTTGTGTGCATTGATTTCTTGCGAATATTTGTACTTTTTTGTTTCTGATAGTTGACAGACACTCAATTTTAAATGGCTTCATTCACGTGTCACATGTCAACAAATTGTCAACCTTTTTGTCTGTGTTTTATATTACAACATGGCTAATTCACTATTGATGTTCAAGTTCAGAGGTATAGAGAAGTGGTGTATTTCTCTTCTGTATTTGCCTGTAGCTCAGGGTAATATTTATGCAACTGGTGGCAACAGCGAGGGCCAGCTGGGCCTTGGGGACTACGAGGAGAGAAGTACCTTTCAATTGGTGGAATTCTTTACAAAGCAAAGTCCAGTCAAGATGCTAGCCGCAGGTTCCAACACCTCAGCAGCTCTCACACGTAAGACAAAGCATTGGATTGATATATTTTTATGTATACTGTAGATAATTATTTACATTAATTTGCAACACACTTTTACTGGTTGTAGTCCATAAATGGTAAATGTATAATAAATGGATAATAGCTAAGTTTTTTTCCACAAGGGAGTTTTAATGACATTATTTTTCTTTTTGTCACTGTAGAGAATGGGACACTGTATGTGTGGGGAGACAACTCTGAGGGCCAGATTGGTTTGGGGAAAGAGAACAATGCCGTGAGGCCACAGAAGTTGCTTGTTGGACGTCCAATCACTTGGGTGGCCTGTGGATACTACCACTCTGCCTTGGTTACCGGTAGGATTTTCCTTTTGCTGACCCTCTTGGTCTCTGTGACTTTTCCTTCTAATGTTTCCAAGTAATGTTTTGGTTACAAAAGTGATTTTTGTCTTGTTTGCATACAAATTCAAGTGGATATCTGGACAGCACATAGGTGTTTTGGAACTTGATTTAAAATGGTCTCTTATTCAAATCTTGTTGTTGCTATTTCCAGGTAATTTCTAAGTGGTTTAAACTACAATTATTTTTCTTTTTGCCATTGTATTACATTCTGTGACACTAGTAAAAAGAATGTGCGACATGATCGTAGAAGTACTTTTTTGTTTTAATTTTATCTGGTAGCGATGGTTTTATGCACACCAAGCCATAATACACTGTAACTCAACTGTGCTGCTCAGGGGTGGAAATTAACTTTACAAAATGTGAACCTTTACCAGCCAGTGACAAATAAATAGTAAAATTCACCAGCCACTCAATAGTAAATCATCATTCTGTGTCCGAAATCTACCAGCCACTTTCATATTTTACCAGCATTTTGGCTGGTGCCAATTTCCATTCCTGGTGCTGCTGATTACATACATTGGACGATACAACCAGCGTCTCCCCAAAACCGTGACGATAGCAGGATGATGGCAGGCTGTGACTTGCAAGAGCAATACCTCCAGTGACCAAACGCTGTGAAGCATCCCTCTTTCCTTTGAAGTCCCACGTCATGCTGGGCTGACTCCTCTAACAGCTGTTGCTTGGCATCGCTTTGTGTCTGCAGTTGACGGGGAGCTCTACACGTTCGGAGAGAGGGACAGCGGGAAGCTGGGTCTGCCCACCAACAAGCTGGCCAACAACAGGGTCCCTCAGCTGGTGGAGGGCATCACAGACCGGGTGCTGCAGGTGGCGTGTGGTGGAGGACACACAGTGGCGCTCACAGGTACCAGGCAGAAGCCCAGTGTTGTACCAGGGGGGTAGTTTAGTGACTCACTCAGAGTGAATGGTAGTCTATTATCAGGCAGGTGGTAAGTGTAAGTAAGTGTTTTATGGGGGGTGATCGGGATAGTGAGAGACATTTTGATGCGAAATCAGTCTACAATAAATGTTATGAGTTCACTTACTCAAACTGGGAGCTGAATGTGTCTATTTTGATGGGAATAACTTATTTTTTACTGAGTAAAGCCTAATTTTAAGTGGAACAGCAACAGAAATGGCTGATAATAGACACTATGCCAATAATATACTTGCTTCCGCTAATTTTTTTTTTCTCCCCTCAGTGCAGTGAATGTTGTATCAATGCAGATGTGTGCAATATGTTTGATCTGTTTTTGCAATGTGTATCGTGTGTATGCTACTGGACACCGCAATTTCCTTTGGGATGAAAAAGTAACTCTACTCTACTAAATCTACTAATACACGATACTTGTGGATTAATTCCCCTAGTAAAACAAAACCATAAGGTGCTTCTATTAGGAGGTTTACTGCTCTCTCTGAGTTAAAGGTGTACTTCCACGAGAAACCGTTTAGTACTTGCTCTTTTGAAATATGATAGGTCACCCCGAGTTGCATATGCATGCTGCATATCAAAATGTTTTTCTATCCCCGTTTTCTATATCAGTCAAAACAAGACAATAGGCGGAAAAACGACCCAATGCTAAAAGTGCCTCCGGCGTGACGTAGACGCGGAGATACATATAAGAGAAACTGACCGAATGGGCTTTAATTAAATAATGTTAGCCTGTTTGACTGACAGGCATAAGATTAGCAGGCTAGTTGAATGACTGAACTGCATTTAGCCGGGCACTTGCACTGTTTTGTCATGCAAATATTACCATTCTGAAACGTTCATTGACAAACGGTCAGGAAGCGACTGTGCTTGTGCCATCTCTCCTTCCTCTTCGGATTCAGGATCAAACACATACGGCTGTATCTCCGTAGACATTCTGTGTGCAGTTTTAGCGCTGTCAAGTTGACTTAGCCCTTTACCACTCTGCTATCAAGTTGACTGTGGGGCAAAGGAAGCTGCAGGGAGCGTGCCTCTGGTGAAATCGTGTCGTTCTCCCCGCCCCACCCCCTCTACCAAACTAAAACATCCTGAAACAGAAGCACTAGAAAAATTTTTTTATTAACACCAGCGCACAGGGCAATTATTAATACTAGAGAACACCGCAAAATTAATGAAAACACGATGGAAGTACACCTTTAACATACTCAGGTAAGTGACTACACCTGCTTCCTGAAATACCCCCCAGGTCACCACCAGTAGTGGGCAACCTGGATTAAGAAGATATAATCCAGTCCCACATATTTGTTTCCATCCATCTATTCACTTAATCAGATGACTGCAATAATCTTAACTTCTTAATCAGATCATCTGTATTAAGTGCACATATAGAACCAGGTGATTTGGAATATGTTATTTGATTATAGCTTCTCAATCAAGGTTACCTTTGCACGGGTGGATCAGTAATCTCTTGAAAACATATAAAAGGGAAATCGAACGTCAAACAATCTTACAGTGAGAAAGTAAAAAAAAAAACACTGCCAATCTGTTTGGAGAACCTGCACACTGAAATCTGTGCAAATAACAGCCCCAATCTTTAGTTTCTCCCAGAAGTAAAATAATTTACTGAATGGTAATATAGATGTTTGTGGTGGTGTGGGTTATTTTGCTGTAGTGAAGGTTGTATGGTTTACTGTTTTGCAGAGGATGCACTGTACACATTTGGCTTGGGCCAGTTCGGGCAGCTTGGGCACGGGACCTTCATCTTTGAGTCACGGTTACCACGCACCGTGGACCACTTCCGCAAGGGTCGCGTCCAGCAAGTGGCCTGTGGGGAGAACCACACAGCTGTTATTACTGGTGAGCATCTTATTTCCACATCCACATTTTAAAGAACAAGCAGAAAAACTTTCGATATTTCCCATTAAATGAAAATCTGTGCATTAATATGACGTGTTAAAACTTAACAAAGAAAAGCGGTTTGATTGAAAAAAACAAACAAACAAACAAACAAACAAAAAACAAATGTGTCTGCTCGTAGAATGTGGCCTTCTGTACACGTTTGGAGATGGTCGTCATGGAAAGCTAGGGCTGGGAGAGGAGAACTTCACGAACCAGTTTAAGCCCACTCTGTGTCCCCGATTCCTCAAGTATCACGTTGAGGCTGTATGTTTTCTCTGGTCCTGCAATCAGATTTTCATTAAAATAAACAAATGAATAACTAGAACTAAGACTAAACAGAATGTGTCCAATATCATGTACGTTTGTGTATCTTCCTCTGTCTGTGACAGGTGACATGTGGAGGATGTCACATGCTCGTATTCGCCTCGCCTCGGGCGAATGTGGAAGAGGAAGTGACCATGGAGGAGGGTGACGTGACGGAGGACGTGTGGGAGAAACCCTACACAGAGTTGCTAGGCGACACGCTGGGGTCAACCACCCTTCAAAGGAGCCTCTCGGCCCGGGTGCGCCGGAGAGAAAGGGTAGGCATGCAAAACCTCCACTATCTGCGCCTACGCTGTACTGCCCTACAAAGGCAAAGTGCAGTAACTATGTGAACATAGAAACAGAGAAAAATGCCTTTAATGTTGTCATAATGCCCAGTCAGGCATGTTGTTGTTATAATAGTGATGATGCTTTTATGTACTTTCCTAATAGGAAGAAGCAAAAGATTAAGCATCAGAACTGAACAAAACATATCACTGAGTAATAATCTGTGATTTTCCTCATTCAGTTTGACCGTGCTGCCTATAACCAAACAAGATTGTTTTTAAAGCAATAGTACTATGACGAAAGTAGCCTAAATGTTATAAACTGATTATTTTTCAACATTATGAATGGTTCAGCTAACAGGCATGTTCTCAGTGAAGGAAAACTTACTCAAAGTGCTCAAAGTCTTTTCAAACAGAAACTTTGTCAGTGTGCACCATGCAAGTAAAAGTGTACGATGTGATGTAAACTGACAGACAGCAGCCAGGTATTAAACATTAAGTATTACTAACCATTCAATGCTGAATAGGCCTTAACAAATAGCCCAGAGGACTTTCCATGGTAGTAACCCATCCATAAAGGAACACTCCACTTCAAGGAACACTCCTTTTTGGCAAATAAGCTCCTGTTACAACTCCCTTAGAGTAAAACAATGGAGTTTTATCGCTTTTGAATCCATTCAGCTGACCTCCGGATCTGGCAGTAGCACTTTTGCTATTAGCTTAGCATAAATCAGTGAATCAGATTAGACCAGTACTGGCATCATCCCCAGCACTTTAATATCTAGTGGCCTTTTTCCTATTTGACTTTTTTTCTTTTCTTTTCTTTCTTTGTCATGTTGTAGGAGCGATCTCCGGAGCAGTTTGGGTTGATGTTCCGGACCCTTCCGCCCCTGTCCTCAGCCCCCCTCAGCACTACCTCTCTACCTGTTCCCAGCCACACCCTGCCGCCCCGGCTGCACCCCATGGACCTGGAGGAGCAGAATGAGCTTAACCTGAACCTTAACCGCGGCCGTGCCAAAAAAAGCGGCCTGTCCTCCAGATTAGGTAAACAACATAAAAATAAAGAGGACACACATAAATGTTCTTTTTTTCCAAGTTTACTTACTTTTGTTTAAAAAAATATTTTATTGTATTACGATGATAATAATATTATAATAATATTCAATAAAAACAGCTTAGGATGATTTGCTTGACTCATAATGATCTGTATTATAGTTTGGTTTTTACTTATTTGTATTTACCTTGACCAACAGAAAATTTTTTCTTCTAATTTTACAGGAAAGGTGAAAAAGGAGAAGTCCCAAGGAAAGATGAGCTCCCCAGCAGAAGCCAGCGATGACACTGAAAGTGTTAAAGATTTGGGCGAGACCACAGACATACTAAATGTTGTGAGTAGCAAATATCGTCTCAGCATCCTTTTGATATCAAGGCAGTTACCTAATGTAGACACCTAATTTTTAGCTGTATCAATGTAAATTTTAATCAGTGTGTAAAAGGAAATTGATCATATTGTATAATGTAAATATGTGATTTTGTAAATTCAGTGTTAACATTTAAAGGGGTGGTGATGTGATAGCCATGATCGTATGTGTGATACTCCTGCAGACTCATGTGATGCAGGTGGATCCCAGCGATCACTCACTGACTCTGTCACCCATGCAGAAGGTAGGACACACCAGTGATACGTCAATGATTTGGTCACCACTAAGATTTGTTTTGTAAAATTATTATTTAGTCAGACATAAGGGGCAGTTTAGGAGCACAGAAAAAGCGACATTACTGCATTTGCAGAAATTGATTACTAATGAAATTACTAAATGACTAATCAAGAAGTTATTCATTATAATTTTTTGCACATAGCATTAATACTGTTGAAAGGGTTTCACTGTTCACCCTGGGCTGCTCTGCACTGTTTCCTCTCATTTCTCTCTCGCCCTTCTTTTTTTTCCCTCTATTCATTTTGCTGACTGCCATCTTTTTTGTTTGCCTTCCAGCATTAATCAGCTTTTCTGCATGTTCATACATTTCTCTAACGCTTTCCCTCTTTTTGTCCTCTGCTGTCGGGCGCTGGGATTTAGAAGAAAGTTAAGCGTGTCAAAAGGCGTGGTAAGGTGCCCATGCCCCCCCATGACCGATACCCCAGTCCTGAGAGAAGGGACGGGGTCACCCCCAAACGGGCGGTGCCCCCAAAGCTGTTGAGGAGCTCCAGCTCTGGGTCCCTGCTGTCTGAGGGCTCGGCCGGTAGGGCCTCACGCCACAAGGTCCCTCAGCCACGCAGCAGCGGGAAGGAGAATGTTCTGGTGCCCACCATAGCTCAGTCTGGGACTGGAGCAGGTATAGGCAAAGGTAAACGGCCAGAGGAGGATATTAGCAAGGCAGGGTCTGAACCAACTCACAAGTCACCTGCGGTACATACATATACAAAGCGCTCAAAGCTGAAAGGTCAACTGATTCAGATGGCCAAACTTGTGAAATCTTCTTCGGAAAAATCTATGACGGCTAAAACAAAGGCCAAAGATTTTAGCCAGGATGGTAGTGATGAGCTAGGAATTAAACTCTCCACAAAAGAGGAGATAAAGCTTTCTAAAGACAAAAGTCAGTCAGTGCAAAAGAAAAGTGCAGCAGAGGAAGCTTCTGGAAAGGTGATGGGTGACAAAGGTCTGCTGAAAGACCCAGTCCAAGTAAAGAGCAAATTGTCTGAAGTGAAAGTAACACTCAAAGCCAAGAATGCACACAAAGCAAAAGACTTACCCAAAGCAAAAGACATACCTAAAGCAAAGGATACACCAAAAGAAAAGGATATTCCTAAAGCAAAGGACACACCCACAATTTCAGTCGTGAAGCCTAAACCAAGCAGTGTGAAAGTCAAGGCCAAAGACGTGAAAGGTGAACCACTGATGGTTAAGTCTCCGGAACTTAAGGCCAGGCCAGCTGAAAGGACGCCCAAAAGAGACTCTGCAAGTCCCAGGAAAACCAAAGAGGAGGTGAAAAGCAGTGAAACACCCAGATTAGCCGGTAAGACAGACCAGTCAGACCAGCAACAGATTTCTTTGTCACTCTCTGAAGGCAATAAAAAAGGGCGTAAGACCAAAGCTGAGAGTAAGGGTCCGATTGTGGTAGCTGAAGCTGGTGGAGGAAGCGGTAGGGAGAAGACACAGTCTGATGCTGACAGGAATAAACGATCTGAGACGCAACCTGATCCAACGTTGTCCCCAACTGGGACCCTGTCCGCAGTGTCATCCTTTGCCCAGGACCTGGACATGGAGACTGCAACCAACCTGGTGGTGAGGGCTGTGGCTGGCAGCCAGCAGTTCCTCTCCAGGCCACCAGGGGACAGCGTCTCAGCCCAGCACACCCCCCACAAGACGCCCAGCAGGGAGAGGTTTACCAAGCAGAGGGCCGTCTCCTCAGCCTCCTCCAAGAGCCAGGAGGAGCAGTCCAGCACCACCACCACCAAGCCGGCCAAGAGGACGGCGGTTAGCATCAACGTACGACCTGAGTCGGAGAGCTCCAACTCAGAGCAGAGAGAGGCAGAGGGTAGCAGGCAGGATGAAGGGGATGAATCAGCAGATGACACAGAAAAGGGGGGAGGGAAAAGCAAAAGGGAGGAAGACGAGAGCCAGGAAGAGACAGAGAGCGAAGGAGGAGTGGGGAGGTCAGAGACGAGAAGTGACACGGCAGAAAGCAGAACTCGTGTCGCTGTGAGTGATGATGATGACGATGATGACAGAGGCAGGGATGACACCACTTTGGGAGACATGACAGATGCAGAGGAGAGCGAGGCGAGGGAGGGAAGTAAAACCGCAACAAGTCAGGAGGGGGAAGATGACACTGCCACTGAGGGAAAGAGTGGCAGCTCGTCAGCAGAGGACGATGAAGAGGAGGAGGAGGAGGAGGAGGAAGATGAGAAATCAGGGAGTGAGGCTAAAGGGGCAGAAACTGATGATGATGATGATGATGATGATCAGGTAGAGGGACAGGAAGATGAGGGTGATGACAGTGAGGATGACGAAGAGGGAGAAGATGCTGAAAGTAAGTTAAGCGAGAGTGATGAGGAGAGCAAAAGTGAATCAGCTAGCGAGGCTGGAAGCCAGGGAGACAAATTAGAGTCAGAGGACACAGAAGAGGAGGAGGAGGAGGATGAGGAGGAGGAGGAGGATGTGACAGTAGAAGAAGAGAGCGAAAGGGAGGATGACGAAGCAGAGGGCAGTAAGAGTGAAGCAGAGGGGGAGAGTGGAGAGGAGGAGGAGGAGGAGGAGAGCAGTGCAGAGGAGGAAGAGGGGGCTGAAGATGACAGTGGGGATAATGAAAGTGAAGTCGAGCATGAGGAAGGCGAAGATGAACAGAAAGAAAGTGGAGAAGAGGAGGAGGAGGAGGAGGAAAGTGGGAAGGAAGAGGCTGAGAGTGAAGCTGAGGAGGAGGAAGAGGGTGAAGAGGAAGAAGAAGAAAGTGAAGAGGAAGAGGAGGTAGAGGAGGAAGAAAATGAGAAAGAAGGCAGCACAGAGGCTGATGATGATGATGAGGAGGAGGAGGAAGAAGAAGAATCAGAAGAATCAGAAGAAGAAGAAGAGGAAGAGGAAGAAGACAGAAAAGCAAAACCAAAGGTCACGACTCAAAAACAGCAGAAGGCTACCAAATCTTTAAAAGCAGACGCCAAAGCAGAGGCCAAACAGACTAGGCTGACCACTGCAGCTAAGGGTAGCTCACGTTCAGGGAAAAAGCGGTCAGACGGTGCCTCCCCAGAGTCCCAGCAGTCCCAGTTTTGGGAGGACGTCCTTCCACAGTACCTTAATTTGAAATGACCTTACTTCCATGACTGTGCCCTGTCTTTTATTTACTGTCTTCTGTTATTTTCTGCTTTTTTTTACATGTTCACCAATACATTACATGCTTGTCTTGTTTCTAGCACATGCTATACTGCCTTTGTGGCCTCATTTTTTTTGTTTTTGTGCTTTGCCATGGACTTTTGGATATTTCTTTTTTATACAACAAATTTCTCTCTCAGTAATGATTTAAATAAATATGCCATACCTAATCATAATATATTAGCAAAGGTTATTAAGTGGAATCCCTGGTCTTGCTTCAGTGGTTAGGAACCCACTTATTTAGCACTATTGAGCTGAGATAAATATTTGATAGCAAAGATATCAGGCAGCTAGTCTTAAGGATCTCAAGATCATTTTAAGATGCCTACAAGCATATAAGGACAATCAGCACTACATTGATTATGCTTTGCGGCAAAGTAAGCAGAGCCTAAAATAGATTTCATTAAACAGGGTTTCCTGGCCTGTTTTGTAACTACTGAACAACTTGCAGTTTGTTATGTTTTATTATTGAGTATTGTGTCAAACAAGACTGCTTTCTATGAAGGCTCACCACCTCTGCATATCTCATATGTCCAGTGCCTGTTAAATTGTTTATGATTTTGAATGTCTGTGTTGGTGGAAATAAACTGTATTTGTTTTTTTTCCTCTTTTAATAATTTGCTCCCAGCTGGTCTATTTGCAAGTTCTTTTTTAGAACTAAATAGACAGATCTATATAGAGCTTTTATTTCTGCACACAATAATACACACGACTTCACTATGTTCCTCATTCACCCTCTCTTCTCAACATTTCAGCTCATGCCCACAGTATATTCACTATAATAACACAACAACCAATCAGCAATAGAAATGTTATGTCACAACAGTATAGAAAACCACACAGTTAGGAGATAAAAAATTGTAATGTACAGTATGTACGTGCTTTGGAGAGTAATCGTGTAAAGCAACAGGCTTTGAAGACATATTGAAGGACTATTTGGCATTTCAAAATCTCTGTCTCATTTCACGGTGATTATTTATTGATGGGATTTGTTCACACAGCAGGTGAGATGATACTTGTTAATCTAGCAAGCTGTCAGTTTAGATTGCACCATTAGAGGTGTCAAGTGTGCTCCAATGGTGTTGTTTTGTGCACTAGAGTAGCGTGTCAGTAGTGAGTGAACGTGTGAAAGACGTGTGAAAGCTTATAGTCATAGTACCCCAACTATCCACTAAAGAGACAGAACGTCACTCCTTCTTCAAACTTCCTGTGTTAAATAGCAATCCTTAAGGAATACATGTGACTCCCTGACCCTGGAAACACCAGTTCTTGTTGTTGTTTATTGTTGTGTTGTTGTTGTTTTGTGTGTGTGTGTGTGTGTGTGTGTGTGTGTGTGTGTGTGTGTGTGTTTAATGTTCCATGTGTAGTTAGGCCCATGTGATATTTGTCTCTGTTCCACACATTCCTCAACCTGACTTCTAAATTGGTCTCCTCATACAGGACTTGGCAGACGAAACCTCTCAGGAGACCAGCGAGGTCGAAGAGATTAATCAAGAGGAAGATGAGGATGAAGAAGATGAAGGCGTTGAAGAAATGGAGGGCAGTCAGGAAGAGGAAGAGGAGGAAAATGACAAAGACAAGGAAGTGAAAGAGGAGGCGAATGAACAGTTAAATGATGCGGCTCCAGACAAATGCCACGACATTTCATCACCTCAGGTATCACAAAGGCCTTCATGGGCACCCAGCTGTATTTAAAAACAAACATACTGATCCTGCTTACTGTACAGAATAAGATGTTTCTTAAGGATACAGTATGCAGTGAAGCCAAACATTATTTTAAATGTTAGCAAATAGTTTAAAGTACAAATGATACTCTTTACACTATAACAATTACAGGCGCATCTCAGTCATTTGGAATATTGTTGAGAAGTTTATTTACTTCCTAAATTCAGTTAAACTCATATATTACCTCCATTCTTAAAACACAAAATGAAACATTTGCTTTGTTTGCTTTAATTTTGATGATTACAGCTTAAAAACAAAGTTCAGAATCTTAGATTTTGTAATAATAATAATAATAATAATAATGAAATATAGTTGTACTTGGTTGGGCCTGCTTATGCATTTCATATTGCATTGAAATAAATTAACTTTTCTTTGATATTCTAATTGATTGAGAAGTGCTTGTATGTGCCTGGACATTGCTACATCTTCCAACAAGACAACGACTCCAAGCACATTGCAAAACGTGTTGAAGCCACCCTCATCAAGAACACAGTTTGTCAGACTGTACAAATCATTTTTGACTACACTATTTGTTTTGTCTACACTATTTGTTGTCTCTAAGGGAGAAAATATTAAATTCAATTTGCTTCAGGTTTTAGAAGTAAGAATAATAGCTAGTACCATTTTTTTTTTTTTTTTTTTTGCAGGAAGAGGTGGAAAAACAGGAGACTGTCCCAGACGGCGCACTTACAGGTGTGTAGTGGAGCATGTTCTCCCACAGTGCAGAAATGAGGGACATGGGATTGATTCTGACACACATTTTTCCATGTTGTAGAATCTGAGGAGAAAGTAGAACCACCACCTCAAACGGCAAAGGATCTGGATGCCACCAAAGAGACTGTAAAGGATGTGAAAGATGAGAAACCAAAGAGCATATTTGGCTCAAACAGAACGGTATGTAGACACAGGACGCTCGTTACACGAGTAGATGTGTATAACAAATGTAACAAATCAAGAAGATCTGAAGTCACAGATTGTAATTTTAAGATACAGGCAGACTTGGTTAAATGACAAATTTTCTTTTTTGATCTTTTATGAAACAACAGGTGTTCAAAATGAATCTCCCCAATATTTATAGTGAAGATGACTACAGTATGTAAAGGTTACAAATAGGCTAGTTGAAGTTCACTTGCATCACTTCAAACCAGTATTGCCAAAATATCTGAAGTAAATGTGATTTTCTTATGTTTTAAACTGAAAAAAGACAGTGGGGTACCAAAATCTCAATGTTGAATTTGATTGAATTTGCATGATGTGCATTTTTACACACTTATCTGTGAGCCTCGTATACTAACAGAAATGTCTTCCACATCTGTGTGCAGCGATCTCTGTTCAAACGGCTGCCCTCCAGCAGACCTCAGCAGTCAGAGGAGAAGGTGGAAGGCTCGTTAGAGGAGACCAATTCACCGGGGAAGAAGATTGTGGAGGGCTCCTCAGTATCTGAACCGAGCGCAGGAGACACGAGTCAGAGCATCAGTAGCGAAACCCAGCCAGGAAAGAAGGCACCTGCTGGCAGGCGCTCACATTCAGCTACCTGCTCTCTCCTCTAACTACCCTCAAATGGTCTACCGGAATGCACATTGGGAGATTGCAGACTAAGTGCTGCAGACCTACAACATGACCACTAACTTTATTCTTAATTTTTTAATTAAAAATCACTGATTGGGTTTTACCCCCATTCTATTAATTATCTTTAATTACTGTCTTAATTGTACGCCTCTTCATAAGTTTTATAAGGAAGCAGTTAACTATTGTGGTACTGACACCTGAAAAGGCACAATTTCCTGTGGTGTGTTTTATATTTCAGGTGTGAATGTCTTTCATTGTGTGTTCATGCATTTTGAAGAGTGGTTTGTATTCTTATAAGAAATGTATATTTTCATAATGATTTATTTATGTTGGACATACTGCACACAGGCACTTTACTAAGTTTGTATTCAAAAGAACACTGAGTTGTGTAACTGGATGTTTTTTAAGCATTTTGTAACAGTTTACTGTATTGTATTTGAAATTCGTGATTCCAGTAAAGAGACGTGTAATCCATGAAAGTCTGGTCCGTTAGCACCTATGAAGGTTATGCCTATGAAGGTACCGCAAGACAGATTTTGTCTTTTATTGCCTATACTGCACTTCACCAGTATGTGGCAATGTTTCCAAGTGCGTGACACAGTAGAAAGCATGTGGCAGGGCTTGAAACTCGTCGATTTTACTGAGGAGGCAGAAACAGGAAATTGTTGCGGCGTCCAAGTCAACGGGAAAACGTAGCAAGCAGATTGACGAACAAAACCTACAGTGTTTGCTTATCTACCGGTGGAAAATATGGAGGAATACCATCCTGGTGATGAGGTAAAAGTAATTTAAGCACACTGATAGTAGTTATTTGTTTAAGGAACAAATAAATGCAAGTGTAAGGTCGCCAATGAGCACAAAACCGATTAAGCTAGCATCCAGCTAGCCATGTTAGTTTGCTCATAAACAGCAAATTAGGTATTCCTTTTTGTTACAGTAGTTGATGGCAAAGACATGTAAAGTTACAATAAGCCTACCGATTGTCTATAATTTTACTTATTTATGAAGAGCCCCCAAAACAAGGGGACGATAGAGGGTGTGGTCATTGCTCCTGACGCAACGACTGTCAAATCTGGCTTGCTGTGTATTGAGGCAGTTATTCGACAACAGCTAGTAAATAAGTATTAATGTCAACGTTGCAAACCCTGTGAAATAATCATGTTTTAGATCTTAGATTATAACCAATCTGTATGGACAAATATAAGTTATAATCAAAGCACAAGTACAAAAGATTGTAAATTAGCGAATCTTTGACTTCAACCCGTGACAGCCTATCTCACCCAAACTGTGTGAATAATTATCTGTAGTGAGAGTAACAGCATTTAATAACCACGTGATGAAACAGGCCGCTTGTCTCCGTTATGGTATCCCAAAAAGGCGGTGTAGTGACTAAGCAAATTAACTTTTCTCAGAGTAGCTGGTAAACATCCTAATGGAAGAGTCTTATGGCTTCATTATCCTAATTATAGGGTTGTGCTTTTAGGAGGTTAACTATTTGCTCAGAGTTAACATTCCTATACAAGTGACTAATCCTGCTTTCGGGAATACCACCAGGACTTCAGACGTGATCTTCACGAGGAGGGAGCTTATCTATGTACAAAGCTTGGGGGTTGGAGAAAAGCTCACTTTTTTGTAAAGCAATAAAAGGTTGATGAATAAAGTAGGTCACACTAAGTTTCTCTTCCTTTGATTTGTCTTTGACAGGTGGCTTTCAACCCTGATGAAGCAAGTAACTGTGTGAAAGAGGTAATCCCATTTATATCTAGTAATGATTTCTGCGCAGCCAGAAAATTGATTGCAGTACATTCATAGGTAATGAGGAACTGAGGCAAAATATGAAGTGTTCATTATATAGTGAATGATATGGGGAACAAAACAATGTAACTCACATCACATCCTGTATAGTGCCCTATATAGTGAATGAGCAGACATTTTGAACACAGCCTAAGAATAAAGTGGCCTTAAGTGCTGAGCTTGTGCTCTCATGTAGCCCCTTGTAAACTAAATCCCCTCAGGTATAATACCTCCAATTGTGTGAGCCTCCTTTGTTTTAGAAATGCCTTTCCATTAAGTCAGATGACTGCTGATGCATCACTGCATGTTCTTATCCCACTTTTTCTCAGTGCATTGAGGGTATCATTGGCGGTGTAGACTACAGCCAGAACAAAGTCAACCAGTGGACCGCCACCATCGTGGAGCACTCCCTCACTCAGCTTGTCAAGCAGGGGAAACCTTTCAAGTACATCGGTAAGGGATAACGTAGACACGGGTTAATACTAAAAGTAACAGCTCAGAAGCTCTTAAGGATTCTGATGAAGATGCGCTAGCATTGAAACATTAGTCTTCTTGTCTGCTGTGCACCTTAGGGCGCTTTCAGACCTATAGTTTGATTGTTTTGGTCCGCACTAGTCAGAAAAATGTTACAACGTAGCAAACAGACGTGGGTACGGTTTGCCTTCACATATGCATAGTTCTAAACTAACCAAAATAGTCCGCGAAGACCATCGCCACCGGAACCAGACTAAAACGTGCCACTTTCTAGGGCTGGGTATTGTCAACAACCTCACGATACAATACGTATCACGATACAGGGGTCACGATACGATACGTATTCCGATACATGTTTATCCCAATACATGATCTTCAAGGCAATACATATCCCAATATTTTACATTACTTTACATACATTTTTTTAAAAACCAGTCATATGTATACCCAAATTATTTTTTTATTATGCTGGATAGCAAAAATGCCAGACTGCAGTGCAGTTACAATGTAATGCTGCCTTTGAACTCATAAACAGTGGCAATAACAACAACAGTTGATCTACATGATCTGGTTTTAAAACACTTATCTCAGCTGTAAATGTAAATGTAGGACAAAGAAATGTAAAAAGGACTGACTATAAATAAATATGAATGCTGAATGATGAATGAATGATGAATAAATGTGAAATATCGATACTGACCCCTCCGTAACGATACGTGTATTGTGAAGAGGCCCGCAACGATATATTGCCATATCGATATTTTGAACACACCACTACCACTTTCGATAATAATAATGCACTACACTCTACTGTTCCGTCCAATTTGGCTTGGTTGCTGTCACACCTGAGGACTGTACCAAAGTAGGGCAGATAAAGCGATCCGAGACCACCCCTTTTTAGTGGTCTCGGACCGGTTGATTTGGTGCGCACCAAAGTACTGAGATTGCATTCACACCAACGAAAACGAACCGAACTAAGAACTTCTGGTTCGAATGGGACGTTTGGTGCGCACCAAATGCTGTCAGTGTGAAAGCACCCTTAATTAAAATGTAAGTTACGCTTATATCTGTGTTGCACTGAATTTGGTACAGTACTTTCATTATCAAGACTTTATCTCATCGTTAATGTACCAGACTTACACAGAAGTGTGGTGGATCTACTCCTTTTTGAAATGGGTTAATTCTAGTTAGCCTTCAACAGAAGCAGTTGAACACAGGTTAACCTAACACAGTCACATTCATAACACAACTGTTGTGTTTTGTGCAGTGAACTGTGCCGTCATGCAGAAGAGTGGCGCTGGTCTTCACACAGCCAGCTCCTGCTACTGGGACACAACAACTGATGGTCTGTGTTTTCCTAACCACCACACACACACAAACACACACACACAAACTCACACACACATGCTCACACACACATACACTAGAGGTCAACCGATATGGGTTTTTTCATGGCCGATACGATACCAAGTCACGGTCAGCCATGGCCAATATAAGCTGCTGATTTTTTTGGGGGCCGATATGAGCTGCCGATTTTAGAAGATAATTACATACTTTCAGTATTTCCATTGTAGTTGCAGTCATTCATCTAATGATGCTGTCAATTAATGGAGAAAAGTCATAATACACCTGCCATCCTTGCTACAGGATTAACAAAATAACATCAAGAAAACACTTCTGCCTCGCTCTGGGCTGACAGATGTGCATCTCTATAAATTGGCCTAATATTACATGGATATCGGACGAGGTGTTTAAAAATGCCAAATATCAGCCCAGCATATTGGCTGAGAGATATATCAGTCTATCTCCAACACACACACACACACACACACAAACTTGCAATTGTTATGTGTCTGAAACTGAGTGAGGACTGTATATGCCATAGATCAAATACAGCTCCAAAAACATGGCATTGCCTGGAAATTCAAACACTGTCACATGATAAAATATCCATGTAGTTTAGTGCAGCTTGTTTGTATATTCTAGCTGTTTGGAAATCTGGCCCAAAGGAATATAGCATTTTGCCACCTGTTTTAAAGGACCTGGTTTAGAGGAGAGCCAGATATCCCAGGTTCAGAAAGCAAAAGCCCTGCCACATATTTCTTCTAGCCAATACACTCAACTAGCTGATTTTAATTAGCACAACTCTTAAAACAAGCAGGTAAGCTAATAGAATAACTTTGCTGTGTTAACACCACAGGCAGAGGGTATACATGGCAGGACTACGTAGAAAGTTCAGGAAGGAAGCTAAGCAATGCTTTGTTGGGCCAGTCAACCTCTAGTCCAGCAGTGACAGTTGTTCCCTCGCCTGCAGGCAGCTGCACAGTCAGATGGGAGAACCGCACCATGTACTGTGTGGTCAGCGTGTTCGCCGTGGCCGTGACCCTCTAACCGACCTCCGGACCAGCCCAGTCCAGCCCACCCCTCCTCACCCCACAAGCCCTCCGGCGAGCGACTGAGACGACCGAGATCAACACGCACACAGACACAGAGGGGAGCAAACACCAGCGCTTCTCAACGGTTTGCTTGTTCAGCTGAACAATGATCGTGACTGGTGACGCTCCAAAGACTGATGCACAGAGCGCCACCCACCATCCCCCACCCCCCCTCTCAGAAGATGTCATTTCCTTTTGTGCGTCCGTGGCAACCGATCATCCAGTTTCATAATATTGCTGCATTGCTTAGCCTTTCATGCTAGTGTACAGTAACCATAGCAGTTATTATTGAAATACTTTTGGGGGTGTTTTGGAAGTTATGCAGACTTCTTTGCTTAGCACATATGCGATGGCCAACATGTATATTACTTTAATGGATGGATTTATTCTAGTTCAAGTGTAGCTTGTGTTATTGATAATTTAAGATGCAGGTTTAGATGCAGTGGTGAGGTGCAAATCTAATTTATTCCAGACCTCTTCCCTTTTACTTAAACTCCATGTCATTTAAACCTTTGTGAAATATTAACCACACATATAATTATGTACAAAATGCAAACAGTTTTATTAGTACAATTGGCAATGGACCACAAAACATTAAGGATTTTCCTGTACCAGTCCTTCCCTGTACTTTTCCTCTCTGGAAATGTATGTATGTAACTGGCATTTGATTGAATTTCGTGTTTTGGTTTGTAAACAAACTCATCATGTCAGACTCCGTTCAAGTGACCATATGTTAAATAAAAAAAAAAGATCTTTACGTTTCTGGTGGTGTTTGATTAAAAGGTTAAGGGTAAAAGGCAGTCCATTGGTTTTGCAAAGGGTGTTGATATTTTTAAAGGTTGTTGATATTTCAGTTCAACAGCTGATAAAATGCCCTTTTATTTTCTGGGACCTTGAGGCATCACGCTTACTAACTGGAAGTGTTTATGGCCTGGATACGGTGTTTTTACCTCATTTGTACAGCAGGGTAGGGCTGGTTTAAGAAACTCTGAGAAAGTCAGATTGACTGTTTTTGCTAGGAAAAGGCTCCCTTAATGGCCTAGAAGTATGTCGGTGGCAGCAAGAATTGCTGTTGGCATTCTCCGAAATAGTAAAGTGCTGAAATGCCTCCTTTCAAATCTATAAAATCTTGGGTACGCTTCATTCTTACAATTTTGCAGGAGCAACAATTGCCAAACAGCATGAGCCATATTGATCACATCATATTCGTTATCTTTTTCCAAAGTGTTCTAAATTAATAGATCATTTGATCATTCTTTGTGAAGATAAAAGGGAAAGTGGTTAGTGAAAAATGGCAGACTATGCCCTTGCAGCCTATCTCACTCTGAATAGAGTTGATTAACCCTGTGATGGGGGGCCATTTAGGTTTCAGAGCAGCCTCTCACTGCTCAATTCATTCCTAGTGTGGTCCTTCTGTGCTAAGTGCTACTCAAAGCATCATCACTGGTGCTTGAGTCACCATGACAACTGCTGAGAAGCAAAAAAATAAATAAAAAAAGTCTGAAGTTCTGATTATTTGGTGGTCGTGAGTATGAGCACAGCTGCAGATCTCTACTGAGCTGGTCCCTCTGTTAGCATACCATTAACACACTGAATGGTTAAAAGGCAAAAAGGACACCGTATATCCAAATGCTGCTTAACCACTGTGAGGGGAGAGTAGGAAACTCTGGTTTTAGTGTGTGGTGTTTTGGTGAAGAAAATCTGCCACTGGCATAGTCACAGTTAGTTACCATAGCAACTATGCCAACATGTTGAGTCATCAAATGGAAGAACCTTAACTTTCCTAAGTCTCTTTCTTTTTTCATAAAATATAAGCCTATAGGGAAAACCATTCGAACCTACTGTTTCTCTCAAAATACACATATGCGTCCAAATCCCACTGACAAAGTTTAAATAGAGATAGCCCTTTGTTATTTCACAAATAACATTGCTGCAAATTCATTTTTAACACTAGTATCCTTGGTGTGACTGCTTTGAAGTCTGTATTCACCAGTGACAAAACTTGCAAAAGAAACTCAAACGCATAGAGGCACTACGAAAGAGGAACAATGCAACAAGTCATGGACTTTCCAGAAGGAGAAGCAGAAGGCATGAAACAGGTAGCCTGTAATTTGTGTGGTGGACCTAAATGTTTCCTCATATGTTTGTGCAATAAGGCTTTTCTCAATGTTTCACAACAATGGAGAAAGCAAAGCATCAGTTGTGCTTGGGCTTTTGCATGATTTAGTTCCTCTTTAGAGCCTAATTATACTGAAATATTTTGCAAATACAAAAAGGGTGTTTTCACGCATGTATGCAAGATCGTGGGATAACCACTACTTCTAAATCAAAAGGTAAAACGATGAGTTGAATGTGTAAAAAATATATGTGTTATTAACACGTTAGTAAATGCATGTTAATAGACCTAAAATGTTGTTATCGAATACATTACATTTCAAAGCTTAAACATCAAACATACCTCTACATCACACAAAATTCAGAAAGCGCTTAACAATTCTAAGCTAAGCCCTTAACTTGTAAGCAGTGCTTCTGTTTTTCTATACACAGTAAACTGTAACATTATTTCAGCAAAGTGCTTACTTCTGTTACTTTACCTTTCAAGTATAACCGGCTCTCAAGTAACATTTGCTAATCTTGATTTAAGGTTTTATATGTACACTGCCCGTTTTTATCATAGGCTTTCAGATATTAGGTAGCTGTCTAGTCTTTAGCAGGGGCACAGCCAAAAGAGGAAAAGTTAGGACAAATTTGAGGTCCCAGCATTCACAAGGCCCCCTATAAGGCCAAGATTAGAATTATGATTCATAACAAGGGCCAGAAATTATATTTGTTCATAAGGCCCGAAATTTCCAGCTGAGCCCCTGGTAGGCCTAATCCCATTTTCCCTGACCTTCTGAGAGACGTCACAACCGCCAACTTAATGTCAGGTATCACCCTTATTTGCAGTGGCATGTCTGGGGCAGAACATGATGGATCTTAGAAATTTTCCTTGTTGAAGATGAACTTGACAGAAGACTCAGGGTTGGACCGGCATTGTCTCTCCAAAGTCTTGGCCAGCGCTGGTGGACCGCACAGGAACACGCCCACCTTAGTCCTGCTCAAACATACACGCAGAGGAAGAGTGACACATCAGAAAACAAATCCATCCTGCCAGCCACCAGCAACATAATTGAGGAGCCCACGGCAAAAACGGCCATAGTCACAAAATGACATTTTTCAAGCTACTTCGCCTATTGGTAGTTGCATTGAAACCACAGCTTTTTCAAAAACAATCCTATGAACACATGAGCACAGTCTTGAGCTACAAGAAATAAAAAATAACAGTTACTTATAAAATCAAATCAAATCACATTTTTCTAATCTTACATTTTCTCAGTTTCTGCATTTTCTTAACCTGTCTTTGTTTGCAGTGGACTCCTCAATTACATTCTCTGCCTGTGATCATTTAAGACTAACAAATGTATTGTTGGGGGCTGTATGACAGAGCTAAACGTACCCTGGATGGTTTTCCGCAACCATACTAAACTCATTCTCCCAGTTGGGTCTCCCGTAATGGGTCTTTTGCTTCAGTCCAGTAATCGGGTCATTGACGGCCTCATGGTGAACCCGGAAGTGTGCAGCCTACGGGGAGACACGTACCACAGCCATAAACATATAAGCTGACTGGGCTCACTGATAAACATGAGCCACTTGTAGTAAAATATTAACAGAACTTTATATGCACTGACACTTGGGAAACTTCCAGTATGCTAATTTTGAATTTTCAGTTCCTCAAAGGAAACTATGCCCAAATGGCCCAGATGACATCAGCCAGGGCACAGCCAAGGAAGGAAAATTAAGTATGATCCTAAGGGTCCAGCATTGACAGAGAGCACTTTCAGGACACATTATTATTATTATTATTTACAATATGAGTGCCCAAAATTATTTTCTTTTTATACGGCCAAAACTTTCTAGTGGCCATAGATGTCAAGGCGAGAACACCTCTGACCTCGGATTCCTTCCACCTGGTGAGGTAGATGTTGTTGCTAAGGAAGTCACTCATGCCCTTTTCCATCATCTGCTCCTCCAGGCTCTGCAGCACATCGGCGAACCACTCGAAGGCCTGCGTCTCCGGGCACAGCCAGTAGAAGTAGATCTGCAGAGAGTTTCAGGTGACAAAACATTAACATAGGGTCAAGGTATTGTTTATTATGTGCTCTGTAAGGGGCTGCTTCACAAGACAAACAAAGGGAATTGAATGTCTAATCCTCTGAAGACAGTGCAGTAATAGTAAGATTAGAAAGCTAGAAATAAAGCTCCAGGAATGGTTTTTAAAAAAAAAAGCTGTTTTAAGGTGTCTGTGTGAGGAAAATGTAGAGATAATCAAGGGCACCTCGCTGGGAATTCTCACCTTCTTGGTTAAGACGTCAGTGTTGTTTTGGACATGCTTGTACCACACAGATTTCAAGATGGATGCAAAAGGGGTGACTCCGATGCCAGCACCCACCAGCATGACCACATCATAGCGGAAAACATCTTCACTCGCAGTTCCAAATGGTCCGTCCACTGCAATCCTTGAAAGACAGAAATACACATATTACTTGCATTGCTTATGAGATTGCAAAAGCCAGTACAAAAAAGATACTTTCACATCACAGAATTTCACATCTCACCAAAATACAGTTTCACTGTTCCCTTTTTTAATATTAAAATTTTGGCAAACCCCAATTTACCCATATCCTCTTCTGTCTGCACATTCCGGTATCAGTAATAACTAACATCTGCATGAAAAACAACAGTGACTTAGATGTACAGTAGTCAATGTTCCCATTTGTTTATTACACATCCAACTTGATATATTGATTTAACATTAGGAAAAAAAAACATTACTGAAATCCAATAATCAATTACCATCTTGCACATTAGCTAGTTGGTGTTATGGAACCACACTCTCACACAATTATTAGCTGTCTACAGATCGTCAAGCAGCACATCTCTTTTTACATGTAATCAATTAAATTAACATGCAGAAACATTTGGATTTCTCTTCAAATAGTTTTTCTTTCATAGATAAAACTAATAGTGTTTGTGCTTTTTCACTGAAAGCCATTACAGTAAAGGCAACGCTCTTTTGACATTCAGGGCTGGCATGGACCAGTGACTGAGACCAGGGCTGTAGTATAGGGTTAACACAAGTGAACAGTGGAACAGTGGAAATACAGTTTATCCACCCATCCTAGGGTTTATCCATCCAACAGTTTATTCACCTTATAATATAGTGAATACACCAAATATAACTTGTAGCATTCCGAAATCACACTACAACATTTACATTTACAACATCTGCACTAGAGACCATTTAACACCATTTTAAAACATCTGATTCCATACAGTGTGACCACCTTACCTTCATAGTTAACCCACCCTTAATTTTAACACTACATCCTTAACTAAGACCATGGCTAAGAAGGATGTGCATTACTTGGGCAGTTTCCAGGCATCCTGGAACTCATTCTTGTCGCCTCCACAGGCTTTGAGCAGGCCCTCGGTCCAGTCGCCCACGATGCGGATATGGACGCTGAAGTGGTCCTCTTCCGGGGCCGAGGTCAGCGTGAAGGGGTGCCACTCGAGCTGCGAGACACTGGGACACTGAAGGGAGACATACTGCCCCACCTCCATCTTAAAGCCCTTCTTCTTCATCTGCAGCTCCAGTGTTTTAGATGGGTGCATGACCACCTACGGAGAACAAAGCTATGAAGGCACAGTGTACTCATCAAACTATTTTTCTATAACAAATCTAACAAACTGGGGAGCAGCTGTGGCCTGGTGGTTAGGGAGTTGAACTTGGTGGATCGGAGGGTCGCAGGTTCAAATCCTGTTCCAGTAGGAAGTTTGGGAGTGGGGGTGTAAACAACTAGTGCTTTCCTGCACCCTCATCCATGGCTGAAGTGCCCTTGAGCAAGGCATCTAACCCCACACTGCTCCAGGGACTGTAACTGAAACCCTGTACCTACTAAATAACTGTAAGTCGCTCTGGATAAGAGCGTCAGCTAAGACACTACAGTTGTGGTTGAAAGTTTTGGCACTTTCACTGCCAAAATGGTGGTAAACCCAAATTAACCCATATCCTCTTTCGTCTGCACTTTCCTTTCCATTCTAACAAACATTTGCATGCAACACAACATTAACCTAGGTGTGCAGCAGTCCTCCCTTATTTTCATTACACATTTCTCTTAAGTAAATGTCTATTATTTATCCTATGTTGATTATGTACAGTAGTTACACTGAAATGATGTTGGATGATGTTTTGTACCATGCAGGGCAAAACATAGAGCACCAATGAAATTTTAATGAATTTTAATGAAAAATTAAATGTATTTATCTAGTTAAGGTAGTCATAACAAAATGCCAGCAGGCTGCTGATCGAATAATTATCTAGAAACAACCAGTAGGCTGCAGCTTTGAAAAATGATCTAGAAACAATATGAGTCTTCCCTAGAAAGACTAAAATTGCATAATTTGCAAAACACACCCCCTTGGCCATGAGTGTATTTTCAATCATGATGTTATCATCCATGTTATATAACACTGACTCACCTTTGTGATGACCACTTTTTGTTGAGAGCGCCAGAATCTCACAAGCCTCTCACACAGGTACAGAAACATGGGCGCCACCACCCATTGCCAGGTCTAAAAAGAGCACAGAAGATTTAATGACCAAGGGTTACATGTTTTCTCTTTATCCAGATTTTTTTTGAGTTTAAGTTCCTCTTACCCCTGGCGGATTCCCAGCAAATACTGGAACAGTGCAGAAAGTTCCATTCTTCCCCCATTCTTCAAAGTGTGCAGCGCATTTAAGAGGGTTATTATCTTTTACATCATCTTTCGTTTGGCCACGTACAATGCGTCTTTTTAAACAAAAGCAAAAGAATCATGTTACCTTAAAAATTTTCTTGGCTCATGAGAACATTGATATACCTCTTCATGTATCATTCAAAAAAAACTATCTAACTTCGCATTTTCTTAACCAGGTTAGCTGATTTACTGCATTTTAACAAATCTATCTACTTGAACAGAACATGCCATGGCAGAGGAGACACCCACCCTACACCATGTAGGACAAGGCCAATGAAGAACACCACAAAGAGGTGATGCGTGTACCAGAACACCTCGAAGTATGACCTCCGGATGACCTCCATGGAGGAGGTGATGATCAAGATGAGGGCCAGGGTGATGACCACCCCTGTCAGGCCAGCGATGGTGGTAAACATCACGATGGTTGGAGTCTGAGAGACAATACAAAAAAAGGAAGCCATTACTCACCTTAAATGAGTGAAAAACATCAATAGTTCCCCAATCTGATTCAGACCAGATTTTTGAGGTAGCACCGTCAGACTGTTGGTCTGCCACGATAAATGCTAACGGTAATGACATAATTTGCAGACAACTGCACTGCAAATCACCATAATCACAAGCTCTTGTGTTAGATAGCTGCTCCCATGTTCTATTAATGGATTTTGCCATAATGGTGCGCGTGTGTGTGTGTGTGGGGTGGGATGAGGTGGGGGTGAAAAGGGGTGGTGATGCACCAAAGCACCATGGCAACAGCATACGGAAGCAGCGGGATAGGGATTACACAACCATAACAGCGCAACACACTGATGCACCTTCCTGCCAGACAGAAGGCAGGTCATGCACTCATGTTAGATATCCTCAGCTGCCTTCGAAAGGATCTTGTTCCTCTTTGTGGCTCTATACACTACGACCTACAAGCACCGTTTTTTTTTTTTTTTCCTTTTTAAGTGCTGGCGTTTCCTCTTTCAACCCGCTATTATGGCTTGAAAAAGCAGGGACTTATCTAGAACTAAAATACTAAAACTACTAAAAGTGCTATTGGTTTGCCTTTACAGAACCAAATAACTGATATCAAGTACTCTTGGAGGTTCTTCGTGTGTGTGTGTGTGTGTGTGTGTGTGTGTGTGTGTGTGTGTGTGTGTGTGTGTGTGTGTGTGTGTGTGTGTGTGTGTATGTGTGCGTGTGTGTGTTTAAATGTAAATGTGTGAGCTGTATAGTAAACTATTTTGTCTTATTGTTATCAGTTCCACTGCATGCTTTGTCAATAAAGGTTTGGCCATTGTAGCTACAACATACCTAGATTCTGCACACAATTATTTTTAGAATTTTTTTTTTAATTGTATTTTCTGATAGGGTATTGCCACAAGGTGTGGCCATTAAATATTAAAAGTAACACTAATTTAATAGTAATCAAAAACATTTGTCACTGTTGTACTGGTATAACTTGCATATACTAATAGTTCCACCATTTATGTCTGCATGTCATATGATCTTTGTAAAAAGACAAAGAGAGAACAACAAATATTTTGTAAAAGAAATATTTCCACTCACAGTTTCATTGCTGCGAATGGGGTTGAGGAATGAGTGGTTGTCTCCGTTGCCGATCTGTGAGAGCACGTAGGGGAGCTGGCTGCTGTTCCCCAGCAGCTGGGCATCCATGAACCGCTCGAAGTTAAACAGGTGGGCAATGATGTGAACCGCTGTCAGCCGTCATCAAAGACACAGGACAACAGTCACACTTATCGGTTGATCTGTTTTTAGGGCACGCTCGCTTGCTTGCTTGCTTATGGCCAGATAATTTGTCGATTGCAAAAAAAAAAATACTATAGCTTACAGTATTAAATAGCAATGGTTAATATGGCTTCAGAGAAGACAGTACAGCACATTTATTCCAGCCATTCATTAAATCATCTGATTCTAGTTTGCACAACTCTTCAGACAGATAGAGAAGTTCATTATTAAAAATAATCCACCGGTAATACACCGGAAGGGAAAAAAGGTGATTTGAAGTATGTGGTAGTATATCGTAGCTTCTGAATCCATGTTGCCCATCAATGGTGTCAAAGGTACTGATATGCAATGTTTCATTGTAGGCTACATAGGAGATGGTTTCAAAAACATGTTTTTGTTACATCAGGGATAAATGCTTTACAATGTATATGGTTTTAAACGTGACTTCTGCTTGAGATTGTGACTGGTTGTGCTGTTGCTTAGTAATACCTGTGTGAAAAGCTATCATGTAGCCAACCAGCTTGTGGAAGGTGATATTCCTGTCAAGCTGTCGAGCTGCAGTCCGGCTACAACTCTACAATCACACAGACACACAGGATTCAGGATTTAGAAATACCATCTGAACACATTTAGAGTTGTTACATAATATCAATTTCATTATCTTTAAAATTAACATTTTAAAAAGAGAAGTAACATCTTCTCTTACTCAATAACACAACTTCCTTGTGGGTCACCGCCCCAGTGCACTTCAAATGAAGACAGTTTCAGGCACTTATTGATTTTAACAGGTGTTTCCTAAAGGTTTGCCTCTTGTTTATGCCTCTTTCTGTCATAAACACAAACACTTGCACTAAGAACACTTGCACACAGGCAAACCTGAATAAAGCCACGTAGAATAACACAATAACACAACTTCCTTGTGGGCAACCTCCCCAGTGCTCTTCAAATGAAGACATTTCAGCCACTTATTGACTTTAAACAGGTGTGCCTCTTCTTTATGCCTCTAAATTCTGTCTCTTTCTGTCACACACACACATACATGTCGGTGGCTGTGGCCTAGTGGTTAGTGGAGAGTTGGTCTTGGGATCAGAGGGTCGCAGATTCGATTCCTGCACCAGTAGGAGAATTGTGGGTAAGGAAGTGAATAGTCTGTGCTCTCCTGCGCCATCAAAATTATGCCTCTAAATTATGCCTCTTCCTGTCATAAACACGCATACACTTGCACTAAGAACACTTGCACACAAGCAGACCTGAATGGAGCCTCGTAGGAACGACAGCAAGTTGCGGCAGACTGGCAGCAGGATCAACATGCAGTTGAAATTGAGGCAGGCAGCAGGTGCTCTGGCCCAAGACAGGGCATGCTGTGAGGAAGAGAGACAAAAAGTGATCGAAAGAGAGAAATAATTAAAAAAAAAAGGGTGGATAAAACAGAAAGCTTTCACTTCTGCTTAAAGTTCACTGTTGGTTTTGTACACCTGGCCTGACTGCACCCAACCATGAACCAGCAGCAGCAGAAATGCAGTCTACCAGTAATACATTTAGAATCTCACAAATTATGTGAGTTACTCTGTCATTCACCGAATGTCACATCCTACCCAGTAAATGTTTGTGCTGAACTCACAATAAATACAACACAGGGACAAATGTTTAAGACTACTAACTATACTAGGACACATGAATATTAACCAAAACGGTGCATCAAATATGTTGATAAAGAAATATGTACTTTATCCGTTAAGCTCACAATGTATAACAATGAAGTTATGAATGTCCTAAAAGTACATCCAAAACCAGAGTCCATTTAGCACACTTACCCCAAGAATAACTCGAGTGTAGTAAAATCTATCAATGAGGAAAGCCATGTAGAAATGTACAAAGAGGAAAACATTGAGTCCGAGCCATACAAGCTGAAATAAATAAATAAATAAATAAATAAATATCATTACATCACTTTCTACTGAAAAGTCATATTATTAGAAGGCTAAATTTGGAAAGGTTAAAAAACTGTCTAGTAGTCTACTCACTATGACAAACATGGAAACACCCTCATTTGCCACAAAGTTGCCCATCTTGACACCAGGGTAGAGTGAGTGTATGTATGAGTGTGTGTGTGAGTGTGTGTGAGCAAGAGCTAAAGTGAAACACTGTGCAAGCTTCTGAAGGTTGGGTATATATAGGAAATGATGAGACCAGGAAACGACAGCCGATTTCCAGTCTTAAGCCACTGATTTGTGCCTGCACTTTGCTCTTCAGACATGCCCCACCTCCTCAGAAGGGTGTTGTTACTTCAGCCTCTTGATCCATCACTTCCCAATAACGCTTTACGAACGCACTAACTTAAAAGGAAATGCCTTTATCACACACCCAACTCCGTAACAGGTGCAACCATTGACTTATGATTAATGCTTCTTCTATGTCCTGCTATATTACGCCTACCACTTTTTTTTATTTGCACAAGTAGTAGTACCTACGTTAAAAAGACAGATGCAGTATCAACAGTATTTGATACTGCATCTGTCAAGCAGCATGTTTGAAGGCAATGGCATGCCTAGTCCTCAAGGCTGTTTCCCTGGTTCTTGGTTTTGGGTTCACTTTGGTCCAAAGTAACTGTTGTCAAACAAAGAAAGAAAAAGTAGGACCTCCCTACTGACCAAGGCACTCCTACAATAAAATTATTTTAAGAATGACGTCCTGCTAAAACTGCCTGCGCGTAGGGATTTGTGGTTCAGCCTGCCTCAGAACATGGCATTCTTTAAATATAGACATTTTATTCAGCGAGTGCTTTGGTTAGTGGAGATTTTTTTCTCGTTTTCTGTCTGATAACAGTAGTAACAGTACTATTGTGCTTATAACAAAGACAGCGTATCTCTTGCCATTATGGGTACTGAGAAAAACTCTTCAGCCTGGAGAGGTAATGAGCTTTTTCAGGGAAATGAAACCGAAGCAGTGGCTCAACGTTCTGCTGTGATATTTCCAACTGAATGAGCCCATGTAATTTGTATGTTCCAAGAGAAGGCATTATAAAATATGTATAGGTTTCCACTCTGATAAGTCTAAGGGGAAAAGATTACATTGTGCTCTCTTTCACACACACACACGCACACACCAGGTGTTTTTTTGTTTTGTTTTGCTGTTGACTCTTTATTATGGTTTTACTTAAATGACAAAAGTGTATAAAAACGCTGTGTACTTTTCTGGTTACCATTCAGTGCTGTTAGTCAACTCTCAATATCTAGTTCTAAATTCCAACATTCAGAAAGTGATTTTCTACCATTAGGTGGCAGCACTGTTTAAGGGCAATCTCAGTCTTACACAGTTCCCATTTATTCCTTCTTTTCAGCAAAATAATTCTAACAATATGTGCAATAGGTGGTCCCATCAAATTCAATTCCACATGCAACAGGTGCAAAGCATGAGTGTGTAAAAATACAATTATAAGTAAACAAATACACTTTTTTTCATTCACAGCTTTACACGCATCAAGGCTCACTATTGTGTCCAGGTCACCAAAGTGCTGGCTTTTAAAACATGTGCATGTTGTTGTGGCTTTTGTTGCTATTGTGTTATTGTGTTTAAAATGTCTCAGCTTACATCGTGTCAGTGTTGCTCTTCAGAATGTTCAGAAACAAAAGAGGCCCTGGACTGATAGCTTGAATAACACTAATACACATGTCAGAAAATAAGGCCCTTAAAAAAATAAGGTCTCTCAATTCTTACAGACACAAACATGATTATGATGTGTTTTTTTGTTAGTAGTAGGCATTAGTCATAGCGCAGTGCCCTTCTTTTTACAATGAAAATACTTTCATAAACAAAGCCAGTATACCCTTGGACGAAACCTGAGTGTGTGCTTTGAATTAGTGGACCATAAAGATGTCAATGCCTCTCCTTAGTGGAAACTAGTAGTACAATCATGAAATAAATATCAAAGATTAAAGATAGTAACTCGGTAGACAGCACAAACATAAACAAAAAAACCCACAACATTGAAAGAAACATACACTCACATCACATGAACAAAAAAGCAGCAATTTAGTATAAGCATAGGTTAAAGGTAGCTCGCATGCATTCTGGAAAGCTTATGATGATTGCCACAGCCATGCTGACAAAATTCCAGTATGAAATGAGGGCAGGATCCTGGCAGAGTCCTGTGCCTCCCCCATTTGCTTCAGCATGGTGTGGTCAAGGCAAGGCAAACAGTCTTCATTGGCTTATGGAGAATCAGTGGTGCTGTTTGCTTGGTTTTTTGTCTTTTTATATACAAGGAGCACTTTTTTCAATGTGTGCAAATACACCAGACAGGTCAAGTCTTAAGCATTACTTGAGAGGCTTTGGCTGAGGTCTCCATTAGTGGCGAAGGTCACGTCTACCTCGGGGCTCTCTATGTCCGTGACCGTGACGTGGTGGTGCTGCTCCAGGGAGGCCTTGGGCTGGATGGGCCCCACCTGGGGCCCGCGGGGCCCCTGCAGGAGGAAGCAGGTGAAGCCACAGCACTCCCACATGCCCTGGGACACGCTGTTGGTGAAGAGGCGGCGGCACGGGTGGCAGAACTGGTAGAAGAGCAACATGAAGAAGATGGCCACCGAGTAGCCCAGCATCAGCAGCAGGGCCAGCACGGGCTCGTCCACGGCGCGGTAGAAGTCCGTCTGGTAGGCGTACCAGAGCAGCGTCAGCGCGCCGTTCTCCAGGAAGCGCACGCCGTAGTAGCCGGCCGCGTGGCGCCAGCCGTGGCCCTTGTCGATCAGGTCCGGGTCGCACAGACGCAGCTGCACGGCCGACCAGCAGAACATGTTGATGCCGGCGTACAGGAACGTGAGCAGGGCCAGCACGATGGTGGTGCCCACGCGCGTCAGCGTCTTCTCGATGTTCTCCGGGAAGGGCGAGCCGCTGCGCCAGAACAGCGCCCACGGGTAGAGCGTGAAGAGCAGGAAGTTGCCCAGCACCACCGGCAGCACCCAGATCTGCAGCACGGAGCTGAAAAGGACCAGCACGATGACACGCGTGGCGATCTCGAAGCTGCGCCACAGGAAGATGCACAGGTAGGCGCCCGGCCGCACGTCCACCTCGTAGTCATCGTAACGGATCTTGATGGCCAGGATGTTGCAGCGAAGGGCGCCGTACACGATGGACAGTAAGGAGATGACCATCAGTGTGCCTTCAAGTAAACACAGAACAGAAAGAAAGCATGAAGAACGTGCACAAACGGACAAACAGGTGGCCAAAACTGGTACTGCAATCAAATTCAAAATATTGTTAAGCGATGTTCCCCCTCTAGAGGCAAGAGGCAAAACACAAAAAAGACTTGTAGGTTGTAAATTAGGTTTAAAATAGGTGTGAAAATTCTGGCTCTACCACAGTTATTAGTGAAATAACCATTTCAATTTAACATGTTTCCTTAAACACTGGTGACATATCAGGACCATGGCATGTTTACTTGCCGTAAATGCCCTATTTGCAGCACCTTTAAAGCAACACTAAGCAGTTTTCGTCATTGGTCGCCCTACACAGGTTAGAAGCGGAATCGTCTCTCATTCAAACTACAGAGAGACACTCCGCTCCTCCACACTTACTTAGTGCTGTTATAGCTTATGGAGGGCAGCAGAGTGAATTCAGAAGTGCCTTTCACTCAGTTACAAGTAGATTAACCACTGAAACGATTTTGGAAACATTATTTTAATGTTGAAAAAACTGCTTAGTGTTGCTTTAATAAACTAAATGACAGTCCAATATGATCAAATTCAGATATTACTGACACAAAGTTTCGTTCAAGGACACACTACAAGTATTATGTGTACATGGTACCTGCATTCTGTTTCATGGTTGTGCCATGGTTTGTGTGTGTGTGTGTGTGTGTGTGTGTGTGTGTGTGTGTGTGTGTGTGTGTGTGTGTGTGTGTGTGTCATTGACTTTACAAATGCTGAGTCTGCCGTGTTGCTACCACCAGCCCCCTATCTTTTTACATTGATCTTGCCGCTTGCAGCTTGCATGAAAAAATAGTCTCCGTAACCCTAGAGGACAGACAGCTGCAGCACAGCTGAGAGGCAGCCAAGATTCACCAAAGACACACGCTTCTTAACCAAGCAGTGTGAAGGGTCTACATGGTTAGTGTGAACACGGCCTGAAAGAAAAAACGCTAACTGTGAAAGATGGTGTTAAAACCTCACGATTTTGCAAAAAAAAAAAAAAAAAAGTCTGAAATCCACAAGCAATGTGAATGCTCTGACGCATGAACAGGGATGGCGAGATTAAAAAAAAATGACATGTTGCACAGCTGCCATGCATATATGATTAGTGCGAACACGGTGCTAAAAGCAAAAGTGCTAATTGAGACAGACGGTGTTAAAACCTTTCTATTTTGCAAAAAGAAAAATTCTGAAATAAAAACGGCATGTGATCAGAAATGACCACAGCTGTTGTTTGCAGGGGTGGGAGGAGGGGGAGGGCAGTCACCGTGGGTCAGTCTTTGGATGGCTCATACCTGACAGCTTCAAGATCCCTCCGTCTAAAACTGACAGAGGTTGCAGAGCAGAGGACCATATGCAGAGCTGCCATATAGTTGGCATAGCTGCCAACTCACTCGTTTTTTTTTTTTCTGTGCATCTTTGACAACTCTCCCGCTATCTCAACGCTATCGCTGACATCTACCGGATTTAGCTTCTCGAATGTTGGTATGCTTTTAGATTGTGCTCATGAGGAAGCCCAGTGTGGTCAGCTGAAGAGATGTTTGTGTGATAATCTCACCAGGCTTGAGCCAGGGGAATGTGTTTGTTTATACTGTACCTAAACTGTGTTTATTGTTTTGTGTTCTGGCTTCCTAAGTAGCTCATCCAGACTGAGGAAAAGACTGAGAGAGAGAGAGAGAGAGAGAGAGAGAGAGAGAGAGAGAGAGAGAGAGGATTACCAATTCTAATCTATTGTATAATTGAATGCTTAAGCCTCTGTCTATATCCCATCTTCTGATAAACAACCACTCATGTGCTGTATCCACTGACATTACAGGATGTGCTTTTTTAGGCTTGTACCCATTCCCCTGGCCTCTTCCCTTTCCTTCCAATCTTTTGTCTTTAACGCGTGTCGGGTGTCTCCGCTGATAAGACACAAACATAGCTGCCAACTCCCGACAGCAACTGCCAGCAATCACACACACTAGGAGTGCTCTATGACAACGGCCAAGGGTGACTTCATGCTGGGAAGCTCTGAAGCCGAGAATTAGTAGACCTCTAATAATACCAGAATACCTACAGTGTAATCACCTATCAAAACAAATTGTGTTGTTTTTTGCTGGGATAATGGATTAGCAAGCACCCTAATTAGACTTCATCAGAAGTTCATCTTCAGTTGTAAACTGATAAAATAATGAACTTCCCACTGAATTTTATAGATTTACAATTTCCCTGGATGTTTTATGAAGGCTTGGAAATATGTGTCAATCTAGATAAAATAATAAAGTAATTGTGCAAATGAGACAGTAGTACTGCAAGTGCTATTCTAAGAATTCTATTTCCCAGTAGTAGTTCCTTCAGCGGTCATTACCGTAACAGGGCAGATATACTGTACGTAGGACTCCGTCACCTGTGTCCCTTTGACAGTGTTTATTACTGTGTTGACTCAGTGCTGTAAAAGGACGCCAGATAGCGATAAGATTAGAGGCATTACCCTAGTGAACTTACTCTACCCTGTAGAAGTCTGCCTACAGTCACGACGGAAATACAGAAGGCAGCCTGCCATCAGCAGACCTGAATGTAACACCACCTCGTCATACCTCACACGCAGGCTAGCAATTAACACTCTCGGAGAAAAGTTACTGGGGTGAAGAGGATAAGCAGGTGGCGAAGAATTCTTAATATTCTGCTGCTCGTTTGTTTATTTAACTTATTTTAAATTAAGCTATCTTGTCTACCATAGTCTACATCTGTATTTTTGTGAAGGTGGTATTAGTCAATAAAGCAAAGGGCAGCAAATCACCAACCACCAGTCGGCAGGATTATTCTGACTGGACTTCTTTTTGGAGCTTGAAGACATTTCAGCTTTCGTCCAAAAAGGCTTCTTCAGTTCTGGCCTGATGATGGAAAATCAGGAGTTTTAATATATTTCTTTGAATTTTTCTGAATCTTACATTTCTTTTGTATATGTTTGTTTTTGTTGTTTTTATATCATTTACTGTCATTCATGCACATTGTCTGCCTCTGTGTATGAAATGCGCTATTTGCTACCTTGCCCTGTTCAATACGAAGAGCTATTTAACACAGAAAGACAAAGCACAAAGCCTACATGCCACTCCACCACAGTAGTCAACCTGCCTCTCACCCAGACAAGCCTTAGTGATCCATCTTAAAATAATTAAGGAAACCTTCAGAGAAGAGGGCGAAAGTATGAATCACGGACAAACAGAAAGTGAAGACCAGTCCAGCCCCTCCAGGAGTAGGACAGAAATAATCTGTGGTTTGAGTTACAGTCCTCAGTCTTCACATAGTTTATGAGGTCACCCTACTTGAACTGTGAGGTGGTTCATAGGCTGCTCGGCCATGCGGTGACTTTGCTTGAGGAATCGCCCCATTCTAAATGCTGAGGGCGAATCTATTGCCTCCCAGTCATGGTGCGGCAAGGGATATTGATTTGCTAACCAACCGCAGGGGTGAGGGGAGAGAATACCTTTTCCTTCAAAGTATTATTAGAATGTATGTGTTTTTAAGGAAAATACAGCATGATACAATATATTTGCTTTTTTCAGGCATTATGAAAATTTCATTCAGAGTCTTTTGAAATCTTTTACAGGAAAATGGTGTATATTCATACCTTGTTTCTTGCTTTGCATGAGAAAATAAGGCCAGTCAACTAAAAGACTGGTCATTGTATTGCAGTACTGGTTTCTATCTAATCATTTATGCTCTATATCCAATGTGCAGAGGGCTTTTCATAATTTATAAGAGAGTGTTATCTTAAAATCGCTCACATGAAAATTTAGTGACATCTTATCAATAGCATAGTGTGACAAAACCCAGACAGCAGATTACCAATAATACATGGGTACGTGGGCAACAATTATTTATACTAGCCTCAGGCTTGGCTGCATTAGCTTTGGGAAACAGATGGCTGTAGGACCACCACATATTCCAAATCATCTGTATGTACCTATGCGGGGTAATACAGGTGATTTCATGATATAATTCTTTCACTTCAGCTGTGCTACATAGAATCAGCTGATTTGGTGAATGGCTGGAACAAATATGTGTTAATGGATTGTAGTTTTTCAAGCCAGGCTGGCCATCTCTAATAGCTTAGAGAAACAGAAACAAAAATCCTAACAGAAACAAAAATCCTAATCCCAGACAAGCATCAGTGATAAAGCTGTTTCTCATCACAGACACAATTTTCCACGTTTAGCCTTATCTCACGCCTTGTCAACACTTCTTGTGACTTCCATGGTCCATCGCTTGGGAACCGAATGTGTGAAATACATAGCATGATTCAGAGTCACTAAATACAGACTACTCTCTTGAAAAGATGTGTTGCAGCAATGAGTTACCTTGTAGTGTGGTGACTTTGTGACGTTGCTTATGTTGTGTGATGGGACATTAAAAAAAAGAGTGACCAGACATCCTGTTGTCCGGGAACAGTCCCTATTTTTGGCTTTTGTCCCCAGTATATTCAGCAAAAATCATTACTTATTTTAATGACAACAACTGCAGAACTAGGAATGCCCCCCGGGTGTTATCCCAGAGGTCTGGTGGTCACCCTAAATTAAAATGGGCTTTGTGACGTGACCTACCTCTACCGATGGACACCCCCTGCTGCAGTACGCAGATGTAGAGCTGCAGGGTGAGCTGGGGAGCGGAGCCCAGGAAGGCCTGGATGACGGAGGTGCGGGCGAAGGCGGCGCGGTGGGTGATCAGCTTGCCCTCGGCCTGGCCCACCTCCTGCTCCACCTCCTCCGACAGACCCCCCTTGGGCATCTGCTTCTTCCGGGTGATGGTGACATAAGGCTCCTCGAACGTCCCCGCGCTGCCGTAGATACAGAAGGCATCCAGGCACCTGCGAACGAGGTCAAGCTGACGATGAGAAACCATTGCTGGATTCACTGCTGCCCTACAAAGCCAAAAGGCAGCAACTACACATTTTGTCAAAACTAAGTTTAGACTGCATATTGACTTTTTAACACCTCTTTTGCCTTTTGACTAAATATCTTGCTTCTTCCTATTAAGAAACTACATAAAACATCACCACTATTACACCCACAACGTTGGACTGGGCAGTATGACAATTTTGAAGGCATTTTTCTCAGTTTTAATGTTTGCGTAGTTACTTCACTTTGCCTTTGTAGGGCACATTAGGCTATAATTGGCAGTTCATTTCCACAACAGTTGAAACTTGAGATGGACACTTTGCCTTGATATAATCACTTCTCCGAAAGTCAAGTAGATGCCAGAGGACATAAAGGAATTCTGAACAAAAAGACGTACTATCTCAGGGTCAATCGCTTCTGGGCTGGCAGCAGTGTTTACAAGAGGAAAGGTGAGATGGCTGGACATCAATCTGAGCTGCAAACGGAGACACCTTGCAGTGGCACTCTCATTCCTCACCACCACACCGGCAAGTTGAGGCTCTCTCGTCGGGCAGTCTGCCCATTTAATTCGCTTGAAATGCAGAGGGCAGCTTGCCCAGTGCCAGATAAACACTTGGCTGCTCTGGTTTTATTACTCTTTCAATTCTCAAGCAGTTCTGAGGCAAAGGGGTCACTGTGACTTTGAAATGTAGGGAGAAACTTATCAGGGCATCAATTCCACTCCCTAAACATACCTTGCCCTAACTGGTCTAATAAAGGCCTTTTGAGCACAATTAGTGAGGTAAGCAAATTGAATAGGCCACCCTCACATACAAAACATCGATGTGGACTTTGCTGTTCCAAACACTTACTGTGCACTGACTGCTAGTCTGATGCTGACAGACACATACTTTACAATGACAGATGTCAAACTGCCATCCTGCTTCAAATGGACAACTAGGACTGTAAATAGCATCAGTGGAAGGCATTGGACTAAAAAAGAACACCAATATCAACCTGTCAAACACAGTGCTGTTGTTGGCAAATGTTTATAATAGGCGGGCGGAGAGGCTTTTAGAAAAATCGTTACAGTACAAATACGACTAAAGAGACGGCATTAATAGTCCAGGGGGAACAGTTATTTAGGGTCGAACCGCTTCATTCATAACCCCTAGTAGTAAACATAAGGTAAGAGTTTAACAGCTCGTTACATTTCCTCTGTGGTGGGCTGGGAAGACCAAATGGTCTGCTTGATGGTGGCTGGGAAAATTCCCCGGCAGCCGACAATACTTATGTCACAGATTAAAACAGGCGACAAGCCGGATGACCAAGGAGGTAATCATTATACCAATGCTTTGTAAACAACACTGTTGGATGCCAACGGCGTTCGAGAGCCCTCGATTAGTTCGCAATGACAAGAGTGTCTGAAGCAATGGGTTCGCGTTATGATGTGTAGCCCACATCATCGCGCTCAACAAAACTGTTGATCAATGCAACCATGGTAAACAAACAGGCCGCGCGCATTGTGTAGTATATGCGCAGCAAGAACAACTACGTTAATATCAGACTTAATCTCGTTGTAAACCAACATTTATGAATATAGCGTTGAAACCGAAGATCAAGGATCAAAATATCCAATCTGTGTTTTTGCGTCGAATCTGACTACTTTGGTTCTAGACAACAGAATCATTTTCATTGCAAATATGTCATACATTTGAAAAGAATTTGGCTTGTTTCTGAGGCAACACCCTACCGGATAATCGGTCCCAGTTGAAGAATATGTAGCAGAAGCACGAGAGGTCTATCCCTGCTGAGGTCCCTGTGGATAAATATTAGGGTGAGCTGCACGAGGACTGAGGGAAGGAGCGTGAAGAGCAGAGTGAAGCCTTGCCAAATCTTGTCCCCCGCAGAGCGGTACGTTGAGCTCAGATATAAAGCAGCCGTCGTCTCAGCTGTAAAAAGGGAGACCGAAACAAGCACGGAGCTAGGCAGTCTCATCCTCACTCAGCCATATTTGTCTTCGTTCCCCCAATCTCTTGTGTGGACGAGTCGGAGGCGTTCTACTGGACCATGGCACGGCACCGTATGCATTGGGACTGTCTCAGAGAGGAGGGTAGCGTTAGGAGTTGTTTTGAGCTCAGCTCTAGATGGCGTAGTTTCTTCAATATTGTATTGACCTACTGACGCTCTTGTTGCTCAGTGCTAAGGCTATGGCTTAAGTCTGTGAATAATGTAGTTTTGTTTGTTTGTTTGTTTGTTTCCTCCATTTTCTAGTGATGAGACTTTAATATAAACAATATAATAAATGGAAGATATGTCTAATTAATGTAATAACACATTCAGGGGGATTAAGTCTTGCTCTTCACATATTGTTGTAGTCCTGTCCACCTACTCGTTTGTTTGTTTGCCTGTGGGTTTCTCATCCACAGTGTACTACTGGGGTTAAAATGAAACAAACTGATTGTGAATCCTGGACTTCCCCAGGCAGTTCCTACTGACGGTGCCTTCTACGCACTGTTTGTTATGCTCATAGACATACTATACATAGTATAGTATGTCTATGGTTATGCTGACATGCAGGCTGACCGTAAGATAAGCACCCAATCGCCCAGTAGAGGTCAGTGTGTAGAACATCTTTCTAAAGCACAAACCATACATCTGAATGAATCAGAGACGGACCAGCCTATAAACTCGAAATGCCGTTACATGAAATACGAAAACATAAGAAAGGCCCCACATTTCCCCCCATGTCTGAATTAATACCTCCTATTCAACTAATGGTGGACATTGTTGTTATTCAGTACAAGGTTGTAATTTTCCATCACACCTCCAAACAATCACCCAAGAAGTAAACAGGCCAAATACCATATTGTGTCCAGAAACAAGGTCTATGGATTGATATTGCAAACGCTGTTTGTTTTATCACACTCCCACATACCCATATGAATGAAAAAATGCAATTTGAAATGAAATGTCACATTCTTACTCCCACGTACTGCAATGGTCATAAAACCCATGAACTGATAAAAAAAATATTTAAAAAAAACAGACAATAACACTGACTTTGAAGTTGACATCAGGAAAGGTGTGATACATAAACAAATAGATTTTGCAAGCAATGATGGAAATGCTGATATATAACAGTTTTTGCTCCCACTGGAGATGTTCAACATACTCATTTTAAGGATCCGACATGTAAAACATCCGGTTGGCAAGGACAGATAAGACAGTGGAATGTCAGTAGGCCTGCGTTCCTTCCTGTCTATTGTATGCTTATAGATAATTTGTACAGCAATTTTTGAAGAAACTCTTTCTCGAGTCCTTATATCTTTCTGTTTGTAAATTTGAAAGGACTGCTTTATAACATAATTAAATACATAAATACAGCAAGATTATGAATTCTAAGAAAGTCAATAGTATTATTACACTGTATACTATGCATACTGTATGTAAAACATTCAATTATCATATGTGCATTAAATTAGCCTAATACAGCATTATACATTCAACTGGACCCATTTGCCACATTAGGCTAATTGAGTGTATAATGCTTAATTAGGCTAACTGAATGCACCTGAATGGACTGGTGTGGTTTAACCTACGTAAGTGTGACATTCTCATTCATTGTGTGTTACTTTGCCCTGAGGAAGAGCACTGTGTTGGTCGAAACATGTTGGCTTTTGTATTTTAATGACAAGCCATATTTAATAAAGGCTTTTTAACTCACTCCTTCTCCTTATAATATATATGAGTGCTCGGGGCCGGCTTTCTTTTTTATTGGATTTTTTCCCCTATCCCAAGAGCACCTTGTGGATTATAACTCTACCTGAGTGCCGGAACTCCTATTACCTCCAGAAAATGATGATGATTGGCTAATGATGATTGGCTACATCACTGATCGCGAAAATTATATTTGTGTCGTGAGATACCACTCGTATCCCTGACAGCTTTGGTCCTGTGTCAGCCATTGATGGTTGCTTCTCAACACTGACTGACAAGGGGATTAGATGATAGATACTTTGGATGTGTACGGGCAAGAGCAATGGATGAGCATCAGCAGAACAGCATGTGGAGAGGCAGATAAGGACTTGATAGTGAGATAGTGAAGCAGCAGCACAGGAACAATTCACTTGAGACATGACATTTCTTAAGCCATTGGAGGCTTTTTGTGTTTGTTTTTTTTTCTCAGCGCTCTGCCCTCCGAGGAGAAGGTTGTCAGATAGGGCGTGATGGAAAATAAATTAAGTTTGTTTATGTGTGTCTGTATAACTCAGGTAGGCTAGGATTTGTTGGTGACTGCTATCCACTTTCATCTCTTGCACCACATGCAGTTTGCTTTGGAGACATATATTGTGGGAATGTTCTTTCGTTAGTCTACACCCCAACAACTCGCTAGAAATTACAGCTACAAGTTAGATACCTATTGCCTATCCTCCATTCGTCATCCCAATGTATGTATAACAGTTTTGGTTGCAAAACAGTAGGCCTATTCATTGCCCACACTATGATCTTATCCATGTTTGCCATATTCTGGAATCGTATGTGTTAAGTAGGGTGAATTGTCCTAATGTGGAACGCTGCCTGATGTGGGACACCTACTGTAAGCTTCTTTAGTCCCCTATAAACTAATGAATGACAGTGAAAAAAGAACAGATCAAAGCTGTACCTCCATGTGATCATATATGGGCTTGGATTTACCATGTTGGCTTAACATTGCAATCCACTACAGTCTGAATTGCAAAATCTGAAATACAAAAACTGTCCCACAGTTCACTCTGTCCCATTTCACCCTATGTATTAAGTCTTGTGTACATAGAGATTGTTGCCTAGCAACTTTAGGTACCCATATACAATGTGGAAGTGTGGGATAGGTCATGAATATTGTGGGTGACGTGACTTTTCCCTGGGAGACTTTTTTATATAGACATATAATAATATAAGAAGGTAATATAGTTTGCTTTGAGCCAAAATGAGCGGAGCCTTCAATTACTCTGGCTTTTGTTGTTACCATTCTTCTGTGATGAATAATGAAGAGGATGTTTATTAACCCTAATGTGGCCATGGCGGGCATTGTAACATTTCATTAACTTCACTGACTTAAGATGCAGCCAGCGTTGCTGCCGTCTTGGTAATTTTCTGAATTCGGTGCTGTCAGGGTCAAATCCACATGAGCCGACCTCAGTTTCAGTGTCAAATGAGAGGCTGGAAGGCTATAAAAAGCACCATGGCTGCGGGTGTCGGATATGTATACAAATGGTCACGCTGGTCACCGACCTGGTCTTCCAGGAATCCTTGGGAGATGCAGCTGAACAGTTCCACATGGGGCCCTAAAGAACCTTTAATTTGCCTGTCATTGTCAAAGACCTCAATTAATCACAACCACTGCCACTCAGCAGTGCTCTGATGCTCTGATTTGGGAGGGGGGGCCATACGTACCCTTGAACATGCTGTATAAGAGAGATGCTCTTGCCCTTTCATATGTGATGAGTCATACATCCTGTTTATTTCTTGTCCATTCTTGTCCTTTCTTCAATAATCTCTCTGCTTTTGGCTTGTTGTCGTGTGCCGGGGTCTCTACGAGATAACAATCTCATCCCATCACAGATAATAACAGAAATGAAAGAATACCTAATAAATACAATCCTAAGTTACTGATGAAAGGTGTTTTGCTATACACCAAATGTGTTTCTCCTACAGTTTTTTTCAGTTGTTATTCATTGCAAAAACATCCTAACGTCCGAGATGACATCCAAATTTGGTCCATCCAAATTTAAATGTCAATTCCAATGACAACTATTTAAGTTAATTAGACAGCCCTACTTCATCTCCCTTATAATGGTTTGTCAGACCAGTCAGTTTTCACTCCCCACTCCCCATTCACCCCCATTTCTCCCAGTCATTCATGTAATTGGTGTTTCTGGTGATCTTTTGCTACTGAAGCTTTCTTTGCTGTTTGTGATGGAGTAACCATTACTAGGGTTGTGGGTGTGCTCTGACTGCCATACCAACGAGCCTGACTCTTTGGCGTTGTGGTCAGAGCACGTTTGGTACCCCGGAGACCCGGGTTCGCATTTGTCAGAAGTGGGATGGCTTGCCGTGAGGTCATCGAAGGTGCACCCACTGTGTGAGCCATATGAAGGGCCCCCAGGTTAGGTTGACCCTGGTGTGAGGGACCCCAGTGAGTGTGCCTCTCGAAGGGGAAGGCAGTGTGATGGAGTCACCATCACTAGGGTTGTGGGTGTGCTCTGACTGCCATACCAAAGAGCCTGGCTCTTTGGCGCTGCGGTCAAAGTGCACGTTTGGTACCCCAGGAGACCCCGGTGACTTCTCCTCCCCTTCTGTACACTGTCCAATAATGAAGTAAATTTCTCTTAAATAAATAACAACTGAAAACAAAACAATAGTGTTAGGCAGGAACAGGAGTTTTGTTTTATGTTTTTTTTTCTCAGAGGTGGCGATCCCAGCAAGAGAATTTTTGTCCAGCCATTTTCCGAACATGATGATCCCAATCAGCACACAAATCATCAGACATGTAGTAGATCATCTAATTAGTCAAGTCATCTGTGTTAAATGCACAAGAATGATGGGAGAACATGGCAAGGACATTACATTCTGAAGCTGGTTCCTCCACTTTTGGCTTTTTGATTATATGATTCAGAGTCTCGTCACATGTAAGCTAGAGAATGAGTGCTTGGATGGAGAAGAGTGCAATTTCCATTTCAAGACACTCCGACACATCCACCCTTTTTGCTGAACATGAAACACTGTATGTGTGGCACGAAGTAATATAGACTGGATAAGGCACAGACACACACTGGAAAAGAGGTTGACATTTAATACTTTTGCCTGGTTTTGTTTAGATGTGTGTACTGTTTTATTATTTGGGAAGATAATGACATTCTCACAAACATCTGGCCCATATGGTGAATCATACCCAGCACCCGACAACAATCTTTTGGGCAAAATGACATTCACAATTGCACTCTCACATTGTATATTTATAGGCATTCTTATAACACATGTTCCAATCCATCTGTGATTTGTGACACGTTATTGCTGCCATTAAAATACTGTGAGTGCCAGCCCTTTTTGAATTGTAGGAAAAGTGAAGCAAAGATATGGTAATATAGGGAAATATGGACAACATCACATTTTCTTCTATTGAAAAAGGTGTAATTATAATCTTTTGCATACAATATCCACTCCCTCCATTTCTAAAAATGTACAAATAAAAATATACTTTTTATAATGCATATCAAAATAACACGACAAGTTCATAAAAAAAAAACAAAAAACATTAGATTAAAAAAGCTATGCCACAAACAGTGTGTCGGCCATTGGTTTCGCACAGCTCAGTCTCTGCAGTGATTCTGTGTGAAGATGAGTCATGCTCTATTGTGTGATGATGATGATGATTTTCTCTAGTACCTGTCAGCACAGAAGACTGATAGCCTTTCTGCCAGTGCCACTCCAAATGAAAAGATCCATTAATGATACGCGCTCAGCTCCAGGAGTTCCCTACCAGTCTGTTGTCATACAACCACAAAATGAAAATGCCACAACAATTCATTGAAGAACAATCACATAACATTTATTCCGACCTGTAATTGGAAGGTAAAGGTCAGCTTGTGAGGAAATAATTACGTCCAAATTGAAATAAAGTGTGTCAATTTAAAAAAAAGCTTTCATCGGTCATGTTTGTTAGGGTGAAAAGGGGAATTTGTGATAATGTTGTGCTGATGGCATTCAAGCGTGACATTTGCTAAATCCTATCCAGAACACTGCAGCTTTTATTTGCTGCTAGGAGAATATTGAAGATGATTAACTGGTTTACCTTTCAAACGGACAGCAGACATTATGTTGGACGAAACTGTTGAAAATAGATTATAAATCTCTGAAAACATCAGAGAGTTTCAACCTTCAAGTATCTTGTCAAGAGTTGTGAATATGCAACATATTTGAAGAGCTAAATGGATGAAGAGAGTAACATTTGTTGAAACAGAAAATCAATCAATTAATCAATCAATCAACAATATTGCTTATTTATAGTTTGATACTTTCATACTCTTTTTGTACTTTTTTATACTTTTTATTGCATTGTATATATTGTTTTTTCTTTTCTTGTAAAATACCGAAGACTTTTCAGAGACTTCTATTTAAGACACTTCTTTTAACTCATAACACTAATCTCACAGCACCATTGGGTATATTACATGGGTATAGTTCATGGGTATAGTGGTTGGTCCTCTTCTTTATATATTATTATCTAATTACCCAACTTGTCTTAAAACTGCTTTGATTTGACACCACTTCCCACCAGAATATTCCATGTGCTCAGCCTTGTCTTACAGACAGTGTACACCATCAGGACAATAAAACCCTGAGTGCAGGGGCGTAGACTTGCTCTTGACATTGGTGGGGACCTATTACCCCCCCCCCCCCCCCCCAAAAAAAACAAACAAAACAAAAACATAACCACCACAAATTATAGAATTGTTGAATTAATCTTACACTTAGTACAGTGAGTGCATTCTCTAGTCAGTTTGTGCCAACTGCACTGCGAAGTCAGTAACGTTACCTTTAGAATAAAAAATTATTGTGTCACCAAAGTTCTAACGTTAAACATGTCAATTTAACAGCCACTGTAGGCTAATAATATCCGTAAGAAAACTGACAGCTAGCATTTTTGTTGTGTATGTTATGAATAGCTGCTACAAAAGACTTTAGCCTGCTGTAGGCATGTTGTGTGCCAAAGCCTAGTTGTCATTAATGTTGTGGCTCATAGCGATCTTGACTTTGTGACTTTGGTTTCTTTGAAAAGTAGCTCCTTATGTCCACCTTCCTCTTTTTAACTGCCATCGCTCGCCACTCACCACTTCACTCACCACTCGCTTTGGACAAGTTCTGATTAGTTTTGGTGCTGCTAACACCAAACTGAATCTGACATAAAAGCAGGGCACAGCAAATTACATTGACCATATATGTTAGGATTTCACCATTTCTGCACCGCTAGGTGACGAGATGTTAACAGATCTTTTTTTTTTGTATTGTTTTGTTATTTTGAGGGGCTCAAATTATTGGTGAAAAACGATCAATAATTGCTGGATATTGGTGGGGACGCGTTAGCCTGGTAAACCCTCCCCTCGTACTTTCATTTTGTACAGAGGGTCTGGACCGGAATCTCTTGAGGGTCATTTAGCAAGTCCCAGCAAGACCGGTCCAATCAGCGAACAGAGGGTGTGTTCGTTAGCCGTGACATTGACCTTGTGTGCTACATTTGAATTGTAATGCGTAGGTAGGCTAATTGCATACGTGACGACCAGGCGTTAGCGATTGGGTAAAGGCAGAGGCACTTTTTTAAACTTCAAACCTCCAACAAATCGTTTCTGACGGTCTCTGTTCCAGACCCTCTGTACAAAATGAAATAAAGTACAAGGGGCTGGGTTACCAGGCTAGGGACGCGTCACCTCCATGCCAATTCTACGCCCTTGCCTGAGCGTTTACACTGCTGAAATTTTAATGCATGATTCTTTTTATTCACCTTGACTCCTGCGCTACCTCTCTGAAAGGGCCTGTCATTATGCACTGTGGGTCCTCATCCAGAGTAAAAGCATGCATTTTGTCTTCACTCAGCCAAAAAAGGGGGCATGACACTCCTCTTTATATCCCATCCACAGGCCACGACTGCTTGCATGAAACTCATGATCGTTTGCCTACATAGCAGCCACAAAAATTGAATTTCATTCAGCGGCCATGGGCTATTAGAGGACTAAATGATGTCTGGGGCTGTAACCTGTCTCCAAAGGTTAGTCTAGACACATCTCATCTCCCCTGTGGCTTGTCCATGCTAAAATGAGTTATCTAACACCATTCAAAACAAAAAAGTGTCTAATTAAAAAAAAAAAAAATCACACAACCTATGTCGTTATGCCTTTTTGGCACTTGTGACACGTATAACTAAAGCTCTTTAGTCTACAGTAACAGGGGGTTAACATATAGTATCTTAAGTGACTTCCACATACTAGGTCAGAGATTTTTAACCTGGGGACAGTGACCACCAGGGAGTTCCTACACAGACTATAGGGGATCATAGTTTGATAATAACCCTTTCCGAACACCTTCTAAAATAGCAAATAACATAACAAAAAATAATAAGATCACAAAAATTGTTCCATAAATATTTGAATCTGCAAATCATTACAGTGTATTAGCTTTGTATGCTGTATTCTGTACGTCATTGCAAAGTACACAGTCCAGTTTCATCAGCAACACAATGCTATAGACTGCAATATGTATTGGGGATTCCTTCCATCTTGGCTCTACCAGCCAAGCAGCCCTTGGCCTTGAAAACATTGAAGGCTTCTGAAATAGGTGTTCATGAATATAAAAGAACAGCTCAAAACATTACACAAAGAAAAGGAGTCAGAGATCCAAACATGCTGTGGTGCCTGAGTTTAGAACATAGATTGGTTCAGACAGTTCTCCATGGTAGATGGATTCTAATCCACTCTCTTTATTTAATTCCTTTTCACACTTCTCACTCTCAATGCTTTTTAAAGCAACAGGAGGTGCCCGCATAGCAGCTGGCTCCATTGTGAGCTGGCAGCCTCCATTGCCTCTTGTGACCACAGGAAAGCATCACAGTAGGGAAAATGCTTTACCCACACAGTCTTTTGGGGCATGACGTGGGTGTCTCCAAGAGTTTCTTTCTCTTGTCCGTCTGACTCAGCCATTTGCCCATGTCACTCTGTCATGTGGCATTATGAAATCTTAACTACTTTGTCTTTTGTTGTGTTCACATACAATTGTTTCAATTGTTATCATGAGAATAAAATGCACCGCATGATTCAGTCAGAGTAGGTATTTGATACTGTATGTCTGCTAAGAACTACATGAGATAAGAATGTTTCCATTTCTATTCTATAACGCTATTTTCATGATGTTTATGTGAAGTCACAACTTAATGACCATGAAATCGCTGTAATATGCCTCATTGTGGCTGGGTGGCATCAAAATAATTTGTTGATATTTTATCATGCATTCACAGAAATGTTGCCCTCACAACCTTTCACTTTGATTGCACAGCTGTTCACAACTTCCACCTTGATTGGGAATGTGTCTTTTTGAATTTACAAAACACAGTGGGATTGAACCTATCGTAGACTTGCTTTTTGGTGCCACCTTTTCATAAATACACATTAGGAAATGGTGTCACCATGACAGATATTGTCTATATTGTGTTATTTAATATGTAATAAAGATAACATGTCACAAATGTAGCTTTATTAGCCTGTACATATGGTAAACTGATATTCTCAGTAGTACCAAAATTCTATTTAGCAGTTCCTGCAAACAACTATTTCCATATTAATATTGATAAAGGTTAACAGCTTGAAAGTATAACAATTCTGACAAACCTAGAAATTACACAAATGGTAAACCAGATACAAGTAGCTAATGAGTGGACCCACATAGCACCTGCCAGCTCCCAGCACAATCACCATAGCTGATACTGCTAGTTCCACCATATATAAATGAGCTCTAGTCTGAAATACCAACAGGCTAAGTCTAACATGTTCATGCTGTAAATTAAGAGAACGTTGCATTTAAAGTGGTTATAACCAAACGGTATTCTAGGTGAATATGATACAGGTCATAGGAGATGACACAACTGTATGGACGTCCATTTATATCATAAATATGTATGTTAAATGGGATGGTTAAAAAAACGGTTTTTTTTTTATAACTGTACTGAAGTGGGAAACTGCAAGGGGAATGACGCACAGAAAATGGCTTTACCTCAAACCTCTTCTACCTAGCCTCAGACAGCTGTGTCACAAGTCAAAAGACAGTCGATAAAACAAAGTAATTACCAAGGTAGTTATCATCAAGGAAAATATGATTTCAAAGTAATTTATTCCTGAGTATAAAATATTATCATCATTATTTCCATAAACAAAGTTACATCAAAAGGTGGCTAATGGGACTAATGGGTCGCCAATAATAAATTATAAATTATAAATTCTCTCTTTCTCTCGAGATAAATCAACGGGGAAAAAATGCCACTAGTTTCGCCATACCTCAGTCACAGCCATGGCCTTTCTATGCCTTCAAGAAAACTGATGTAGCCTATCAAAATGTGTTTTGAATTGTTGTGCTATCAATGCTTAATAATTGAGAAAAATGGGCAGTAATGGGCAATGGCAGCAACAAACCCCAGATCCTCCTATCTGTAAGCATGGAATGATTCATCCTTTTTATCCTGTTGCTACAGGGAAAAGAAGGTTGTCACACCTCGAACCAACCCGGTTTAATAATACACGCGCCGAGAGCGCGCCTTTGCTCCTCTCCAAACCACACCACGAGGATGCGCAGTTGAAACGCAAGCTGCAGAGGTGGAGCAGAGGCGCATTTATTTCACAAGACGAACGTAACTTTTGTGCAGACTGCAATATGATGTTTTTATGCGTTAGGCTACGGTTCGATACATCAGTTTCAGCAGCCTGTCTGTTCCAGCTTTAACTGCAACATGTGCTTCAGTGTGCAGAGTAACTTTTGCACTCTGCTGGAAAACTGGCTGACTAAATTGGCGACTTTTTGTAATTGAGATGTAATGTAATACGCAAATATGTCCACAGAACAAACAGGGAATTTTAGTGAAGAGATGCCAGTTAATGTGTCCTTGGAGCATGGGAATCTCCCTGCGGTTCCTGACTTCTCCATGTGGCACTTCAACACCGGGATTGTAGTCGCCACAATATACGCTATTATTATTTTGGTTGGCTTGATTGGAAATATCACACTAATCCGGACTTTTTGCACGGTGAAATCCATGAGAAACATTCCAAACCTCCTCATGTCGAGCCTCGCCTTGGGCGACTTGATCCTACTTGTGACCTGCGCTCCCGTGGATGCTACCAGGTTCCTGGCGGATGAGTGGCTTTTCGGCAGAGTCGGCTGTAAGCTTATCCCGTTCATACAGCTCACTTCGGTGGGGGTGTCCGTCTTCACCCTCACAGCACTCTCTGCTGACAGGTAAGGTGAGCAAGAATAGTAAGCACAGGGGTGTGTCGGAGGCGAATAATAATGGCATGATGTGTGTATAGAGTTGTGGATGAGATTTATGGATATGATCATAACTGATAGAAATCAGTATAAAATTACTGACTGTTGTGAGGCGATACAATTTGTATGCCTAACGCATGTATGCATATAACTGTCATGCTTTACTGGCAATGAATTGCTTCCAGTACTCCAATTTGACTTATTTAAATGAAGTTGGCAAAGAGATTTTTTGTAATAAACAGAAGCTATTAACCACACAGGTTGGGTTGACACATTCACTATTGGCCTGCCCCTAATGTAAGAGTGTAAGTCCAAATCATGGCTGCAACAGACTGCTGAAATTGTTTGAAACAGAGAGTGCTGCTGTGTAAAAGCCAAGACACTTAAGTAGAGACCACTCAGTCTGTACCCAGAGACAGGCGTACATCCACAGCAAGCTCAACCAGTAAGGAGTCAAGGGCTGGAAGCTTAAGAACAGACTGAAGCGACATGTGTCTTTGAGGGCGACAGATTTATGGTGTTATAGTCTGAATCTACACTTGATTTTCTTTACAAGATAGCCACTAAATATATACATTCAATAGGCATGTAAAAAGACAAAAAAAAACAAATATGTTAACTTGTCAGATGTGAAACAGGTCACAGATATGTTTCAGTGGCATTGTTACACAGTGACACACAAACGCACACACGCACACAAACACACACACACACAGAAACAAACGGACACACACACACACACACACACACACAAACGGACACACACACACACACAAACACACACACACACACACACACACACACAAAACGGACACACACACACACACACACACACACACACACACACACACACACACACACACACACACACACACACAACACACACACACACACACCTGCTGATGCATGAATGTACTCTCACATTTACGAGCATGCACATAAGGATGCACTTAAGCATGCATACAACCAGGGTTTAGTGCTGTGTAAAAGGGTCTTTTTATGATTGCAGTGAGACAAGGATTACATGCTATAAGTGATTACATACATACAATGGTTCTGCTGTAGGGTAAGGGTCTCCTAATTTTGTTTGTCCAGTCAGTATTTTCAGGCACAGCTCAACCAGCATTTTCTTTGCAACACACTGAATGAGATACTCACCGTTGTAAATCCCCATGGCAACACTTTTTTTAAATGACTGTATAGTCTGTAATTTAATATCCACTTCCTTCCTTCCACTGTCACCATTTTGTTTAAAATGAGGAAATAGATTGAACTGCATTTATTTTCAGGAAGAAGACTAGGGGTTATACTGAGTGGAAGTATCTTGCTGTGTGCAGTTGGACGGATTGAAAGGGTTCTTTTCCACTTTGTTTGAAGTCTCAATGAGTCAGGGAGTCAGGCTTGTTTTCTAAGCTCCAAAAAAAAAAAAAAGAAGACCATCCATAGGCATTTCATTTGCAGTGCAGCATATCAAAGCAATAACCAAGGCTGTGTATGAAAAAAATGACTCTTGATGTTCAGACTTTTTTTAAAGACATTCCTGAATGGAAAGAAATCGAAAGATACCGTTTTCATATTCAGATACTGAGATACTGAGGCATGGAACGTGTGTGTGTGTGTGTGTGTGCGCGTGCAGTCTGTAATCTTACATTGTCAGTAATCTTTTCTGTGAGGTAGACAGGTAGACTGTAGTCCCAGCACAGACTGAATCAACTGCATGACTATTTTGTTATATAGATCCAGAGAAAATGCCTCTTTGTAAATGACCTTTTGTAAATAAACAATCTGTAAATACAGCAGTGGCCAAAATTACTGTCTTTACTCCCTTTACTCTCTTTAACACCTCACAGATGTAAAAATATTTACGTTTTCCACCAAAAAAACATGATTTTAATTCCTAATTTAATGAAATGAATGCAAATGTTTGCTGTGAGCACAACAAATATTGGGTAAAGTCAATGTTATGTTTACACTGTTGGACTGTTATACTAATAGCTGTGTTGGTTGTCATGGATACGGCTGTAGAGGTTTTGGGGGTTTGCGCACATCAGCTATGTGGGTCTTTGAGTTCACAGTGAAGCCAAGTTCACTTTGATGAGAAGTGTCAGACTCTTTATTTACAAACACTATAGTGAGTCCTATTGTTTTAAGCCCCATTGAACTTTAATATGCGGTATCCATGATGCCATCAATCTTTACTACGTCACCTGTTCCTGAGGCTGAAATGGCACCCCATACCAAAATGGGGTGTACCCCCTCTGTGTTTAACTGTTTGCAATTTTTACGACTCTCCTTCCTCCATCAAATCTATACTCCTGTTGCCAAGCTGTTCAAACTTGGACTCATCAGTCCTTAATTCTTTATACCTAGTCCTTAATTCCTTTGTCAATTTATTTTGTTCTTTTCCATGTTTATGGCGTTTCACCCCATTTTTCTCTTCCACTGCTGGCTTCTTTGTAGCTGATCTGCCAGCAGGTCCTTCTTCTCACAGTTGCTGATGCACAGTTCTTTAAGACCTTGTGGCACCATTGTGTGGCGTTGCACAATACAGAGTTTTCGTGAGGTCTTTCTTCAGTCCTTTAGACTGACAATTTTGAGAAGCTTCCCTTGTCTGTCTGCCAAAAGCATCAAAAAGGGCTGTAGGCTGAACCTGTTGCTCAGTCATTGTTTTGTTTTTCACCTTAGCCATGTTCAAAAAAGCAACATCTGCTTCAAGACTACTTCTTGAGGCTTTGAATTTATACCACTTGGTGCTGGGGCCTCAGTGACAACATGTTAAGTACATGTTAAGTTCTGTAATGTTCTCATATAAATATTATTTGTATTATTTTGTTGATTTTATGCATGACTGTATATTGGTCAGGCAGTATGTTATGTGTGTTCAGTGTATACATGTACCTATAGACTGGTGTAACAAACGTATGGGACTCTTAATTTGATCTCTATCAAACTCAAAGGAACTTGTTGTTTGGGTGGTGTGTGTGTGTGTGTGTGTGTGTGTGTGTGTGTGTGTGTGTGTGTGTGTGTGTGTGTGTGTGTGTGTGTGTGTGTGTATTTGTGTCTATGTGTGCGTGTGTGTATTTGTGTCTATGTGTGTCTATGTGTGTGTGTGTGTTTGGTTCGTATGACGAACATTGTATGGTTCGCGACGGTATTGAAGATTTGCTGGTATTGTGTGTTAACATGATAATGAATAGTGTTTAATTAAAGATTCAGGACAGGGTGAAATCTAATGATTTTAATGATAATGAAACATATTCTGCAAATAGATCTGGACAGAGACAAGGAAAACTCAACACAACACCTTGATGTTTTTTTTTCACTTAATGAGTTGTGAACTGAGCTGTACATTCAAATGGATCACACTGTTTTGCCCAAAGACTCTCACATTCCTATCAATTAGGTTTAGTTTGTTTTTTGTAAAGAAAATGACAAAAACCTCCTAAGGATGGCTCAGTGTTATGGCTTATAGAGAACAGTGATGGCTATATTTCATTTGTTTTCTGGGTATTTTAATGATCAATTCAACAAAAACATCTGAAACCCCTTAAATATCTCAGGGTTCTAATAATTTTGGACTGCTGCCTGCCGCTTGGTGTCTTCCGAGTCCCTGAAAACAGCTGTTATAAAGAAAGAATAATTCAGATGTTTCCATTCTTTCACAGAATCACTATGTCAATCATGATATCTTGACAACATCACTAAAGAGTGCTTGAGTTGTACTAATCCACTAAACTCCAAATGGTTATTCAGATTTTTTTCAGTCTGTTTTTTTGTGCTAATCATACCATTAAGCCATACCATTATAGCATTGAGAAGTTTTCTTTTATTTACTCATTTGTAAACTACTGTGTGCTGTCTGAATCATGGTGTATAACTGAACTCAGCTTAGCCTCTATGGGAAGAGCCATGAATGTGGTTATTGTTCCAAAACGTCAACACAAAATAACCTTTCAGTATTTTCGCAGGTACAAGGCCATTGTCAAACCAATGGACATACAGACATCTCATGCCAAGATCTGCCTTCGCGCCGCCTTGATTTGGCTGTTGTCCATGACCTTGGCTATCCCAGAGGCCATCTTTTCCGACCTGCACGCTTTCCCTATCGCCAGCACCAACTACACCTTCGTCACTTGCGCCCCCTATCCACAGACTGGGGACCTGCACCCCAAGATCCACTCCATGGCCTCCTTTCTCATCTTCTACGTCATACCACTCTTCATCATCTCTGTCTACTACTTCTTTATCGCCAGGAGTCTGATTAAGAGTGCCACCAATATGCCCGTGGAGGGCAATGTCCACGTGAGGAGACAGGTGAGATTTTCCAAATGTGTATTGGGATTTTATTCAAAGAGGAACTTAAGGACATTTGAACCTACAGTATATCCTACCATTAGTAATCTTTCCATACTGTCTTGTAGCCAAAGTCAAAAGAGGGATGGTACACAATTCTGATAAGATTGTATTATAGACTCTTTACCGCTGGTAAGTTAAACTAGCCTGGTAAACCAGCCCCTCGTACTTCATTTCATTTTGTACAGAGGGTCTGGACCAGACACCATTAGAAACGATTTCTTCCTGGAGGTGTGTACTCTGCTGAAGTTTAAAACAGGCCTCTGCCTTTACCCAATTTCTAATGCCTGGTCGTCACATATGCAATTAGCCTACCTACGCACTACAATTCAAATTTAGCACACAAGGTCAACGTCACCGCTAACGAACACACACTCTGTTCGCTGATTGGATCGGTCTTGCTAGGGCCGACTAAATGACCTTCAAGAGATTCCGGTCCAGACCCTCTGTACAAAATGAAATGAAGTACAAAGGGCGGGTTTACCAGGCTAAAGCTAAACAGGCATAATGAGGCATAACTAAGAATTGCTATTTACTTTAACGTTAGTAATGTGCCCCGATAGCTTTTCTTTATAGATGCCTGACCAATGTTTCCTCTATCGTGAAATCTCAATAACACTTTATTTTATGCTTCCTTTTACAGTGTATCTAAATGTGACAACATGTAATATTATGTACTTACATTGTACATACATAACACTAACCCTAATCCTAAACCTTACCCTGTGTTACAATGTAAGCACATAATATTACATATTGTTACAAGCTTTGTTACACTGTACTTCATAATGTAGATACACTGAAACAGGGACCGCAAAATAAAGTGTAACCAAAATGTCTGCCAATATAACTTAAAGCAGCACTAAGTAGGTTTTTCAACCTTAAAATAATGTTTTCAAATCATTTCAGTGGTTCATCAAGTTGTAAGTGGATGAATCGTTCTTCTCAATTCGCTTTGCGCCCTCCATGGGCTATAACCCAGTTTGGAGGAACAGGCCGTCTCTTTCATCAAAAAAAAAAGTTTTGTTGAAGGTTGTGTTCAGATTCTGTATGAGCCTGAAAAAAGCATCTCCCCTACGCAAGGAGGGTTTGTTGGCCTTTGGAAACAAATTTTCAGGTCTTAACATTTAAAGTATTGCTGACATTAATGTGGTGCGATGAGTGCCTTTGTCCTGCTCTTTTTTTCTGCCCATTGCTAATGGCCCCGATTCCACCGACTGCTTCTGACCTTTCCTGACTGCAGTTGACAAGCCATTCTGCTACTGACATTTACATGGGAGAAATGTCCCATGAAAAAAGTGCTGTATTTCCAACTGTCTTCAGCAAGTATAGGCACTATGACATTACACTTAGCTGACGCTCTTATCCAGAGCGACTTACAGATATTTACAGGGTTTCAGTTACAGTCCCTGGAGCAGTGTGGGGTTAGATGCCTTGCTCAAGGGCATCTCAACCATGGGTAGGGTGGGATTCGAACCGGCAACCTTCCGATTGCAAGACCAACTCCCTAACCACTAGCTGCCCAGACACATCTGCAAGCAGCAGAGTTTGGTCTGTCAATTGTTGGGGATTCTAGGAAGGCGGGATCAGCCCACCAATCCCGAAGGATACTTGATGTGCTAGTACAACACAATAAAATAGAGTAAATTAAAGCTTTATTGTCCACTAGTGTGGAGTGAAAATATATCTTTTGGTCACCAACACAGAACAGGTTACTATAGAACAGACTGCTTCAGATAAACAGACAACATGTACAAACAGACAGCATTATGCTACCACCTGTGTGTGTATCTGCCCAGGTATATTTAATGTGAGTTACACACTGTGGTTATACCTGCATTGATTAGCAACTAGTTTTGGGGTAATTCTAGTAGGCCTACCACATATTGCAATTTATCTGGTTCTACCTGTGTACTTAATATAGTAATTCCACTAATGAACTCCTCTACCTGGTTGAAGAGGGGTGCTAGTTAGAATTAGCTCATTTAGTGAACGTCTGGAACAAATACGTGGTACTGGATTATAGCTTTTGAAGCCAGGTTGCCCTAGCCTGGTACACCAGCCCCCGTACTTTATTTCACTTTATACAGAGGGTCTGGCAGTGCTGTATTGAGAAATTATTTCTTCCTGGAGGTGTGGACTCTGCCGAAGTTTAAAACAAGTGGCTCTGCCTTTACCCAATCACTAACGTCTAGTCATCACGTACTGTATGCAATTAGCCTGCCTACGCACTACATTTCAAATGTAGCACACAAAGTCAACGTCATCGCTCACAAACACTCTCTCTGTTCTCTGATTGGCTATGGCAAAATTCTACCTAATACAGCAATGTTAATGAAAGCACTGCCAGAGCCTCTGTACAAAATAAAATGAAGTATGAGGGGCTGGTTTACCAGGCTATGGGTGCCTGGCTAAGGTCACTAGGAAAAAGACATCTCAACTGACATTCAGTGCTCCCCATCCCACATAATAGATTGAGTCCAGGAAGAGGCTGGCCAAGACCGTTCTGGTGTTCGTGGGCCTGTTTGCTGTCTGTTGGCTTCCCAGCCACATCATCTACCTGTACCGATGCTACCACTACTCCGAGGCTGACACCTCCATGGCACACTACGTGACCAGCATTTGTGCCCGTATTCTGGCCTTCACCAACTCCTGCGTCAATCCCTTCGCCCTCTACCTGCTCAGCAAGACTTTCCAGAAGCAGTTCAACAGGCAGCTGTGTTGCTGCTGCCCGGCACGCTGCCTGCTGCCCCCGCGGTTGCAAAGTGCCGGCCGTAACAACACGCGCATGACATCGCTCAAGAGCACCAACCACTCACAGGCCAGCTTCAGCATTGTCAACGGCAACCATGGTGTGCATGAGGTGGGTACTTGAAGCCCAGGTATAGGTCATGGGTGTTAAAGAATGTGTTTGATGCCTCTAATACAAAGACAGAGAGAGAGAGAGAGAGACAGAGAGAGAGAAAGAGAGAGAGAGTGTGTGTGTGTGTGTGTGGGGGGGGGGTCCTAATTAAAATGGGTAGACAGTTCTGCTAGACAGAAAGATGTATGTACTAGTCCTAAGGATGATAAATCATAGTTTTGATGACACATCTGCCCAAATATATATGAGGTCTTCCTACAGCTCATAGTTTAATCCATCCATACCTAGGAGAAATCACAAGAACATATGTTTAGCTCATATATAAATATATTTCAAATGGACCATTTAAAATTTGGATAAACCTAACACTGTCAGTAAAATGTGCATTTGAGACCAGTGTCTCCAGTCCTTAAAAGAGTATTTATAAGTCTTTGCGTATTTCCCAAGGAAGACAATCTATGCCATAATCATTATGCTTTTATACTACTGTGTGGCAGATTAGGGTTAGGAAGTTAGAGTTTGAGCGTTCAAGACATAAACAGCCATTAGTCTTAGGAGCTACAAACAAGAACACAAACAAGTGACAAATTGTGACTTACAAAAAGACAGCAGGAAAAAACACAAGTCCTGAAATATATGTATGTAGTGTACATAAAAGTGGTGCGACAGTGACTTTTTAACTTATATAGTGCATGTATTAATCGGTGATTCACAGGGCAACTTTTTAAACGACGTTGCCAGGCAACGGACGGCCTTTGGTCACTTTATCACTCGGCAGCAGGCAACTTTTTTGCCTTCGTCCGATTTGAAAATTAGGAGCTAATCATGTTGTTGCCCAGCAACATTGCTTAAAAAGTTGCCCAGTGTATCATTTTTACAGTGCTGTGCCTCTCCCTTATTTCGAGACTTTGACAAAGTCTTAAAGTGAAATATGGTGTTCAAATAGTCATCGTTTGTGCTTTGCCATATGGTAATCGTTTAATGTGTGTGTCTTATGAGTCAAAGGAGGATACATCTTTATATTGATTATTTAAAGACTATTTATTCCTTTAGGATATAGGCTTTATTGTACCTTAAGTACCTCAAAAAGTGATGTCAGTAATGTTTATGACCCAAGAGTGTTACTTTAAAGATGTAGTCCACAGTTATGTTTTGGTTTAACGAAATGTCTTTTCAGCTCAGCAGACAATGATATTAATTTACACAAATACCCTCCAACAAAGTAAGCACTCATATTGTTTTGTATTGTTTATTGTTGATTGGCTCGTATAGTTTATTGTTTAGTCTGAACTATTATTTGCAAGGTACCGAGTTGCAAGTACCATATTATCTTGCGTTTTTTAAAAGTAAACAGTTAATGGACACTTGTGGACCCTGAACACCAAGTAACCATGAGGAGCACTTTGCTGAATTTGACATGTAGGCCATTAAAATTGTGGACTACAGCTTTAATGCCACTATTAAATGTTTGTAATATTTATTGTATTTGGATACCAACAAAAAAAGGCTGATGTACTTACTGTCCTGACTTGCAGTCCTACATGAAAATGTGAAATGTGTTTGTGTTTTGTGTAGAAAACATTCTAGTACTGAGACAAAATATTTTGTGAAACTGTGGAACTGTTGGTTGTGATTTTTGTTGATCTTGTATTTGAGGGGTCTGTAAGCATATTAACCATTGTGAGCGAATAAAGATATTTGGTAATTTAAAGAGAGAGAGACAGAGAGAAAGAGACCCATTTTGGTTACCTTTACCTTGTGATTGTAAAGTCAGTTGAAATTTTACAAATGCAAGGATTTTCTACCAATTTGCTTAAATCCTTTAGCCCAGAACATTGCATACAGAAAATGCTAATTCGTTGAATAATTCCTATCTGTAGTTGGAAAAAAACTGAAAAATCTTACAGCTAATTCAGTCTCCCTTTGACACAACAATCACTACAGATTCTGAATGTGTTGGCACTGGTTAGTCAAGATTACAAGTGGGGTATTACACCATTGTCAACAACACCTGCACTCTAACATCGGTCCTGTAGGATGATTTTTATGTAAAATAGATTTCATTTCATTTGTATGTTTAATCTTATCTCTCTCGTTATTTATTCACATTTAATTTTGATCAGTGTGTATCTGTATAGTGTCTGTGCTCCCTTAGCAAGTGAAACATGGTTTGCGACTGAACAGGTAATAATGTATTAGACTTTCCTTTTCCTTTTAGAACAGAAACGTTATGCATCCCATGCCAAGGTGCAGGGCAAAATGTATTACTCCTGTGAAAGTAAAGGACTTCAAGTGTGCCGACCTTTTTTCAGTTCCCCACAGCCAATAGACATAAGCAATTTTCCCTTATGTTGCTTTCAATAGCAGAAATGACACGAAATGACCTTCTGTATGAATGTGAGGTCCTCTCTCTTGCAAGCGTTACTCTGTCAGGGGTACTGAACTGTTTTTTTTTTAATTGTTTTTCAAATTCTTTATTTCCTTGTAGTTGTCAAAGTGGTGTGAAAATTGAGAATAAAAGTAAGTGTATTTGTGGGAAATATCTTTGTAGTCATACTTTATTTGGCATCAAATACACTGTGTGAACTAATCGTTAATACTGTTTCTAGTAGTTTGTTATTATTATAAATATAACTTTCTTAAATCATGGTGTATTACCACACCAAGTACGGAGGTCCAAGCACACTAGCCAGGATGCAAACTACATGCTTGTCCGATGATGCAGGTTGGACAGCACTGCCCTGGATGAACCTGACATTCATTCTCATCACGTCTGCAATGTATTAATAATTTATTATACAACTCTTTAGAATGCTGACAAACGTCCCATTGACTTTGAATGTACAACTCACTCATTCCACGAGAATGATTGCCTCACAGAACATTATCCCCAACATAATTCTAATGTATTATCTCAGTCTGACACCACAACAGACTGTCTCTCTCTCAACTGTTTTCTGTCATGTTGATGGCATGTTTGAAAATCAGATGCACAAAATACATATATTTGTGTGACTCTAAAGCCTCTCAATTCAAGTCAACCATAATATTTTTTTCATCTATTGCAGTCTGTTGACTTAAACCAAGAGTATGCTTATCTGAACAGACAAGATGAGATTTATGCAGTCCCCTTGACTGTCAGCACTAGAGGTTGTTCTCTGTCGGCACTGAATTCAGTCCTTCATTGAAGTATCAGTAAGGAGGTTATTTGTCAGTCTTCATGTAAACTGTGTGCCATGTTTATAAAAAGTGGAGTCCATTTTCTTTACACTTACTGAACATTGCTGTGTCACTTTGCCACTCACTTCAACTCAAGTCATTTATTTTACATAGCACATTTAAAAACAACAGGGGCTAAGCCAAAGTGCTTCACAAAAAGTTAGCTAAGGAGTCTTAACATGTACAGTAATAACAGAACGACATAGAATGGCATAATAGAACCTACATCACTCAGGGCTCTCCCTTAGCCAAGTCTTCAGGTATTGTTTTCCAAATTTGGCAACATCATTCCTACAGGCTTGCTGTACCTACTTTAGTGTCAGCCCAGCATTAACACTGATGGAGTAAAGTTTACTTAGTCACTCACTAAAGCATTGCAGGATGTGTCTGACGTGATAAGAACACGTTCCAAAGAGTTGCCTATGCGTGATTCTGGGCAAGCTTAGGTTGACATCATTTACCAGTCAATACTGTTAGAGACAAAATAAACACTGTGTAATACTTGGACCATTCACAGGTGGAAACTCTTCCTCTGCCAGCAGACCTTTATTGCTATTTTAAAGCTGTTGACTCAAGGCTGTATTGATCTAGCATCTCATGACCATTTACAAGGTGGCTAAAAAGCTTGTTAGATGCAACTTTCTGGGAAAAGTGTCTAGAAAGGTGCCTTTAAAATAAAGTGGATTTTAAAGTTATTGTTGTTGTTGTTATTATTATTATTATTATTATTATTATTATTATTATTATTATTATTATTATTATTATTATGTGTTTAGTGCATTCATCCATTAACTTCATCCATCATATGAAGAATATCAAGAAATGTTCTGATTAGTTTCTTAGAAGTTCAGTCTCCCACCTAGACTGTAATTTTCAACTTATCTACAGATGTTATTGAAAAAGACAGTGGGGAATTTGAGGGGTACAGACCTAAAAGACGTGTAAACATCTTTGTTTGATACGAGTAACTGAGGCAGTCCTTCAGGCACACCGCACAGGAGCGTGAGTGGAGGCTGGGACGGCCTCTGTGTTTGTGTTGTGCATTATGGGTAATGTGGCATTTCTTCCGTGTTCTGTCATTCCGCAATGGGCCATGGCTTTCCTGTACACACTTCATTACCAGCAGCTGGGCCCTTCAAATGAAATCACCGCCAGTCCTCTTCAGGTGTACACCGCTACGCTACTTGTCTTTGAGTAAAACTATAAAGGAAAAAACAAATTATCTTGTCACAATTGTCAGATTATTTTAAATGGACCATTAACAGTAGAGTTTCTGCTCAAATGTTACATTTTCCTTTCATTCTTATTGTCTAAAAGCCCTGGTTCAACACATGGTTCCATGAAGCAATGTCTTCTGTGTCTTCAATGTAACAAAGACCCTGTCTTATTGTGAATTAATTTCCTCATCCTTAGAGAATTCATTGACATCACTTGAAAATACATGCTGCCATTCTGCCTCTTTTGAAAAACACTAGTTGAATTTCACAGCTCTCTGACAGATATGCAGTCCTTTAAATCAGTTTGATTCAGGAAGCATGGCTGTTAACATTATTATTATGGCAACTTATAGCTGTTGCTGAAGGCAAACCTGACACCATACAGCTGTTTCCCATCAAGTAAAAAATATATAATATGTATGAGCTGTGATACTGTTGAACAGTGAATGTCACTGCTATGAAACACCTTTTCGTCAAGTACTCAGTGGCATTTCATTATCGGAGGTGAAATAAGATGGCTGACATTTCCTTCACAGGTTGATGCTACCACCTAATTAGCACTGTCCATGGCCTCTTCTTCGCATGAGACAAAAATGCAACGAATGCCTTGAATTATTCAGAAATTCATTATGGAAAAAAATTCAATGGACATCACCATTTTGTATATTATTATTCTGTTCTTGGAATATCATGCCCTTTCTCCCTTTCATGTTTCAAGCTTTAGACAGAAAGGCATACACAGTAGCATACATTAGAGCTACACATAAAAATCTAATACCTAACAACTATGCCAAACAAATGTATGGAAATGTACTCCATAGTCCAATTATCAGTTATATTACTGTTATTGGTTTTAATAAAATATTATTATCCTAATGATGATGATGATGATGATTATCATTATTATTATTATTATTATTATTATTATTATTATTATTATTATTATTATTAATGGAAAGGAAAAAAATATATAAACAATCACAATATTACCACCAAGTAATTACTGCCAAATTACTCATTGTGTGGGTGCAGTTGGAGAGTATTATGTACATATATTCTCTGTTAACACTAACAACCTTAGATACCTCTAATGATACCTTAAGGACATAACCAGCAGATATATGGAGGTGCAGGGTCAGATGAACTGTATTGTAGGCCCAGGAGATTTCTGATGAATATTCTTTGACAAAAACAAAACATATTGCAATGTCTGCTGGGTAGTTGAAAGGACAAGCACAAGCAAGCTGGTAGAAAAACAGTCTGCAGTAACCCTTGCAGTCTTTGTACCAGCTTTTGCTGACCTCTAAGCCTGAACTTAAGCTCTGTTGGGAAAAGCAGTTATAGACATTCTGGATTCAGAAACCAATACAGTACCACATGTTCCAAATTACCTGTCTTCATCTATGTACTTTACACAGGTGAATGTACTTTACTATTAACTCCTCTACCTGGCCGAAGAGTTGATTTAGTGAGGCAGGTAGAAATATGTGGTATATTATTGTAGCTTTTGAAGCCAGGTTGCCAATAATTCTCTCAAACATTCTTTCCTCCTGCAGTTCATCACATTCAGCCACATGAGTGAAAAGGTTTTATCCGGTATCACAAAAGACAACAAAGCAAACAAGAGAAGCCAAATAAAAAGGAAAAGCACGGGTTGTTCGATTACCTCTACTCAAACAGCATCCCATCACTCTCTGGTGCCTGACATGGAGCTGTGTTAGTATGGTATCTCTTATGGGAGTACTGCCTCACAAGCCTTTGCCTCTCTCTGTGTAAATCTCATCCTATGTTTCCTCACTGTTTGTAGTTCCTGCTCATAAAATCTTTATCTCGAGGATGTATGGAGTGTTTGAAGCCTCTGGATTCTTCGACAAAACCGTGCTGCTGTCTGGCAGCCAGATGCTACCTAACCTCACAGTGTCTGTGTACTCAACCATGAGCTACTGTAAACCTTACAAGGAATTCAATATGTTGTATGTGTACATTTTTATGCAACCTACATGAATCATAAATGGGCAGTGACTGCTTTAAAGTTCCAGAATTGTTTTGACATTCATTTCAAACAAAAGAACATTACCCCTTACATAACTGTGAAAAAAACTTTATATATTTGTTCATTTTGTCAGTCGAAGAAGATCTTGAGGAGTTTAACTAAGCTCCTTCCTCAGAGCTCCGTGTGTCTGTGGAAATAAAATGTCAAGCTTCGACATCAGTGTAGCTCACTATGTACAGACACTGTGTAAGACAAACCAGAATAATACTGTTTAAATATTACGCTGACTGCAGTGAGATGTCAAATTTCAGAGATTTTTAAGTCAGCTGATTATCTCTGGCAGACTGGTACTCTGTGTTGTTTACACACGTCAGACAACACCACAAAACCTCTTCAGCAGTTCAGCAACTCCTGCTTTGCCAGCTTTGCCATGAGAACACAATGTGCAGCCTCTGTTTATCCAAACAAACTGACTGTAATGCTACCCAGCCATGGGTCTGGGTGGAGATGATTTGGCTGGTCCCTCTGTGCAAGCAAATGAATTCTCACAGCTCACAGCTCAGCCTGCTCACACAGCTTAAAGTCTAATGACAGACACATGTCCAAATGCAATGGACTTAGGACCTCCATCCTATCAACCCAACCACACACACTTAAAAACATATATATATGTAGAGAGAGAGAGAGAGAGAGAGAGAGAGAGAGAGAGAGAGAGAGAGAGAGAGAGAGAGAGAGAGAGATAGAGAGAGAGAGAGAGAGAGAGAGAGGTTGTCACAGCTACTTTCAAGACTGGCTGGTTAAAAGATTAAGCCTCGTGACAGGCAGGCTGGGACGTATGGGAACATATCGCAGCACTCAAGAAATGAGGAAACGTTTCTGCTATGAGCTCACCATGCTACAGTATATTTTACACTGTGTGTACACATGTCCCAGCCTTAAGAATGAGAATCAGAATCTGTTTTACTGGCCAAGTATACATAGATATACAAGGAATTTGACTCCGGTAGACTCTCTATATATTCAACATAGACAGGTAGTGGTATACATTGAATACACAAATAGAAATATATAGACACATACTGTAAAATAGAGACAACAATATACATATACACACCTACTCTAGACAATAATATAGATATAGGCACATAATATACAAATGGGACATAATATACAAGCAGGACATAATATACAACACAAGTACACATGGAGAGGGCACCTAAAAAGTGCACCTAATAGTGCAATGTGGTGTGCAAGATACATTTGGAATGATAAAGTGTGTAATGCGCATATATAGTGTGGAGGTTACATAGGGATGTTAAGTATCTTGTGTCTGAGAAGTGGATGAATGGAGTGGGGATGGCCCAACTTATCAGCTGTTCAGGAGAGTGATGGCAGTGGGGAAGAAGCTGTTCCTGTGTCTGGCAGAAGGAAGGAGGTTAAAGACAGTGTGTGCAGTGTGTGTGCCCCTTTATTACCACACAATCAAATAATGGCCAGTAAATGTGATAACCTGCAGCCTGCATCTGATCAGTGTAAGTAAGAGAAATTGTAGTGCAGTAGTGCCTTGGACTAACAATCTACAAATCTTAGTGGATTATTCCGTAATTCCATTCCATACTTACAAAATTATATCCTGCAAGAAACATACATGTTAGTTGCAACAAAACATTCACCTCATGCCTAAAAATACTGTAGTGTTTCCATGGTGAGCCCTTTTCCTGTTCTCTTTGTTAATGTCATAGCATTTATAACTAGATTTATGTGCAAAGGCATTTTCTCTATAAGCGCATGAAAAGCAGCCCTTTTGGGATTTTTGGGAGCCTGGCTCTTTGGCATTGCGGTCAGAGCCCCTGTTTGGTACCCCGGAGACCTGGGTTCAAAGCTGGGAGGGGTGACTTCTCCTCCCCTTCACTACAAATGGTGTCAGAAGTGGGATGGCTTGCCGTGAGGTCAGTGGTGGTCCACCCATTGTGTGTGAGCCATATGAGGGACCCCGGGGTTAGTTTGACCCCGGTGTGAGGGACCCCAGTGATGCATCAGTATGTGAGGCACCCTGGATGGGAGAAGTATGGTGGGAGATGTGTAAGGAATACCTGAGTGTGTGAACTGCATAGGTGTGCCTCTCGAAGGGAAGGCAGTGTGATGGAGTGACCATCACTAGAATTGTGGGTGTGCTCTGACTGCCATCCCAACGAGCCTGGCTCTTTGGCGTTGCGGTCAGAGCCCTGTTTGGTACCCCGGAGACCTAGGTTCGAAGCTGGGTGGGGTGACTTCTCCTCCCCTTCGCTACAATAGGTTTCTCACTTTATCAAATACATGGCACACCTTTTGGTTTGTCATACACATAGATAATTTTAGACACAAGGGAAAAAAATATTAGCATTTCTTCTCACTTTTTTAACACCGAAGATGAGAGGAAAATTGAGCAATATGAGGCTGTGGGACCACCGATATAACCAGACCTGCAATTTCAAGATTAATCCCTGGCATGTTTGATATGTTGCTTGGGTATACCAATAAGCTAAAGGTCAAGCTACGGGGTATTACCACAGCAGAAGCGCAGATCTTGTATCAATATGACGTACATTCCCTGAGGAGAGTCGATGTAGTTCCATGTTTCATTGGCTTTGTTTTATCCATGAAACACAGCAGCATGCAAAATTGAAGTTGATTTATCAACATTTGCACAGAATGTACACACAACGTTGTATGTATTCATAGAGATGGACACAGAATGTTGATTTCTGCTTTAATATATGTTGGCGTACATGCACCTGTGCGCACAGAAGCACTGTTGATGTATGGACCTTGTCTCGTAGATGCAATTAGTGCACCTGTTTGATGTCAGAGGCTTTCAGTTAGACTCCACACCTCCGGGGAGACGAAAAGAAATAAAGAAAAACAATAGGAGCAGTATGGTCTTGCCTGGACTTCAAATATATGTAATGATCTAGACATCAATCATTTCTTATCATCATCGTTAGAATTCTGTTTGATCACATTAGGCCGTGTTTTTCCCATTTTTATTTGCCTTTTATTAAGACCCTACATAATGAAAATGTTGTCTGTCATTAGGTTACAATAACATAGACTTTGTGGAGCTAGAACTACGTGCAGACCCCTTCCGCCCTACCGTGATCACAGATTCACCATCTATGTTATGGGACCATAGTGAAGAGATATGTAGCTTACTCCACCCATTTGAGATTTTCACAACTTATTTCCCACTGCTTTTAAAATCCTGTACAGTCCTGTGAAAGGCAAAGGGGAAAGCAAAAGAATTGCACTTCCTTATCTGAAGTTTTGGTGCTGCACCACAGAACAGGCCTGTTAAGTCATAGAGACACACAATTTTGCCACACAAAAAAGTTGGTGGTAGTTTTTTTTTAGGTTGCAGATAGATAGATAGATAGATAGATAGATAGATAGATAGATAGATAGATAGATAGATAGATTAAAAAAATCCATATCAGGTTGAGTTCAGCAGTCTGACTGCAGAGGGGAAGAAGATTGTTGAAGTTGTTAAGGTGTGTTATTCCACATCTCAGGCATCTGTAGCGTCTTCCTGAGGACATCAGTTGGAACGAGCCATGACCTGCATGAGAGGAGTCACCAGTGATTTTCCTTGCACGGTTTTGGCGCACTCAGAATAAAGACTGGAGACTGATGAAAGGACACAACCAGTGTTTCTTCAGAGATTGGTGACAATTTCCCCAAGTATACGGCGTAGATTTGCTCTTGACATTGGTGGGGACCTGGTGGAGACATTGGTGGCAACATTTCAGTAGTGATCTTTGACCTGTGTTCACGCAAGAGCCCGCATCAACAGGGCATTGTAAGGACTGTTGACCTGTGTTCATGCAAGAGCCCGCATCAACAGGGCATTGCATAGTCCTAGCACCTCTGGACTACAAAGACTACTGACTGGGACCTACAAGGACTGTCTACCCGTGTTCACGCAAGAGTCATTTTGCTACTGTATTCATCTGCTCCGGCGACACTGGACTGCAAGAAATCTTGTCTTGTGGTGACCTTGCCAAACTGTAAAGCACTTTGAGCTGCATCTTGTATGTATGAATTGTGTTATACAGTAACACAGTAGTAAAGATTATTATTTGTGACTTACAGGTTTGTTTGAAAAGTATCTCCTTATGTAGCACCTTCTTCATTTTAGCTGCCATTGCTCGCCACTCGCCACTTTACTCGCCACTCGTTTTGGACAAGTTCTGCTTCTAGTTTTGGCGCTGCTAACACCAAACCAAGTCTCATGTAAAAGCATGGGGGCGCAGCCACATTGACCTTATTTGTTAGGATTTCAGTAGAGAACTTAATTTAATCATTTCTGCGCTGCTAGGTGATGAGACTTTGAAAGATCTTTGAACTTTGAAAGTTTTTTTTTTGAGGGGCTCAAATTATTGGTGGAGACAACTCAATGATTGCTGAATATTGGTGGGGACGCGTCACCTCCGTCCATGCCAATTCTACGCCCTTGCTATTGACATGGCAATCAGAGTTTTACCATCTATGACGTCTGCAACACCAATTATATATACTTATAATAGTGCCATTTTGGCCATTAGAGGGGCTATTGTCTGAAATGTCACTCTTAAAAGATTGTTGTCAGCATATTACTGATGTTGTGGACTTTATATCCTTTATTTTAGCATCCTGTAAAAGGCAGCCCATTCGTTAGGGGCTTTCTCAAGGATAAGGAAAATTCATTTAATCTAATTCACAGGGCCAATAGCAGTTCAGAGTTCAAAGTACCAACATGCAAATGTCCTTTACACAACTTATGTGCTAAAGCATATACATTCATAGTCGGTGAGCATCTCAATAGGTGCGAGTCTACTCTTCACTCCAAGTAGTGCATTTAAATGCACAGTGGGAGGGTAAGCTGAGAGAGAGTGGTAATTGCAAGAAGTGTTTGTAATCCTAAGCAGTGCGAAGACAAAGACCGTTGTGCAGTTGAGGGAGAGGAGGCTGACCTTTATTACAGCTCTGACAGATTAAAATCACCAGTGCCAGTCACCTGGAGGTGTGTGTGTGCATGTGTGTGTGTGTGTGTGCGTGTGTATGTGTGTGTGTGTGTGCGTGTGTGCATGTGCATGTGGGTCTTCATTCTCCTCATGTTTATAAGGACACCCGCATGCCAAAACACACACACACACACACACACACATGCTCACGCACTAACACACACACACACACACACACACACACCACACACACTGACTGCTGCTGGTGAGTAAGAGTGAATCAAAAAGTGGGAGGGGAAAGCGAATGAGACTGAAAAGGGGGATGCAGGACCCGGGGTGAGAGCAAGAGAATGGCACTGACAGCCAAACAAGAAATGATTGTGGTGGAGTGCCAAAGAACAGAGAGGGTGTCTAACAACGCAAAAAAAACTAAAAAAATACTGTGAGGAGGACGCAGAGAGATGGAGAGAGAAAGTCTGGGCCCCTCACTTCTAGCTAAGCCCATTTCCTCTGATGAAGCGGAACGTGTGACAGTCTATTTTATAAATACCAGTGTGTCTGTGTCTGAATTTGTATATGCGTGTGTGAGTGTGTGTATGTGTGTGAGTGTGTCTGCATTTGTGTATATGTGTGTGAGTGTGTGTATGTGTGTGAGTGTGTCTGCATTTGTATATGTGTGTGTGTGTGTGTGTGTGTGTGCGTGTGTGTCTGCATTTGTATATGTGTGTGTGAGTGTATATATGTGTGTGTGTGTGTACGTGTATGTGTGTGTTTGAGTATGTGTCCCCACATCACCCCTCACAGTCTATTAGCATCAACGTTATTTGCCACTACATGCAGCAGAGACATAGTAGAGCAGGCTGGCACGGGGGTTAAACTGGTCTTGTCAAATATGACAGTCACCTGGACCTGTGACTGCCTCACAGTAAATACCAGTCGAAGCGTCACAGGCAGTCCCTGGGCCACTATGGTGTTCCCAATCTGAGCACCTTAAATCAGGAGGCGTGGAGGCTTGTCAGCAAGAAGGCTGGCAATTACTACTTGTTGACAGAAAACTACAATGTCCTTGATTTTCTTTCTCCAAGTGAGATAAAAGTCTGGAAGCAAGAAATGATTCCCTACACAGCCGTAACCTGAAGTCAGATGTCCTTCAGTCACATTTTATTGACATTATTTGCATAGGCAATATACTTTTTTATCCTTGTGTATCTGGTTGAAGGCTGTACTGACGAAAAACATTCAAGCACATCTTTCAAGTGCAGTTCACTGCTGCACTATTGCGTAGGCACAGCATAGAAAAATGATGGGGCAAAATATGAGCAGTAACAAAAAAAAATAGAGCATCCAGAAGCACTCTTGTAGGGAGGGAAGCTGTATTGCCCAGAACCACACTGGGTTATAAGGGGAAAATAACCGGTATTGTACAACGATTTTCCTGGAGCAGATGACAGGCCTGATGACTACTCTTCCCTTAAACAAAAACACTGTACTGTTGCCATAGTTATAATGTACATCCATGTTTGCACACTTCCACTCATGCTCAATCAGTCCAACACACACACACATGTACACATGCACACACACACACACACACACACACTGTGAGTGGCTGCATGTGCACGTACAATGACAGCAGCATGGAATGGTGAGGTAAGTATTTAATGGAGCCCAATGACATTGAAACACTCCTTTGATCCATTTTCTATAACTGCAAGGGAAATACAAATGAAGATCTTTTTTTGTTTTTATCTGTGCATGGTTGAACCAGACATGCTTCTCTGTGTGCTGTGCACATGACATGTGCAAGGCATACGTTAGCAGTGGTGGCCACTTCATAGCAACTGCTTGCATTCTTTACATCTCTGTCAGTTTGTACATATGTCTTAAACCTACACACATACAGACACACACATAGCACACTTTCACCATATCGGCAGATGAATGGTTAAAGATGGCTGTTCTATGATGTATCAAGCACACACACACACGCACACACACAGACGCATGCGCACACACACACACACACACACACACACATGTGCACACATGCACACACTCACACACACCACAATGCGGTTGTTCATGTTAATCCTTTCACTCTTCAGGTTTTGGCAACAGAAAAATGACCATCTCCTTCATAAAAAACACACACACACAAATTACTACAGAGAGTATAGTCTTATGGCTGATGTGTGTCCTTACAAAAAAGATTGTCTTCCATGTTTTACAAGCAAAACTGAAATATTTATTTGAACGTACTAGAGACATAAAAACACAAAACATATAGACAAGTTCAAACTATAAATCTAAACTGTAGCCTATCCATACACACAAGCATGTACCTACCCACGCACGGCACGGCACGGCACAGTCAGTAAACCGTGACTCCACCGCTACCAATCTACCCACTGACTTCTAAACTGCATTACACTACTTCACGTCAAGTAGGCGGTGTCCCACTTATGATTTGCCAATAGCATGACACTACATTACATCATAAACAATATCACTTATGTGTCACAAAACTAAATCCTGTAATAATTACTAAATGTGTCATTAAATCATACATTAATCTTAAATCATAAATTCTTCAAATAATTCAAAATACAAATATTCAACAAATGGTGCCTACATTATGTACTATTTCTCTTGGTATGCTTAGAGCCAATATAACACAGAGCTGAAAAATGACCAACCATCTGGGTACAGCGCAATAAAATACTGTCAGCAAAGCGTTTTGACTATGATTTTTGAAGTCCTGTGGGATTTTAGCCAGAGAAATATTCGATGCTGTGGTGGAGTAAAATATTTATCTGTAGCAATGCATGGTACTTGTTTGTTATAAACTGTGTGGTGTATATTTCTTCAAGGTGTGTATGTTCAGCACAAATAATTTCATATTATTTCCCTGACTGACGCAACAGAATAAAATGTGGACGTAGAGCCCGGCAGGAGAAAGGGAGAGCGCTCTGGCTGCCCTGCAGTTAGTGTGTGAGGTCTGCTTTAATAGCATAGTTTGTCTGTGGAGCCCCTGATAAGAGGGTGGGGAGCCCCGTGGTATCCTGCATTTAGGCAGCGGCATGAGTTGATAAAATAGTCTGTGCCTAAAAGGATTCATGAAAGAAATATTCCCTCCCCAACCTCATCTCTCCACATGTGCACAAACACACACATGCGTGCACACACTCACACACACACACACACATTCACACTTACACATATGTATGCACACACGCACCTGATGCATACACACACATACACACACGCACACATGCAAGCACCTGACACACATGCACACACACACATGCACACACAGTCATGGTGATATGGCCCTGTTGTGATGGTGTAATATTTTACATTTTTAACGTAAGAGTCATAGGCCTACTTTCTGTAAGGCTACACATGACCCGCATCATTCACTGTCATTCAGCATTACCAGTCTTCTTTGATCTTCAGGGCAGTTGATCTTTGTTACCTGTCCCACCCACACTACTTTAAAAAGACATTTGGTCAGAGGTTTAAATTCACCTCCCTGGTTATTTGTGTCTTTTTTATTTTACAGTTTCACTTTAGGTGTTTAGGTTTTGATTTATTTGGAATATGTGAGGCAAGATAAAAAATTATACACATGTAATAATGAAAGGACTTTGGGGTAATAACATCAAAGTCAAGATCTAAGCACACACTGAAACAACAATGAACATGTCCTGCTCTATTAATAGTTCCATGAAGCAGCTGCTAAAAACAAGAGGTAAAATACTATCAGTATGAGCTTTTATGGTGCCACTGTCATAGTGTCCCTTTTGTCCTCCATATGCTGAACATCAGTGATTTTACATGGTCCGCCAGACAGAAGTGTGTGTGCGTGTGTGTGTGTGTGTGTGTGTGTGGTTATTTCATTCATTCATTCATTCATTCATTCATTAATATGAGTTATAGATAAATTTAAAAAGTAAATGCAGAGGCGGACAAAGTAAAAGTAGAAAAATCCTGCCATGTATTCTTTCTGGCTGTGCTCTCAACACAGGTGATTTCACTAATTATCTCATGTACCTACGATGAGTGAATTGGCTGGAACAAATATGTGGCAAGACTTTTACTTTCTGAACCTGGAATGTCCACATGTGACTAAATGTATGAACCAGTTCAGCTATATCCACAGCACCAATCCCGTTGTCTATTTTTGCTACACGGACCACATGCCTAGTGCTGTTGTTTCCGCACGGTCGAATAAGTACGGTGCTCGCGGAAGTAGTCCACTCCCTCTTGTAATGTTTTGATGCTTAAGGTATAATGGCTTTGCCAGTTAGTTTAGGGGCGTTTTTACAGTCGGAGATAATAGAAGACCCACTACACAAAGATGAGGGCGTTTGTGTTTTGGGAATATTTGGTAAAAGTGCAATGCAACCGGGCTCAGCCAAAGAATCACTCATCAACACCCTGGCTGACAAGCACATTTTCTCTCTGTTTGGATTAGGTGACGAGGATGATCAGGAAAATGGAGCCGTGATTCAGGTATATTACAATCAGGATAGCCGTGTACTTTATCTTGTGCTGACTTCAGTGTTTGATAATAGGCAGCTTCTCAAAGCATGCGAATCTTTGTCTGCTGGTGTTGGTCACGCAGAGGCTCACGAGTTTTGGAAGGGAGCTGAGAAGCAACATTGCATGCAGTTGCTTTACCTCTTTTCACTGTGCCATGTTCTTCTGTTGGTGCATCCAACCTGCTCGTTTGACGTGACTTATGACAGACTGTTTCGGGCTTTGGACGCGCTCCGTCAGAAGGTGCTACCACTGCTTCGTGCAACTTTGAAAGACACGCCTGTGTCAAAAGAATGGAAGATGAACTGTCGCCCCTGTCCCCCTCGTCTGTTGTTCGTGTTTCAAATGAACTGCACACTCAGAGTCGGTGGTTCTGGAAGTGGTGGAAATGGCGCTGATGGTTCTGGAGGAAACTCGGACAAGCCGAAAAAACATTCCCCGCGAAGACGTCTGCAGCACGCCCTTGAGGATCAAATCTATAGAATTTTCCGCAAAAGTCGAGTCCTCACCAACCAAAGCAGCAACTGTCTATTTACAGTACCCGCTAACCAGGCGTTTGTGTACGTGGTCCCTGGGCCCGAAGAAGACCCAATAGGTGCCATTCTCGCACAGCTGCGTTCCAATTGCGCCTTGCGAGAAAATGACACGAGCGCACCAGCCCCAGGGCAAAGGCGCTACAACCAGATGCGCCACTCGTCTAGACAGCCCTCTTTTAATGTGGAGAACACCAACCTCTCCTCCGGAGGTCAGCTTGTGGACTGCACGTTGAAGGAGTTTTTATGGCAGCACGTGGAGTTGGTGTTGACCAAGAAAGGCTTTGACGACAGTGTAGGTCGCAATCCGCAGCCTTCGCACTTTGAGTTGCCCACTTACTCCAGATGGGTTCAAGTGGCATACAGGCTTCACCAGGTGATGATCACCAACACGGAGGAGGAAATGGCTGAGATTGCCATCAAAGTCCAGGCACAGCTGAAAGTGCTGGAAGGCTTCTTGGACGCTGATGCCAAGTTCTCAGAAAACCGTTGCCAGAAAGCTCTTCCTCTGGCCCACAGCGCTTACCAGTCCAACCTTCCCCACAACTACACGACCACGGTCCACAAAAACCAGTTGGCCCAAGCCCTGCGTGTCTATAGCCAGCATGCCCGTGGAATCGCCTTCCAGCGCTATGCTGTGCAGCTCCATGAAGACTGTTACAAGTTCTGGAGCAACGGTCACCAACTCTGTGAAGAGCGCAGCCTCACCGACCAGCACTGTGTGCACAAGTTTCATCTTCTGCCTAAGACAGGTGAGAAAGTCCATACACAGACCTTAGTGGGAAGCGTTTTAATAAAAATCTTTACCAAGTCTGTGAAGTAGTGTCAGAATGATGGGAGACAATTTTGTGAGATATTTTTGACTCTTCTTGTAAGTGTGTAGAGTAGAGTAGAGTTACTTTATTGATCTCGAAGGAAATGAAGGTCTAGCAGCATACACATAATACACATATCAAAACAGATCAAACACATTGTACACATCCGCATTCATACAACATTCACTGAACTGGGAAAAAGGGAAAAAAAGGTAATGATAATAAAAAAAATCCACGAGGTAGAGAAGCGTCATGATAAGGTGCCTTGCGGTAATCCAAGTAGGTAGATTAAAGTGTCCTAATAAGATTGTCCAGTGTTATGGAAGACTCTTTTAGTGCAGTGTGTGTGTGTGTAATATTGTGGGTTTGAAACATATCTAGGTCATGTGCCAATGAGGGTTTACTGTTGAAAATACTGTGGTCTACACTGGATTCTATGTTTTGAGAGTGATTGACTCTTTGCAGGTGAAAAGCCTGAGTTGGACCACAATCCTCCAATCATGCAACACAACAGCAGAGGGCGCTCAACCAGTTCCTGTAACTGTGGCAGGAAACAGGCCCCGCGGGAGGACCCTTTCGACATCCAGGCAGCCAACTATGACTTTTATCAGGTGTGTAGAAAGTGGTAGCCAGGCTAGCACCACTGTAGTGCCTCCACTCAGTATTGTATTAATATTGTAATCTACTATGTCAGATAAATCTCCTCACTTATTTTTTTAGCAACCGGTAAGGGAACAGAGGGGGGGGGGGCATGTAGCTTGATGGGACAGCAGGAAGCAATAGGTGCAAAAGAGAAAGTCTGCTTAACCAGGAAACAGATCCCAGGCACTCACATATATCTCAGGAGAAGGAGTAAAGTAAAAAGCCTTTATTAGGTACGGCACTTAGAAAACACACACCAACATGTTTTGACCCACAAGAGGTCTTCTTCAGGGCAGAGTAATGGTTCCTTCTCCTGAGATATATGTGAGTTCCTGGGATCTGTTTTCTTTGTTTTCTTTCCCCTACCCCAAGAGCACCTGTTGGACTATAACTCTACCTGAGCGCCAGGTTGAACTCCTTTTAGTTCTGCTCAACCAGATTTTTGCTCCCAAATTTTTAATTTCCTGACTGTGACGTTTCGGGGCTTACTCATCGTTCCTCAGACGTGACAACAAATGTGAAGACACCAATATATACACAATTCTCAGGTGGTCACATGACCGCACCTGATTGGAGGTGTTAGGTTTGGTTGTTTGGTTGAACTCTCACAACAGGAAGCAATGACATTGAACAGTTGAAGGGTTATGTTTGAGTATGTATGCATGCATTAATGTAGCAACTGGTTGAAGGCAGGCCCGTGGTTTTACAGTTTACAGAAAGAATCAGCCCAGCAAGAGGGAAACATATGCTTTTTTTAGGGTATGAGGTGAAGTGAGGTTAAAAAGAAAAAAAGTCTGGTCCAGCAGATTAGAGAAGTGAACACCCATTGTTATTTTATAGTTTGCTTTCAATTATTGTCTTTGTTTTACTGGGTGAGACTGAATCCTTCCCTGGGACATACATTTTAATGTAATTGCTTTAATGTGTTTGTTTATGGCCGGGCTGTGCAGATCCTGGAGGAGAAATGCTGTAGTAAGCTGGAGCGCATCCAGTTCCCCGTCTTCCAGGCCAGCACCCCCGATCCGGCCCCGGCCCCGGCACCGGCCCCGGCCTCAGAAGACACCACCAGCAGGACCCCAGACCCGGCTTCGTCCGCAGGAGGGGATGCCGAGCACCTGAAGGAGAAAGAGGGCGGCGTTTCCCACACGCCCGGTGACAGCACCAGCCTCAGCCTGGCGCTAAGCCTGGGCCAGTCCACCGACAGCCTGGGGCCGTACGGCGACGGCGGGGAGGGCCAGGAGAAACGGCCCAGCCTGGTCGACCGGCAGCACTCCACAGTGGAGTACCTTCCAGGTAGGGGGTGTGCAAAAATATCGTTATCGCAATATATCGTGATACAAATTTTCGCAATACACCATACCGATTTAAACACACTGGCTACAGCCTAGCGGTGAAGATAAAGCTGAAAGATGTTAAAACTATATTTAAATGTTTAAACTATATTTAAACATTTTGAAGTTTATTTATCGCAAAACATATCATCATCGCAACATTCAGCAATGTTACCGCATATCACGCATTTTTCCAATATCGTGCAGCCCTAATACCCACCCCTACTTCCAGGCATGCTGCATTCGGGCTGCCCCAAGGGCCTGCTGCCCAAGTTCTCCAGCTGGTCCCTGGTGAAGCTGGGGCCGGCCAAGTCCTACAACCCCCACGCGGGCCTGGAGCAACCCGGCTTCCTCCCCGGATCCAACTTCCTGCTGCCCTGGGACGTGGTGATCCGGTGTCGCTCGGAGGAGGACGTGGGGGGCGTGGCAGAGCCCCTGGACGGGAGCTCCTCCTCCTGGCCGGCCCCCAACAAGGCGCTGGCAGGGAAACGCGGCGGGGCGGGATACCTGTGGAGAGGGCGGCGTCGTGACGACGTGGCCAGGGCCTTCGTGGGCTTCGAGTACGAGGACAGCCGAGGCCGACGGTTCCTCAGCTCGGCGCCCGATAAGGTGGTGAAGGTGCTGGGGCCTGGCGGGGCCAAAGAACCCGCCACCAGGGCCCTGAACTCGGACATGCCCCTCTACATCCCCTCGCCCACGCAGGGCAGGGGCGTTAAGCCCCACTACGCCCAGCTGGCACGCCTCTTCATTGTGGTACCCGACGCCCCTCTGGAGCTCATCCTCAGCCCTCAGGTAAAATCCCCAGAAGCCCCCTCTGTCTGACAGCAGGAGAATCTACGGTTTTCAGTACATGTGCTCTCAGACTCTTTCCTCCTCCTACTCTTTTGGCAATTACTTACACTCTGTCTTTCTCTGTCATAAGTGTAGTTATTATAACCCCTTTTCTTTCATCCTTGCTCCATCTGAGTGTGTTGTTGTCCAGTTGTTGGATGTGTATATATATGTATATATACACACACACATAGTGAGTGAGTGAGTGGGTGGGTGGGTGGGTTGATACTAAGTCCATTGCATTTGGACATGTGTCTGTCATCAGACTTGAAGCTGTGAGAGCAAGCTGAGCTGTGAGAATTCATTTGCTTGCTGTCTTTTTCTCTGCACCATTTTAAAATATGTTTTGCCATCCTGCATTTGACTTCCCCTCTCATCTTTCTCTTTGCTCTTATTTCGCATAGCGTGTGGATTTAATCTCTTAAGCAACGGAAGTGTGGAGGAAATGTGTTTGCTCAATCAATCCTTTTTCACAGACTGAGACAATATGTCTGTCAGCCACACTGCCACCGCTGCTCTGATTGATTGCACCAGCAGCACAGACAAGTACTGGCAGGTTTGAAACTAGGAGCATAACTGAGAACGTATCTGCTATTGTGGGATCGATTCTAGAAAATACAATACAATACAAGAGTGAGATATCTGTGTAGATTCTCATCCATCTGGGTCATGGTCACTGGACTTCTTTTTCCAGCTTTGGAGCTTGAGCTGTTTGGTTTCAAGCTCCAAAAAGAAATCCAGTTGCTTACAACGTAGCTCCTTTGACTACAAGGGTGAGGTTTTTGAATAGCCTAGTGAGAGACAAATGCAAAACACATTTTACGTCTTCAGTTATTCTCCAGTGCTTTAAAGCAACACTAAGTAGCCTAGTTTTTTTAATGTTTCCAAAATCATTTCAGTGGTTCGACAACTTGTTACAGGGTAAAAGGCATTTCTGGATTTGCTTTGCTGACTTCCATGGGCTATAACCACACTAAGCAAGTTTGGAGAATCGGACCGTCTCTCTGTAGTTCTCTATGAGAGACAATTCCACTTCCAAGCTGTAGGGCCACTGAAGACAAAAACTACTTAGTACAGTATTGCTTTACATATAAGGCGGCCACCCAATAAATCCCTTCCACCTTAACTACGTTGTCCCAATAGAATACTAAAATAAAAAATAAAAAAAATAAAAAAATAGGTTTAGGCTTAGGACGTAATAATAAGGTGATGAAATTATAGGAATGACACTTCATCAATGGTCAATCAATTTCATTCATTCCAGCTTTAAAGCTTTAAACAAACACAATGCAAAAGACTAATATGAAGTGTTTTCATTTCTCAACCATAATCCTTGCACCTTCCCAGACAACCACCATAACCACAACCACAGACTACTCACATACACACAAGGAGATATGTATGACCTAGCTAAGTTTCCCGGGGAACATGGTAACAATACATGGTATTGTTATTAATTCTGTTTATTTCCTGTTTTTTTGTCTTGTGTTTGGCCCCCTCTTTAGGTGCAGCCAGGACCGCCCCCGTGCCCCATGTTCCACCCGGAGCAGCCGGAGGTGGTGCTGCCCCCAGACAGCATGTGGGTGCTGCGCCTCCCTTACGCCTACGTGACGGAGCGCGGGCCCTGCTACCCCCCCAAGGAGAACCAGCCCCTGGCCAGCTACAGGGTACTGAGGGGCATCCTCCGCCCCAGCACGTCCAGTCCCCCGCCGCAGTGAACTCGAGTGCCACTGCCCCCGGCTAATGACTTTGTGTGATGATGCCAAGCAGGAATTTTCCTTTTTTTTTGATGGAACCATGGAAACTCATCAACTCTGACTGATTTTGAGGTCTTTTGCCATAAAGGCCATGACTGTCTCTTTCATTTCTCTTAAGTGGAATCAAGAGTTGGTGGTACCCCTGCTGTCATCTCTGTGTAAGGATTATGGTAACACTGGTTGCTGGTCCCTGTCCACTGGTGTGATGTTTTATGTACCATCCTCCTACTGGAATAATAATGTCAGACAAACCTACAATTGGTCTTTAATTTTGAAGGGGTTGTGAAGAAACTGGTGGTTATGAGGTTCATTGATTTTGCTTACAGAAGGAACTATGGGAGCTCTCGTATACCTATTAAACATTAATGCCTCAAGTGTGTCGACATGTACAGTTATTCCTGCATTGTGAGGGTGGGAAATTGCACTTTTATCCAGTGGTTAAATTGGCTTTGTTAAGAGGGGGAGCCCTTCTGTACTAACAGTGGTCAATCTCACTATTGTATTAATGTAAATACTTTGGCAGAGGGAGCTCAGCTCTGCTGACCGCTTCTTTTGAAAATAATTGGCTATGTGTGTTGTCATGGCAACAATTATCACATTGTGGAGGTACTATGTCTTGGTACTGGGTATTGGGAACAAGTCCCTTCACAATGATGGTAACATACTGCTCAGATTACTATTACGCAATGCCTAAAAAAATGAAAGCCAATTTTTTTAATGAGTGCCCTTTTTTCATGAAGCCAGTGGACTGAGTTGATGTAATATTTTGCCTGCCAGTAAACCAGTGATTATTGGGCACAATGCAAGGGCTGGAAATGACACAGGAAATGGAATACATAAAACACAATATATCTATTTACATGGATTGCCAGGACATTACAAAAATATCATTCTTATAAAGTACATTTTGGATTTGGTTCTCTCAGTGCACAGAAGGAAGGCATGCGTCATATTTACACACTACTCTTACACAGAAACTCTTGAAAGCAGATGTTAAAAATGTTTTGCAGCTTTGTTAATTAAAGATTCTTGATCATTCGGGAGATGGTTAAAATGCAAAGGCTGTACATGGCCGTGTGACATAAATAGAAACATTAATAAATTAGAATGTGTGGATCTCTGCCCCCAAGTCCAGCAGATTGTCTGTGTTTTTCCATCACCAAGGTCTATATCTTCATTGGCAGCTGTGAAGAGACAAAGACGACGCATCCGTTAAATATCATAATGTGTCAAAGGAAGACATTTTGGTCACTCACACAAAGCAGGTTAAGGTTAGGTTTAGCCAGTCCCTTCTTCATATATGCTCTGATGGTAGCTTTTAAAAGCACTTTAATGTATAACAAATAATGGAGGTTAAACTTAAGGAGTCCACGGAAAAAAAACGGGCATAGTAACAAAATCACATTTTTCAAGTCACTCCCCCTATCAGTAGTTGCACTGAAACCCCAGGGTTTCTAAAAGCAATCCTGTGAATAAACGAGCATAGTCTTGAGCTAGAAGCATTTTGAAATAGCATTTCGTAATAAAATCAAATATCAAACTTATAAATAACATTTTGTTTCTGCATTTTGTGACCATGCCTGTTTTCCTAGCCTGGAGCGGGTTTATCAGGCTATGTTTGTCCCATGGCCCCCTTAATTCAGAGACCTGTTTGTAGCCTATTCATTTGGAGATTTACTTGACTTGTGCAATACCTGTTTGAGGTGGTAGCTTTTTTCACTCCGTGCCGTAGGGATTAAGTTGGCCGCTCCTCTTGGGGAATGCACTCACAGCGATCCACATCTATTTCACAGTGAGCGGTCTGGATGCTGGCGGACACCTCTGGAGCTAGATGAGAATAGAAGCGAGTAAAACAACAGTGTAATGACACATCTGACACCGCATGCTCCTAATGAGCTGTCCACTTCTGCGTGGTAGCAGCATGCAAAGGTGGAGATCTCGGCTCCAGTTTAGAAAGTAAAAACCTTGCCACGGATTTGATCCAACCATTTTCTTAGCCAGTTTATCGGAATGAGCACACAATTTATTGGGGCAGCTAGATTAAGTAATATAGTGAAATCACCTGTGTTAAGTATATAGGCAGTAGAAATACATGGCACACAGCAAAAAGACCAGTGTTGAATTAACTCCCGCAGAGTTAAACCTGTTCAGGGTTTATATAGCTCCATACTATAGTATAAAATTCAGTATCCAGTAATAAAATTTACACTTTCAAAATGTGAAATAACTCTCACTCTGGACACAATTTAAATCCAAAAAATGTTTGGGAGTTAATGTCAACTTCCAAATGTTTAACCCTGAATTTTTAACTCTCCATTTTTTGCTGTGCAGGATTTTTACTCTCTGAAGCTGGGATCTTTACCTTTGATGCTAGGTGATGGTCAACTATAGCCCTACACACAGACCTGTTGTATGTGAAGGATATGTTACACAGCGGTTCTCCATGCAGTCCCAGATCAACCCATTGTCGCAAAGTCTGTGAGAAACCTCAGACTGCCCTCCATGGTAGCACCTGCAGAGTAAGACGCAACACAGAAGTTACGAACAAGATCGAAAGAGGAGGCAATCAGACTTAATCATTCAACACTCAGGTAGGTGTTTAGGAGACAAGGAATCAATTACTGTGGCTGCAACAGTGGCTCTGGAGGTAAAGGAGTCTGTGACCTCCTGATCCCAAGACCAACACCTTAACCATTAGGCCTCAGCTGGCCCAGGATCAGTTGATGTCAGTTTCATGCCAATCCTGTTGCCTTATGTAAAGTGATGGCTTATCCAGCTTCAGAAGCTACAATCTAGCTGTAACACGTTTTTTTTCCAGCCGTCCACTAAATTAGCTGATTCCACTTAGGACTACTCTTCAGCCAAGCAGAGTTAGTTGGTGAAATCACCTATATTAACAGCTTAGGTGGAACTAGGTGATTTGGAATATGTGCAACTGGATTGAAGCTTCTCAATCTAGGATCACCATCACTGCTCCCTTATAAACCTTAAGGTCACTGAGCAGTGGCCCCCTGAGTGGTCAGCTGCACCAATCGGAGCCAGATGTGTTATGGAGGTGGAAGTGGAGGGTTTGGAGGCAGGGGGTGGGGGATGGGGGGTTGTGGGCAGCAATGGAAATTCGCACCAGCCGCCAGCCAAATGCTGGTAGAATATAAAAGTGGCTGGAAGATTTCGGGCATAAAATAATCATTTAATGTTGAGTGTCTGGTACATTTTACTATTTATTTTCTTAGTGGCTGCTACAGATTCAAATTTTGCGAAGTTAATTTCCACCCCTGGTTGGGGGGCGGATAGTGTCTCACCAGTTCCTCCTGCGGGTGGGCGTGTGCCTGCGGATGAGTGGCGGCTCCAGGCACTTACACTCCGTGTGATTGGCCACCTTCACCAGCACCGGCTCTGGGCCGTGCTTAAACGGGATCACACTGAAGAGCTGCACACCAATCAACACCAAAATGACATAGAGTACTAAAAGAATCTTATAGTATTTTGGGACATTTTACTATAGAAATATTATAGGAATACTACAAATATACTATAGAGTCTTATAGTAATTTGGGACATTGTATTATATCAATACTATAGGAACACTAATAGAAGTATTATACAGGGGTGGTAGCAGTACTATAGAACACCATAGTGGTATTATACAACTATTATGCATACTATAATGATCTAATAGGATTCCTATAGGACATTTGTCCTTAGCGAATAGGGAAGATGTTGGTAATACTAGGATTATATAGCAATAGCTTGTGGGTAGGTGAGGAAACACCCAATATGTGACTCACAGTTTTGTTAATGTAGGTGGTGCTGGTGTTCCTGCAGTTGACCCCTTCCTTGTTGCAGCAACCGTTACACCTGAAGACGGACACACAGGGCGGCTTGAAGAACATGGCCGTCGGCGTGCCCAGCTCCTTAGCCACGTCCACACACGTCTCCCTGGGCATGCACTGCGTCTTCTGCCACTCGTCGTCGATGGCTGAGGAAGAAGAGGTGGAGGAAGAGGGTCTCTGACTACTTCATGTGAACTTTACTGACTGCATTCCATCTAATTACCAAAGTTAGTATGTCATTTCATTAGACATAGCCTGCGGACAAAATGTCACACCTCAGGAGTGGCTTATGAATCATTCTTAATACAACTGTCATGAATCATCCCTCACCCTGCTCACCTTTTAGACCACAGCAACCTTCTCACCTTCATACATCCAGATGCCTACACTGTAAAAAGTGCTGCTTAGTACCAACTTAAAGAACACTTACAAAAAACGTAAATATATTAAGGCAGCGTGCTGCATGGATCTATTTACTTTGGCTTAAGTTCCACTATTTAACTAACATGTTGACATGACAACATGATACTTGGAAAAATAGTGTAAGGAAAATAGTGCAGGTTAACTCAATGTATAACGTGGCCTTAATTTAAGTTGGTTCTAAGCACCACTTTTTTTTTACAGGATACACACACAGTTCAAAGACAAAAACAGGGGAGGAATTGCTTCACTGGGTCAGAGAAAGTCAAAAAAGGGTAAAACAGGGTGCTTATCAAAAAATGAGGCTCCAATTTATTCATACGAACACAAAAGAAATTTCAGACAGTCCTGAAAGTTACAATTTAAAAAGCCTTTATTGATTACTGGCTACATGCCTAAACATTTCACAAACATGTCTTCATCAGGGCCTGTTGAAACACGTAGGCATGTAGCCAGTAATCAATAAAGGTTTTATAAATTGTAACTTTCAGGACTGCCTCAAATTACTTTTGTGTTTATACACACGCAGTTATTTACGTCAACTGTATAGTCGATATCTTCATCTTTCCATCTTTCTCTGTTAGTCTTTAATGCACGTACACACAAGGGACATAAAGCAATACCTGTGAGGAGAGTTTGAGTTGAAAATACAGGTGTATCTCAATGAATTACAGTATTGTGGAAAGTTCATGAATTTCAATGCAATGTGAAACGCAAAAGCAGGCTAAAACCGACTGCTGAGGGCTTAAACATGAGCATACCATTCGAAGGCTTTATATACTTCACATATAAAGAATCAATGTATTACACCATTTTCACTTTTTGAATTAAAATAAAAGAATCTTTTTGCATTTTTTTTAATTCATTAACGTGTCTATATTACACTTAAAGGCAGCAGTGTTATTTTTGCTGGTAGTGGAAGAGCATAGTTCTATTAACTAAGCAAGGTGAGGTCAACCTTCACTTGTGCGTACACATGCTATAATATAGTGAGAACCATAGCTGAGTGTCCTAGTCAGAAGGGAATCTACAGTAGAGTCTGATGGGGCCCCAGGCAACATATACACAAATTTGGTTAAAAACTGGATTCCCACTATTGTAGTTTAAAGTAGTCTTAGTTTGTCAGCCTTCAGGGCTAGTGTCCCATATGGTGTCCCATAGGTCCGGATCCATTGTGATCTCTAATATATATATTTCTCCATCATGATGCAGGTAACCCTTGTTACTGACCAGAGAGGAAAGAGGTTAACTTATTCTTACTTAAAGCCAACATGTACATGGTCAAAATTTAGAGCATTTTCCACCTTATGACATACATGGTGGAGGCATGTCAAGACTTTTCTGCAACTGTAATTCAGATAGTGCTGTCGGAGTGAAGATCATCTTGATGGACATTTTGGACACATTGTTGTAAATTTTGGAACATTTTTTAATTCTATGGTTTTCCGCTATGGGTCCAGGCCGACAACCAGTAGGAACACACTTTATTGTTGGCCTCCTAAATGTCAACAAGTCAGAGTTCATCTCAGTAACCTACTCTCAAAGTAAAAACCCTACCACGTATTTGATCCAACCATTATCTTCATCTTATCTGAATGAGCACCCAGATTATTGGGACAGGTAGATCAAATAATATAGTGAAATCACCTGTGTTAAGTGCACAGGCAGTAAGAATACATGGCAGGGTTTTTACTTTCTGAAGCAATCCTGCTGCACCTGAGGGTCATACCTTTCAAAATCTCCAGGCTGTAGGAGGCTGAGGCGTATCGCGTGGAGCGGTGAGAGGAAGAGCGGTACTCCAGCAACTGAGACGAGTCCAGGTGCTTTAACTTCAGACGGCATTTCCACAGCTTCCAGTCTGGAAAATTTGTCAGCCTCAGGAACTCCTCAAGGCTGGAGGCTGACTGCACCTCTTTCACCCAGCGGTTTTCCTGGGGACAGAATTTGGAGCTATGTTCTGTTAACTTGATAAGATATGAGGTTTCTCGGAAGAACCCAGCTTGCTATTTAGCCTGTGTTACATCGTGTATTTAATTACTCACTTTACGGGTTTCACTTTTAAACAATACACATCCGCTTTCATTCTTTTTTGCCTGATGTGAATGAAGATGACACACTGCAATCAATGCCACAAGAGGAAAATATGGCCCTCAGTGAGGTTTACTGTCCTCTATTTTCCAGGAGAGGGCAGTACAGTTCTCTGTACATGTTGCGTACTTAAAGGTAGTAGTATTCTTGACAAAGCCGTTTGATATTAATGATTCACAGGCTTGTTAGGGCCATCTACAGGACTTTTTGTCGTGCAAAGTTTATCTTGACAGTTGGGATGTCATATCTGACTCGTTTTTAACATTGAGCTCTGAGAATAAGTAATTCAGCACTTACAATAAGAATCCTTATGAATTCCTCTCCCCAAACAAACTTTTTTTTTTTATCATCAGTTAAATTGACAGGGAAAAAAAAAACATGTACCAAGTGATGTCTGGTTCTGTTTTGTAGAAATGTCTGGCACTTAATATGTAAAAGGCTTCTGAGTGTGTCCAAATGGCTTAAATGCCAGTCCCTGACCTTGTGTAAAATGAGTTAGTGTGAAGTGTTGTTTGATTCTTCACAGAAGCTTAACCAAGCACACTGGCACAAAATATCTCCCCCTCAGCGAAGAGAACATCCTCTGGCAGCCACCCATGTTCCACAGCTGTAGCCTCAGGGACACAGCTTTTCCCATGGACCACCTGTTCAGCAGGCTCTGTGGAGAGTGGAGACTGGACGGGAGCGCGAAAGGGAGCTGGCGAAAGGGATGTCTGGAGGGGCCCGTAACCCATAGGCCTTCCTTACCCACAGAAGATTGCCCTTGTTTCAGCGAGTGCTGCGTTTTACGAGCTCTCCGTGAGTCGTAACAGCTGTGGGAGTTTTTTTTAACAGCTTGTGGCACCCTCTCTTACACAAGCACTGGGGGGGGAGCATTGAGTAAAAGTCTTGTAAGTTTAGGTGCCCAGACCATTGCATCGCTGTGCCGCTGTGGAGATCATTAGTCAGAGAGAGAGAGAGAGACAGAGAGCTTGTGCAATCTATTCCACGCACAAGAAACAACAGGAGACTTTGATTTTCCACACTGCCCTCGGCTAAGGCATGGCGCACAAGTGCACCGATCTGCAGGAACCAAAAGAAAGAAAGAGAGAAAGAGAGAGAGAGAGAGACTGGGCCTGTAAAAGCACTGATTGCGTATGCTTCTATAATCCATACCACATGTGGTAATTAAAACGGCATAATATTTGAACGGCTTGATTTCCAAAAGGGAAAGCATTCTGAGCAATTAGCAGTCTTAAATGTTTACTAGACAAAAGGTGTGGTCGCGACAGAGTGAAGCAAAAAAAAATGTTTAGGGGGAAAAAGGGGGGTTCTCCTCTAATCCCCTTTACAAGATGGGAAAAGCCGCAGAGAGGACGAAAAAAAAAAAAAAACGTTGGAAGTGTGTGTGGAGGAGGCCTTGAAGGGGCAGGAAGGCCTGTTGGGCAACAATACACACTCGTCAGCACCGAGGTCTGCTCTCTTTATTCCCCCGAGTCAGAGTGGTGACAGGAGCCCACTGATCCATTCAATATGCCAGGGTGGAGTCGTCTGCTTCCACTTAGGACAAAACGCAACAACAACATGTAAGACAGCAGGGATGAAACACTATGTGTGTGTGTCTGGTCTCTGTATGTGTGTGTATGTGTGTGTGTATGTGTGTATGTGTGTGTGTCTGTCTATCTCTGTGTGTGTGTCTGTGCGTGTGTGTGTGTGTGTGTGTGTGTGCGTGTGTTAGGGTGTGGGAATGAGGGAACAAGTGTGAAGCAGAGAGAATAAAAGATTTTAAGATGATTTCCTCTTGTAAGTGTGACTGAAAGGAGCCACTAATTAGGTGAGGGGCCCCACAGGCAGGAGAGAAGGGGAGAGAGAGGGAGAGAGAGGGAGAGAGAGAGAGAGATGGAGAAAGAGAGAAGTGTAGATGGGAGAGAAAAGTAGAGCGAAAGAGAGAGAGAGAGGGAGAGAGAGAGAGAAGAAGAAGTGTGGATGGAAGAGAAGTTAAGAGAGAGAGACAGAAGGAGAAAGAGAGAGGGAGAGAGAAGAAGTGTGGATGGGAGAGAAGTTGAGAGAGAGAGAGAGAAAGAGAGAGAGAGAGAGAGAGAGAGGGGGGAGAGGAAGGGAAGAAAGAGAGGAGAGACAGGGCAGTGAGAGAGGGGTGGGTGAAGCAGCTGAGAAACACAGACGGAGGCTGTTGAAATGAGCTCAGACGGGTCCCCTTTGGCTGCATTTCCTCTTTGCGCCTAATAAGCCCAACGCAGTTCCTCATGGAACACGTCCTTACATAAGCGACAGCCAGCGAAAGTTCAGCAAAAGCCCACAGCGAGCGAACACGACTGAAATCACACAAGGATCTGCCCACTCACTCATACAGCCACAGAAATCTCATTCCCTTGTAAAGCAAAGACACACTTATTTTCAATAGTAAAATTCACCACAGCCAATGCAAACAGATTCTTCAAAACACAAACTATTTAAAAAAAAAAAAACGGTTTGGAAGTTATCGCGGACTGCTGAAAAGAATTCCAACAAAATATCTCACATCCCAAACAGTCACTAAAATTACAGGGATTATCATGACAGGAAGCAGACTGATTATTAAAATATTATTAGCGGGGGAATGCATCAAATCGGTTAAGCATTAACAAATGCATCCTGCAAATACTTACTCTGTGGTCTTCCGCAGCCAACATCAGCCTCAGAAAAAAGAGCAGCGACATGTGCAGAAAAACACGGGTGAGAGTCCACATCCTGTGGTGCAGTTGCCAGGGAGGGAGAGCACCGCTCTGTGATAGAGACAGAGGATCTGCTGCCTCACATACAGTAATGATTACGACCAAACTCCCAAAGTCAAAGTCTTTGGACAACCCAGTGAGACCACACACACACACACACACACACCCCCACACACGTGAAGTGCCGGCACAGCCAGAGTGAGAGAGGGAGAGAGAGAAAGAGAGAGAGAGAGAGAGAGAGAGAGTGGGGGGAAGAACCTGCCAAGATGAGTGAGACACCTCCGCAGAAGCCAAATGGAGTTTCCTCTTAAAAAAAGCGAGAGAGAGAGAGAGAGAGAGAGAAAAGAAAACACACCCTCCAATTCCAAGAAGGAACTGGGAAGTGTCTTTGAACCAGACACAAGTGAAAGCTTGAGGATTACAACAAAAGATCTCTCTTTCTCCTTGGCTGTCTCTGTCTCGTTCTGCTCCACTGCTTCATCAGTGGGAAGTAATGTCTGTCTTCAACATCTAACCCCAGTTTGTCCTGGCGTAAGCGTTCTCAGATCTTTGTGTGTGGGTATGTGGATACTGTATGTGTCTGTGTGTGTGTGTGTGTGTGCAAGTCATAAGGGTGGGTGGTTATGTGCATGTGTGTGTATGCGTGTGTGTGTGTGTGTGCATGCAAATCAGGAGAGTGGGTGGGTATGTGCATATCTGTGTGTGTGTGTGTGTCTGTGTGTGTGTGCATGTGTATATATGTGTGTGTTTGTGAGTGTGTGTGTGTGTATCTGTGTGTGTGTGCATGGAAGCCAGAAGGGTGGGTGGGTATATGCATATGTGTGTGTGTGTGTTTCTGTGTGCGTGTGTGTGTTCACAAGTCAGACTGGTGGCTGTGCAGGATGCTGCCACAGAGCTCCCCCCTCCCCTCCCCACTGCTCAGCAGCATCGTCTGAGAAGCGTTCGTCGTGCGTCTCAGGTCGTCCCGTTTGGAGTGGTCACCGGGTTCCCAACCCCCGGCTCACAGCTCCTCTTGGCTCGACCCGCAGGAACATGTGGTTTTAAATACAATCCAGACCCCTCTCTGCCACAGAGAGAGGTGAGGGGAGGGGAGGGGAGGTGGGGGTGCAGGGAAGGAGAAGGGAGGAAAGGGGAGGGGAGGGGAGGGGAGGAGAGGGGAGGTGTGGTGTGGTGTGCTGGAGGAGGAGGGATTGGGGAGAGAGAGAGGGCTTGTCTTTGGCCTGTGCCCCAGCCCAAACTCCTGAGTCCCAGCTCTGATTGTCTGGGGCTGGGAGTTTATGGCAGAGGATTAGCCTCCGTTGCACTGATGTTCGACGTCACGTGAGAAATGTCACGATGCAGAGCGAATTAAGTACACACACACACTCTCTCTATACGCTAATAGCTCGATACCACACTAATGACTTGATGGACTTGGAAAGCAGCTGATGGAAAGCAGCCATTTGGGGTTCTGTTTAGTCATCGTTTAATGGAGCATCTTGCAAACATGTGTTGGAAACGCTGTACAAACAACCTCTGATAAATATTTTAATGTCTGAGAGATGACTACAGTATATACACGCCCTCTGAACCACAACACACCAAATGAGGTATTATAGTGTTAGTAATGTTAGTAAATTTACTGAGCGATTTTAGATCGCCAAGATTTGGCCCTTTCAAAGCCGTTGGTTTTTGTTGTATAGTCATTGATGGCCTGTGTGATCTCCTGCTCTGTGTTCATGACAAATGGACCTACAAATACACAGTAAATGAATTAATGGTTACAAATGACAACCCATCAAACTACAACCATCCTTCACTTGAAAATACTGTAAGTTTTATGAATTGCAAAGATGGCTAGATAAAAAAAACAACATGTTATTGTCTAGATCATATATTATATTATATTATATTATATTATATTATATTATATTATATTATATTATATTATATTATATTATATTATATTATATTAATGACAGGCTCTACCGTGTTGAACCACAGGCTCATGGATTGGCTCTCCTGCAATCAGTACAAAATGGGACTCCTCAGTTGCCTGTGGGAAGAGGAACATACTTCATGTATTGTGTTCCATTGTAAAAGAAATGAATAAAATGTCCAAACCAAACAGTAATTTAACTGCACTGAACATTTTAGAATAGTGCTAATTTTTACTCATTTCAGTACATAAGTAACATGTCTGGAGGTATGCTTTGTTAGTGTTAGGCACCTTGTTCTCTACTCTAATGCAGTCTCCATCTTCAAGTACGACGGTGTGATGAGGTTCTATCTGCTGCTGATCCTCAGCTGGACCTGAAAGCAAAGCGAATCAAGCTGTGAAACAATCAGCAATAAAGCAGTAAGTCTACAGTGTTAACATCCACTTCAGCTGTCATTGGTATTTATTTCTGTGAGTCTCTCTCTTTCTCTCACAATTGAAGATTCACAGTGAACCTCTTTTCAATTACTGTTTACGAAGCCTACCGATGACTTGAGAACCATAGTCCAAACTCTCAATGCAGTTACAACAAATAAGCCTAAGAAAATAATTACCCTCTTTGTCAAATGTTGACCAGATTTCCTGCACCGAGTCTTACACAAATGCTTGAGAGCAGACGTTGTTGTGGCAGACATGTTGTTTATTGGGCCCAGCTGGTGCCACATTTATGCAAGAATATACAGTATGTTAATGCAGCGGTTTCTGCCTTCAAAGCTGGCTTAATTCCCAAGGAAAGCTTTTTCTGAATTATTTATTTAGCAATTATTTTGGAGGCATATGTAAATACTGTAATAATTATGCCACAGTGTATATACGTAAGTAAGTAAGTTTAATTTATATAGCACGTTTAAAACCAAAGTGCTTCACAGTATACAGAAAATAGCTAAATAGCCAGGTTAAAATGTTTAAAAATTAAACAAACATCAGTAAGGTTAAAACACAGCAGTGCCATCATACACAGAGAAGACAAAGTGCAAAAACATCACATAGATCATTTCCATCAAACAAAAACAAGACAATGTGCAATCATCACAAAAAGACCATCCAGAATCATATGTACATATGTATATACAGTATACACATTATACAGTATACACATTTTCCAAACATCAAATATCCAGTAAGCAACACACCCATACTGTTAGGCTGTTAAGCACCTTATTGAACACATATTCCTCAACCTGAAAGTTGAGTGGTGGGACTTAATATTTCAGAATATAATGAATATCATAGGGCCATAAAATCTGAAAAGGCGAAAAGCCCAGAATTTCTGGACAGACTGACAATGCTGGTTGTCACGCAATGCTAGAAGAGGAGACAATATGACAGGCACCGACTGACGACATATCCGCATAGTGACCTCAAACATCCAGTGAATTTGGGGCAAACCAAAATGCCTGGACTGGTGAGACGCTTAGAGCTTTGAAGCACGAACAACACCCACTCTCCAGACCAGAAGACAAAACAGGACACCACACAACCAGCTAACCACAGTCAGCACCACCATACTGTATGTACGTTCACAGAAACTACACTACGGGCAAAAAAGATTGGCTCTAACTTGTATTTCTGCAGTGCTACAGCTGAGGTTCAGATTCATAGCAGACATTTAGCGCTTTACAAGCTCATGCTAGTATAGTTTCTAGAAAGTGGGTTTCTCATCTGTTTCAACCTGGAAATCATCAAAATAGTGTCCAATCCATAAATTAAACATCAAGGGTTGGGCCTTTCCGGAGCTGGGGAGTAGCCATTGGCTCGAGATCACAAAGAGGGCCTCAACTCTAATGTCAACTATCCGACTGCTGCAAGAAAAAGCAAATAAAATAATCAAATAAATGCACCTGCTAATTCCTCTGTGAGGCGCTAAGCGACGAATCACATGTTGCCTGAGAAACGAGAAAAGGGAATGAGCAACACTTACCAACGCATGCAGATCCAGAGAGGGTGTAGATAAATGCAGTCCAGCCTGAAAGAAAGAAAGAAAGAAAGAAAGAAAGAAAGAAAGAAAGAAAGAAAGAAAGAAAGAAAGAAAGAAAGAAAGAAAGAAAGAAAGAAAGAAAGAAAGAAAGAAAGAAAGAAAGGAAGGAAAATGCAATTGTTGAATGAAATGCTCGACACTGTAGTGCATGATTCTTGCCATATCCTGACCTTTTCCATGACCAATGCACATTTGCACTGGTTAAGGAGAAATGAACTAAATCAATAGACATTTGTTACGTAATTCCTTTCGCAAAGTGGATGCCTTCTGTTGCCATAGAGAGTGACCTTTTTGATTCTGCGCTGTAACTGTACAAATTATCTGCCCACGCATTCAGAGTTTTTTTGTGAGGATTTATGACTTGCCATGTGACATCAAACCACATACTGGCCCCAATTTCTGACCCTTTAAGCTGCCAATTGCATGTGACCCCATTCACCACTAACCCATGTCAGGGACATGTGAATAAACTACCCTGATACTGTATGCTCTTTGGTTACATTTTGACAACAAGGAACGTGTTTTCTCTATTTCTATAATCATAAAAGAAAATTTGGCAGATTTCATTTATTACATTATGAAAAATAAAATAGTGTGCGAGAGACAGATGGAGAACCCAGTACATAGGTCATGAGTCATTCATTTTCACTGGAACTTTATGCTAACTTAAAGGACAACTCTGGTGTAAAATGAACTTTGGGTCTGTTAAAACATCATGATGAGTTGGTATGTTTGTTCAGAAGCGAAACTAGGCTAGCCCGTTGCATTCAGAAAGAACTAAACTATTTTCTGTAGAATAGGCTCACAATGCCAGTGGTTGGGGCATAATGGAAGCTTGAAGATATTAGCTGTTTTTAAACCATTAAAAAAGCTTGATAGCCCAGCCAGGCTAGGTATCCAAAGTACCTTGGCTAAAATGACCTCTGTCAGGTGAAGCACTACAGCATGCCATGTTATTTATACAGCAAGGCCTTGTTGTAAATGTTAGGTATAGCACGGTGTGTAACTTGTCTTACCTGTAGGTATTGGCTGTACATGCTTTGCACCTTGCTTGAGCTTGAAATCGAGATAAATCGTAGGAGTGCGTGTGTAGACTCTTGACTGGCAATGGAAAGAGGGCAGAGGAAAGAAAGAGAGAGACACACAGACGGAGACAGATGAGAGGAGATAAACACGTGCCAGAGTGAGACAGCATTCCTGCTGTCATGTTTTTCTGGTTAACCACCACTTCCCCCTCTATCCTCCTCCCACACTCAGCTTCTCCTTCACAACAGATAAGCTGTGAGGCATGCCAACTGCTTCCGTCATCGCCAGGCCCTGCCAACCCCTTTGCTCTCGTGGTCAGGAAGAGCCATGAAAGGTCCCAGCCGCACCATGCCATCTTGTAACGCAATAAAAGGCAGCAAAGGATGCTGGGAAGGGCGCTGGCTGACCTACATCACACCCTATGGTCTTCATTAGGCCACAGGCTGGCCTAAAGTAACCCAATCCAAACCCACTGGCGGAGGAGAGCACCAAAGGAAAACAACTCACCAACCGGCTAAATACGAGGAGAAGAAAGGAACCATGGAAATCTGCTCCTCATTTCCTGCATTTATCCAGCCAGACATACGCGAGGATGCAGTAGCAGGCGTAATTTATGTAGTTAATCAAAATGTCAAAGCAAAAAAAACAACCCAAAAAAAAAAGCTTGGGTTCACTGGGTTATTAAAGCAAGACAGTCTGGGAGCAGAGGCTCCAAACAATTAGTCTCAGTCAACACAAACATTCCTCTACATCAGTGGAAGCCACAAAGCACCTTTCTGGGTCAGTTCCTCAAAAGAGGAGGGCTCTTCCAAAGGAGAGGGGTGCTACAGAGGCAATGCAGTGCAACGCTTACAGCACCATGTGCGGGTGCACCTGCAATGACAGACTTTGTAACACTTTTTGGTTACACTTTATTTTACTGTCCCTGTTACATCAATTGGGTACCGTGTAGCAAAGTGTGTACATTAATAATCGTTTCAATAGCAGATGATAATCGATTATAATGTATTTTCTTGTGTATTACTAAACTGTGCTGTTACTTTTTATTTCATAATGTTTTTAATTTGCCACGAATATTGGTGGCTGTTGAGTTTTATTAAATAAAATAGGAAGATAATATCTGACTGCTTGTACTTGTTGATGAAATCAAAGCCATGTGCAGTAATATAGAAAATTGATGTGAGGAATCGCGATGCATCGTGATGCATTGAGATATCGAATCGAATCGAATGGCTAGCTTAATAATCGTAATCGAATCGTAAGATGAGTGAAGATTCACACCTCTAGTACATACACTGTACCATGGGGTTAGGGGGTAGGGTTAGTGTTAGCCATGTACAGTGTAAATGCATAATATTACATGTAGAGAAGTGAAGTCTCCTCCGTGTAATATTACATGTTGTTACACATAGATACAGTCAAAAAGGAACCATAAAATAGTGCTAGGTATTTTTAATGCTCTGAAAAACGTGAGTAAAAAGTTGGTTGCCCTGATTAACATTGACAGTTGATGGGCAGCTTAGATTCAGAAGCTACAGTCCAGTGCAAAATCTTAAAAAAACTCCTGGTTTTACCTGGGTGTTTAATACAGGTGATTTTGCTTTGGAACGTTTCTACCTGGCTGTGGAGCTGTGCTGAAATGAATCAGCTGATTTAGTAAGTGGTTGGAACTAATATGTGGTACGGAAGTATAGCTTCTAACGCCAGGTTCCAAATCACTGATATGAACATGTATCAAAGACCTATGAAGTGAGAATTTAGCAAGACATGCTGGTAAAACATAGCCTGGCAACCCCCCCCCCCCCCCCCCCCATACTTAATTTCATTTTGTACAAAAGGTCTGGACAGGAATCTCGAGGGTCATATAGTCGGCCCCAGCAAGACCGATCCAATCAGCGAACAGAGGGCGTGTTCGTTAGCCATTACGTTGACCTTGTGTACTACATTTGAATTGTAGTGCGTAGGTAGGCTACTTGCATACATGACGACCAGGCATTAGGGATTGGGTAAAGGCAGAGGCACTTGTTTTAAACTTCAGCACAGTCCACACCTCCAGGAAGAAATAATTTCTGATGGTGTCTGGTCCAGACCCTCTGTACAAAATGAAATAAAGTACGAGGGGCTGGTTTTCCAGGCTAGGTAAAACATACTACTTGAATAAAATAAGGGCATGAACCATGGGTTCACACTAACTGCAGAATCTGCTTTAAATTAAACCATTAGAATTTACCACTCAACTCACCTTCACTTCTAAGGCCTCCCCCGATATGACAGCTACTGTTACTCCATCTCTGCTGGCCTTGGGGATCTCGTGTGCCTTAAGCTCCTGGTACTGGGGCTCAACCATCTTGTGGGCTTTCCTTAGGTTCACCCATAGCTGGAGGCCATGAATGGGCTCCTCTGATATGGGCATTTCTGCGTGGACAACACCTCTTCCAGCGGTCATCCACTGCAGGATACACACAAACAAATGAACACACGATCATATACTGTATGTTCACAGGTACACATACAAATATGCACAGACAAGGCCAGTAACTTTAAGCGCTGTTGCTTAGAGTACACCATAACATAAGCCGCAAATAAAACAGCTCAGAGATGTGGTAGATAATGCAAGTGAGGCTGTATACCTAACCATAAAGATGAAAGCAAAATATAAATCCTAATTTGCACACTTCTGTGAGTGTGGGACTCAAAATGAACCGCTTGCGATTTTACAGCAGCAACTAAATAATCTTTTGGGTCTAGTCTCCCTCAGCTCTTCATGCTTAATGGAAATTTCCACTCTCTTCCCTGAAGGCTCAGGGGCATCACAGCGAGGCTGCATGCACTGGGGGGGCAGTCGCTACGGTAACCAAAGAAGACACCAGGGCCGTGTCAGCAGCTTTTTACACCCTGTTCCACGGGGCTGTTCCAGTCAAGGCCACATCTTTTTTGCACAGCGTGTGCTTCTCTACAGCGAAGAAAAGGAACCTACTAGCCTTGGGGTAGTGTAGTGGCAAGAGCGCAGAGGACTACAGTACAGACAGACATCTAGGACCCATTAAAACATACCCTCGCTGACCAGAGACAAGGGAAACCAGCTTTATGGCAGTGAAAACACAGGAAATTGCCTGCAGCTATAATCTCTCATTAGGTCTAGCTGCTTGTAGGTGTGTGTGGTTATAAGTATGTGTTTGTGTCTATGTGATCGTGTGAGTGTATGTGCGTGTGTGTGTGTGTGTGTGCGTGTGTGTGTGCGTGCGTGTGCATGCGTGTGTGTGTGTGTGCGTGCATGCGTGTGTGTGTGCGTGCATGTGTGTGTGTGTGTGTGTGTGTGTGTGTGTGTGTGTGTGTGTGTGTGTGTGTGTGTGTGTGTGTGTGTGTGTGGGGAAACTACCTGGATATGAGAACCTGTCTGCATTTCTTTATTCAGTAGGGCTAAAATAGCCTATTATGACACCAGGGCCTAAAATTCATACTCAGATTCAACAGAGGGGCACTCGGATGTTAATACATACTTGCAGGTCTCCTGCCTCCAGTGTCCCTGTGTGGCCACAGAAATCCTCATGTGCTGAAGTACCTTTCAGCAGATAAGTGACCTGCAAACAAAACAAAAAAACATATATTCCTTGTGCATGCAGTAACTATGCCTAAGCTGATGCGACATACTGACTTTTACATTACATTACATTACACTTAGCAGACGCTTTTATCCAAAGCGTATACAACAAACTAAAGGAACACAGAGTAATGGCAATGGCAAAGTTAGTGCAGCCTAGGGTGCATGCAAGGAGGGTTTGAAAGTAAGGAGTCCGCACACTTAAAATCCTTCTTTTTTTGAATGTTTTTATTCCATGGTCAGGATAGGATAACGTTTCGACCGTGTTGGTCTTCTTCAGATTCTCTACCATTGTCCTGCACCTTTGTTTGGGATGTGCACAATCTCCAGCTTTAACTGCATGCAAGGAGGGAACACACAAGAAGATAGATGTGCCTTAGGTAAGTTCCCAGGGCAGGGACACTTTAGAGGGATTTAGTGCATCTATTGATTTACAGAGAACAAATGATTTTTCAGAGTTAAATACATTTCTTTGAAATTAAAAGAATAAAAAAGGTACACCATCTAAGCAGACACGTAACATGGTAAGAAACATGTTCAGAACAGCCTCTCAGAGGCACGTCCCCCTTCTACTTGTCCATACATAAATCAGCTGTACATTAATGTTATCTGGGTGAAAGGGTAAAACATATTTTAAAGCTGGTGCACAGTTTTCAGAGGGGGGAACAAACAGGATATGATTACATAGCTGGAGAAAGCATGGAACATAAAGTACTTTAGCAGCATATGTGAGTAAAATGTGTAATGGAACTAACATACATGCCTCAGTCTACAGCCCACGTCCTCTTATTCAATCTTTTTACAAAGGTCTGCTGCAGTAGATTCGAACAGTAGTGGATAGTTCATTAATTTGGACTCAGCAAAGGCTAAAACTGATTGATGGTCAACACAAATATGAGGTAACTGCTACGTTTGAGGTTAATGGGATCAAACTATTTTTCATGGTGGACTCTGCTTTTAAAATGTCCATAGCCGGAGATGACCGAGCCAAAAGGGTCACATGTTCTCTCCCACGCAGAAGAGACACTTGACAGGAAGAAGTGAGAGGGGGGTTAGAGGGCAACATCTGTCTCTGGCTGGCCAGCCGCTCTCCAGCTGGGATGGGTCTGTGATCTTCCAGCGCAGCTGTGATCTCAGGGTCATGTGACTACAAGCAAACACACCTGCGACACTGCATTCTGAAGTCTGGCACGGGCTACACACACTCTCTCCCTCTCTGATTTTCGCTTTCTTTCTTTATGAAGATTTGCAAACCTCGTCTATTGTTCGGAAATATTAAGAGCCTCATAATAAATAAGATTTATTTGGTATATGTTAGGAGTTAATTATAATGGCATGTGAGCCACTTCTTCGTGTGATTCTACTGCAGTAGGGGAGTATTCAAATATTTACATGACACAGTGTTTGTCATATCTTAATTGTTTATATCCTTGGATTACAGCTAGGGTTAGAACACACACAACTTCCACTCTTTTTAAGGAGTCAGTAAAACTCCTTGCTTTTTTGTATTGTTTGTTATTCCATGAGATTGATGGCTCTGTCGTCTGTTCTACAAGAACTGCGCAATTGTGCCATCAACTGGTGGTAACAGAAAGTAGCTGTTGCCTGCCTAGTACTTGTGGTTCTAAAAAAAAAGTTACAGTAATTTAGTACTTTGCAAAATAATTCTTACGGTTTCGAATCCTCTGTGCGGATGATCAGGAAATCCAGCAGGCTTGCTGACACGGAATTCATCCAGCATCAGAAAGGGGTCTAAATTCATTAGCTGCAAATACAAGACAGATTCTGGACAAGCCTTTTGAAACTTTTTACTGTCCACACGTTTAGCCACTTAAACAAACAAACAAAAAAAACGAACAATGTGTGTGTTAAGTTGTTTTCTTATTTTACCTAAATCAACACAGAGCACAAATGGGCTGTCTGAACAACTCACATCTTTTCTTCCGATGCTCCTCCGTACACGAGCACCTACGCCCTCGGCCTGTTCCACGCTGAGGACTGTTTTGGCCACTACTCTAACCTTCATTTTGTTTGCCTTAATATGGCGAATTCTGCTCTACGATGCAGAATGCAAGATGCAGCAGTGAATTCTGAAACAGACTTGCTACTTACAACGAAAGCTCGAGTGCGTTATAGTTCAGCCTACACTGCGTCATACTGTCACCTGTCCAGTTGCCTACACACAACTTAGCTGTCACCTGTGTCTCAGCGAAGTGGCTCGTATCTGTCATTTGACTTTTCGGCTTTGTTTATCTGCGCTAGGCAACAAAGCAGTAAGACAAAGACAAATAACAATGGTGTCTTGTTTCTCACTGAAATTACGTGAAATACTTAAAGTATTGAAACTGTGTTGATATGGGCTACTTACGTCTTCCGGGATAGTCAAGAAGAGAAGAATATTTTGGCAAACATTTTAAAAACTTTATTGAGATACTGCAAGACATTACGGTTGATTTCTTTATTTAAAAAGATAGTGACTTTTACAAATGCAACGGCAAATATGCATATTGATCATTATGTCTTCGTCTAGGAAATTGCTGAATCATTCTCATAACGACCAATGACGTCAGAGCCACATTAAGCCGTGCATGTTCATAACGTAATCCTCTGTCCGCGCCTTCATGTCGCGAGGTACTCTGTTTGATTGTTCCATTCCGCTGTGTTCGCTGATGATGTCCTTTGCGATCCGGAAACTGGCTGCTTGTCCGCCTGCCAGATTCACTGCATGAGGTCCAATCTACACAAGTGATTTAAAATACGCACATCTTTATTGGACATACGCCAGCATATAGCCTATGCTTATGTATGTTTAATGCATGTAAAATTCAAGCAGAAAATGTGTTGAAATGTTGTCACCTGAAGTGCAGCATACTGTCCCATGAGATACAGAGGACAACTTGCAGTCCACCGCAGATTTTCCATAATACATGGCCAACCATCAATGACCTACCATAATAATACTATTATTAATACATAATTATATCTGGATAAGAGTGTCAGCTAAGTGTAATGTAATATTAATGTTCTGTTGCAGTAAGTAAGGCAGACGCTGGTTCACCTGTATGGGGAACTCCTTCATAATATCAGAAAGCAATGGGTCTTGATTTGCATCTAGTTTGCAGCCTGTGGCAAGCCAGATTTTGTCCCCTGTCCAGTGGTCCCCACAGCTCAGGGCCAATCTCCACATTTGACTCTGATAGCACCATTTGGCCTGAGAAACCTAGACAGGGGTTGGGGTTAATGTATAGCTTCTTACTGTATTATACCGTGTTCATCAATTTGTATCATTTTGTATCATTTTCATATTATGAATCTGAAATACTCTTGCTTGGTTCCCTTACACATGAACACACACATACAGTAGGGTGACCAGACATCCAGACACTACCCATTGTTCGTCATCCATCCCTTATAAAATACAAAAAGCCATTTTGTTCCCAGTTTTTGGAGCTAAAACATATATTTTAATATATATTGACCACAGAGCTAAAAATGCCCCCAGTTTTTTATGCCCCCAGTCCCTATTTTTCATCTCAGAGATCTGGTCACCTTAACACACACACACAGTGAGACAGACCATGAATAGACTTACAGTATTAGCTTTACCTGGCAGTAGGCTTTGATGCTGAGCTGTCCTCTCTGAATGAAGGGCTGCAGCTGGGCGTAGGCCTCTGGCGTGACTGCTCCTCCCTTCCTGGCCTGCCGGATCATGGCCAGCCGCTTGTGTAGGCTGCGCTCGTTATAGAACTGTCTCAGGTAGGCCAGGCCGTCCATCTTAATGCCATGCTCCACATGGGAGTATCGGCCAATGAGGCTCTCCACGTCACCCACATCGAACTGTTTCAACTGAAGAATATGGAGAAAAGACTTGTTTTTTGGAAAGGTTTACCACTGATGACTGTCCTCCATCTCCTGCCCTCTCTCTCCTGGTTCGGGTTTTAATATAGGCCCATATAAAACCTTAGGTTGTTTCAACATGTTGGTCTCAGTATTGTCAGAGTTGAATCCAATTAAGGGTCTGGCTTTGCGAGGAAAAAAAGCATTTTTTTTAAGAATGAGTAAAAAAATCAGCTGAAGCACCATGTGTGTTGGCTTGAATAGCAAATACATATTACAAGAACACTGACCTTTTTTATTTTCATTTTCATTCATTCATTCATTCATTCATTCATTCATTCATTACATCAGTCAGTCATTTATTACATTTAAGACACTGAACAGACAGCTAAAAAGACTGTTTGGTAAAAAGGAAAGTTTTGCTGTTTTTCAAGCAGACTGTAACAAACAACAAATCAAGACTGCATTTACTTTCATTTGACTTCATGAACTTAGTCACCGTTTATGTCTTTACGTACTTGCAAGTGCTTGCGCATTACCCAGGTGACATGACTTGCCCCCTGTTGCAGCGCCATGGAGATGACGTGGGCACTGGTCAGGCCTCCACCAACCACCATTAACCTCTGCCCCGGCTGGCACACACGTGGGGGACCTACGGCACAGCATGTGGCTGGCAACATGTAAATGCTTCAGGAGCAATATCCTCTATACCTGAACACAAACATCTTCAAAGTGAAGCCGTCTCTCAGCAGCATGCTCTGATGTATGCCTTTGTAACATGGGAAGCGGTGGCCTAGTGGTTAGAGAGTTGGTTTTGGGATCGGTGGGTTGCAGGTTTGAATCCCGTTCCAATAGGTAGACTAGGGTTGGGGAAATAAACAACTAGTGTGCTCCTGCACCTTCATCCATGGCTGAAGTGCACTTGAGCAAGGCACCTAACCCCACTTTGCTCCAGGGACTGTAACTGAAATGCTGAATCTAAATAACTGTAAGTTGCTCTGGATAAGAGCGTCAGCTATGTATAATGTAAATGCTAAAAGCAGGATAAGACTATCCTGGTGTCCCAGGGATCATAATGAGCTGGCCATCAATCCTAATCAGAACACGAGTCCTGGCTAAGACCAAAAAGACAGTGTATATTAGTCATATTTTAAAACCCTGAAACTCAGCCCTGAGATATTGTGTTCTATTGTTATGACCCTACGGGTGTTCAGTGTTTTTGTGGCTGTGTTTTTTTGTGGCGCTGTTTTGCCCTTTTCTGTCTTGTAGACAATTCTGTGCAGCTGAACCTGCTGATGAGTTTCTCCTGCCATGATTGACCTTGATTGAGTGTGGTTTCCTATTGGTCCCAATTGGTGCTCTGTCGCTTTAACAACTAGCATATGTGAAACATTAACAATTGTTGCTGGGGGTGTTATGGTGCAGATGGCTACAGAACCTTTGCCATAACTGGGCAGATGCCCATAGGAACCCAGGTTCAAATTTAGCCTGTGATCATTTTACAGTCCCACTAACTTACTCTCTCTCTCTTCACTGTCCTATGTTATCCTGTCCTTTTTGCATTACAGTACATTACACTTAGCTGACGCTCTTATCCAGAGCGACTTACAGATATTTACAGGGTTTCAGTTACAGTCCCTGGAGCAGTGTGGGGTTAGATGCCTTGCTCAAGGGCATCTCAACCATGGGTAGGGTGGGATTCGAACCGGCAACCTTCCGATCCTAACCACTAGGCCAGAGCTGCCCACATCTGCCCACAATCTGTCCTATCCACTGTCCTCGCTTCCTTGCACAGCAAAAAATTGGAGTGTTGGTTTCCAGAGTCGGGATTGAAGAGTGTGGCGCTATACAAACCTTCAAAAGTGTTGCAATCAACTCTGTGGGAGTCAATTCAACACTGGACTTTTTTGCTGTGTGTCCTAACAATGAATGCAAAAGGCCAATAATATATGAAATGAAATCATCGCTATAAATCAGGTTTTACTTTAGACCCTGCTGCCTCTGCCCACCTTCGGGTGACGGACAGGTGCTGTCCTGAGTCAGGCTGTCTGCTTGGCGGAGGAGGGGGAGATGGTGCATGAGCTGCAGCGTATGCTGCAGGCTGTCCTCGGGGTAGTCCTCGCCGATGGCCGACACCCAGGCTGGCACGTTGGCCATCTGGGCTCTGGTTGGCCCGGTTGCCACCACTACCCTCTTCGCTTCTAGGGCGTCTCCATTTTGCAGCAGCACCCGGAAGTGGAGCACAGCCTTACCGGAGAGCACAGGGGTGATTCTGTCCACGGTCCCTTTGACAAGTACGCTCTCCAAACTGTACTTGCGAACCTGCGCTTGGCAGTAACAAACCAAATATCAGTTGGAATGTTGAGAGCTTGGGTTACCGACAGTGGCATAGCCAGGGTTTTAAAACTACTGAGGTCTGTGATGAAAAATGTTCAACCTGTTTAAATGAGTGGGGGTGAATTACACGTCACACAAGATGTCAATTAATACCCAATCTAAATTCTCTTTTTAAATGCTTGGACATTATATTTAATGACCCCATAATAATCTTTAATTCAGCCAGTGCTGTCTGACGTGTAGGCTACAGTAGCTTTGTAAAACACTGGTTATTCAAATCGAGGGCAATGGCCTATTTAAAAAAACCTCAACATTTACTGCATGGCCATAACTCAGTTAATACTATACATTATGATTCCACTGCAGTATTGTTAAGAGTGCTGTTATTCTTTATACCCTCTACTTATCACAAGTAGTTGTTTATCTCAAATCATTGGTTTATTGTGTCATTTTCACTGCATACTCTTACTCTGTTATGGTATTACGTGAGTACAGTTAGAAGATGAGCCAGGTCTCAAATCTGTCCATGCAGTCATTGTACCAGTTCTAGCCACACCAATCATACACACCTTTGGTAGCTAGATAACAGCAACAAAGATTATCAGTAAGTAGCTGGCAGCTGTGGTCTAGTGGTTAGGGAGTTGGGTCTTGGGATTGCAGAGTTGCATGGCTGAAATGACCTTGAGCAAGGCATCTAACCCCACACTGCTCCTAGAGCTGTAACTGAAACCCTGTAAATAACTGTTAGTCTGTCTGGATAAGAGCGTCAGCTAAGTGTAACGTAATGTAATAAGTAGCCTTATTCACCTGCAATCGGCCGTGCCATGCTTAGCCTTAGCCACAACCATGCGGTTCGCTCTCCAACCTGCTCCGTGAAGAAGTCCACGCTCAGCTGTGTGCCGGGTAGGCTGAAGCAGAGGTTCTTCTGGTGGAAGGCACCACCACTGCTGCTGTTGCTGTTGAGGAGCAGCTTGTCTCTCTTGCCCAGACGGTTGTCGTTGAAGAAGGCGTTCTCGTCCTGGATGTACACTCGCTCCGGGAGGCCATGGAGCTCATTCTCGCGGCCATTTTGCACCACAAATTCCTGCAAAGCTCTCTGGGAATAACACATTAATTGGATTAATTTTGTCATGTACACGGTGTGAGGAAATTAGTTCAGTCAAAATGCATGACATTTTCAAAGGTACTTTTTAGATTTTCTGATAATACATAACAATAATGGAAAAATAAATTCTTTCAACGAACCCAAAGTTTGAAGACAATTTTAAAAATAAGCACTCTGGGATCATGAAGCATTTCTGGTAAGTTTCTTAACCTTACATCGTTTATACAGGTTCTTTATTTTTATTTTTATATTCGCAACAGGATCAAGATGGCTCGTTTAGCAAAACCTAATGACTGTCTACAGTCTGACAGAGACTAAGGTTACCTTGTTGAGTGGATCAGTGTGCACCAGCGTGTGTGAGCGGAGGTGAGGGATGTTCAGAGCTTTGAACTGGCTCTCCCACAGGCAGGCCCATTGGCCGTAGGCATCCACCACACAGAGCTGCAAGGGCGGGCAAGACACTCTCTCCACACTGGCCACCTCACACACCACTGGCTCTGGAGTGGCACACAATATACAGTACAATGGGAAGTGCAATCTACATAAGTTTACTGCAGGATACATGGCAATAGTGATTGCACATACTTTAGGCCAGGGTATACAGTATTAGGATTAATACTAGAGGTTAAGATTAAGATCCAGAGGTGGACATCCCAGGTTCAGAGAGTAAAAGTCCTACAACATGTTTGGTCAAGCCAATTCACTGAACCAGCTGACCCTAATTAGCACAACTCATCAGCCAGGTAGATCAGTTTTTCTTAACTGGTGGATTGGGACCCAAAAGTGGGTTGTGGAGCCGGTCTGAGATGGTCGCCGAGCTTGTAATTATAAAAAAACAAAAACAAAAAGAGTACCATATCAGATGTAATGCCAGGGCTCGAAATGTAACAGAGAATTCTATTAACTACAAATCAGTCAGCTTTTTAGTTTATGTGTCCTGGCAATAGGGATGAAATAATCCTATGTATGGTATTATTCCTTTTTTGGGGGGGGGGGGGTCACTGAGTTGGTTTGAAAATTTGTGTCGCGACTTCCTGGTGATAGGAAATTATGGTTCCCTCACTGAGGTAGATGACTTAATTAGTGAGATCACCTGTGTTAACAACACACGCAGAAAAATAACAGAGTTTTTCAAGCCAGTTTGTCCACCTCTGTTAAGATTCAAGTTAAGGGCCTTGACAGACGCTTCCATAAAACAGAGATGACACACTTGCAGGTAATCTCCTTTTGCTCCGGGTTCGATTAGGCCAGGACTTGGCTGTGCTCAACTGGACCCCATCCAGGATGTCACTGCCAGGCGGAGGGATGGGGTGGGTCGGGTGGGTGAGGAGAGTAGACAGGGTCAGAGCATGAGGACCCCCTCCGACAATCAGTACGTCCAACATGTCTTCCCATCACACATGTATACATTCATGCACTGACAGAGAAATACAGTATCAGTGATGCAAACAATCCAACACAAAAACACAATCAGAGAATCGCCATGTTTATACCAGCTTCAGCATGAATACAGTTCACATGATCACATGATTGCTTTATCACAGAATTTGTTAGTTGTTCAGTTACTGAGATATTTTTTGTGTTTCATGCTTTTACCAAAACAATAAGTGACTGATAATCATGTTAGGTTGTAACGTTTGTAAGGTTGATTTCATTGTTTACGTAGTACTACTGATCCTTTTCAAACTATCGTTTTACCAGCTCATTTAGGTGCAGCTAAAAGCCAACTATTAGCACGCAAACCCATTAAGTCAAGCATTCTGTCTACCTGGATCCTGGATCGGGAACAGATGATAAATACGTGGTTATCTGAAAGCAGAAAAGGTTACAGTTCCAGTGGGCATACTAAACAGTGTCAAGCCAGTGGTTTCAGAAACCTTATCTGAGGGTATCCTTGGACACGGTCGCCTCCTATTGGTTACTGTAGACGGTGACTCTGAAAATAGCCCCTGACATGGAGGGAAGGGGCAGGGGCATGTGTTCCAGGGGGGCAGATATATTTAGCCTTGCTGTCACAACTCTTCACTGTTATTTAAACAAACATGGTGCAGAGATTGGGTGCCATGTAGCCTATGATGTGCTGCATGCAGTACCCTTTTTATATAAATGAGCTTCCTACAGCAACAGTGTTGTTTGTTTACAAATTTTCCCCAGCACATACACATAGAAGCAAATGGGGATGCTGCTAGAGATTTTATGCCATATGAAAGAATACAGGAATACAGAAATAATATTATTAGTGTCCACAAAGGGTCCCCTGTCAATGCTGGGCCCTCTGAATGGTCCTAGCACACTTGTGTCAAAGTGGGCAATAAATTTAGCCTATTGGAAACAAAACATTAACGTTCAGTAACTTGACCACTGGTGTTTACCACTACTGTGTTTTTCTGTTTGTGCCAGAGGATCTTCACATGGGTTGACTGGCGTAGGAGTTGACTGTGGCACATGTTCCTCTGCAGCAGCGCTCAGCTGACAAATGTGGTCTTTCTTTTTGCTGACCCAGCAGTCCTGCTTGTTATGTTACTGCCCAGATGGCAGACATTCATTTCCTTAATATATGTTTGCACCAAAGCCTTACATCCTCTTAAAAACAGTACATTGGCATGCTGTGTCACTGACTTTTCATTTTAATGTGCAGCCATGAGTGACAGTGCAACTTCTTACAACTTAATTGATTTTAATTTCCCCAGCACACAGGGAAATCAACACCACAGAAATACTTGGGAAGAGCTGAACATGCAGAATCACAAACCTGAATGTGCAAACTTGAATGGACAAAGCCATGGACAACATGAACAGGTGAGTGGCTGAAAACAGATGAGCAGCTTAATTTATTACAGTTATTTAAAACTTTAAAACTGTAGCACTATAAGCAAAAGACGAGTAAATGACTGTGTGCTTTAGACAAAGGCGGACAAAGTACACAGTTTTTTTAACTTGAGTCAAAGTATAAATACTCCTTGTCAAATATTACTCCTCTACAAGTGTACTGTAAGTTGCTATGCAAAATGTTTACTTAAGGTAAAGCACGAAAGTACTTGTTTTCAAAAATACTTAAGTATTCAAAGTAGAAGTATTTTTTCTGTTTTTGTGTTTTGACCTGAGCTTAAGTTCTTACACAATCTTACTATTTTCACATTTTAAGGCCTACCTAATGTCATAATTTCGCTACTGTTAAAGCAGGACTATATATGGTTTTTACATTTTACTTTACTTTTTTTTTTTTAATGATGAGTTAACTCAGTTGTCTGGTAAGTATGCTGGTTGCAGCAAGCCTGTACCTTTAAACCTGTTAAAATCACTTTTAGTTGGCTAAACATAGGATAAATGGGGTCAATATTATTGCAATGCTGCCTAAAAGTCAAGTGAATATTATACGAGTTTTGACAGCTCTGAGACTGAAACATTGGTAGACATTTTTGCAGTACAAGAAACTTCCTTGTCTTCATATCAGCAAAAGCCAATTTTCTGTTCCTTTTTTTTATTTCTGTTCCTTTTCTGTTTCTGAAATCAAGAGCAAAGTCTCTAAGTATTCTGTTATTGTGAAATGATTTTATATACACATGCAAATGTTTGAAATAACTCAATCATTTTTGCTTTTGAAATAAACATTGATTCTGATTTAGGGATGTTGAGGCAATGTTTAAGCTTATATTGTGAATAATAGGTTGATTAGTCAAAGACTCAACCGAGGATAAAGTTAAATGCATTTAATAAAAGATGTACAAGACGTTAAATATAACAGGCGCAGACAACAATAAGAAATTGTCTTTGGCGCAGGCCCCCGTCTTCAAGTTTAATGTCCATTGGATGATTGGCATATCCTGCTGTCGAGGATGGCACGGGGTGAGAGCATGCCCCCATGGACGAGATGGGGACCAACTGGTGATGAGCAGAACAGAATTAGATGGGCTGATTTTGAAAAAACACACAAGCATCCTATCGGCTGCGAAATTGATTGAGTGAAATGACATACAAGGGAATTCTCGACAGCAAAAGCTTGTGATAGGATAGAAGTAGAACAAAGATTGATGTAGTGGGGGAAACCCTCAGGAAACTATGGAGAGAGATTTGACTGGTTAAACGGGAGAAAGCGAGTGATAGAGCTTGTTACAGACAAGGTCGAGTCTTACTGGCAGAACTATCGCCTTAGCTCCCGTTCCTCTTTCTAAGGGTCGGTCAGATGAGTTAGGGCAGGCAGCTCAGTGTCCCTTGGTCTAATGGTGGAGGCAATGATCTTATGGTGTTGAAAGGGATTAGGTTTAGAATCCCTTTAGAATGGCATTTGTAATGAGGTGTTATTAGCACTATGGTACACAGTGTTGAGTGTTTGTAGTCTCGTTGAACTTAAAACTCCGCACTCTCTTTCTCGTTTTGGTATGGCCTACTGATTTATTGGACCATATCCACAAACGTACGTGTTTTGACACTAGGCCATCATAAGCATGTCTGGTTGACGCAGTATGCATGTATGACATCCCCATAGTCTAATACTATACTATACTATACTATACTAATTCTTTTTTTTTTTTGCAATGTGTATTATGTGTATGCTACTGTGTGCAATAGGCTTGATCTGTTTTTGGCAATGTGTATTATGTGTATGCTACTGTGTGCAATAGGCTTGATCTGTTTTTGGCAATGTGTATTATGTGTATGCTACTGGACACCTTAATTTCCTTCGGGATCAATAAAGTTACTCTACTCTACTACTACTACTCTACTCTACTAGGAGGAAGATAACATTAAAGAGTTTATTTATAGCTTGAAGACTACAGCCAGGCCTGTTTCTGAAAATTAAAAGTAAAATTTCACTCTCAACTTTTGCACCAGCTTCTAAAGTAAGCTTTTCGTCAATCCAAACACCTAGGTACTTTTAGGCAGAATTTTCCAAACACACTTCCCTTTTTAGAGTGAATAGACTATGGTTTAAAATGTGGAAGTGAGAGGAAAGCGAGATTTTGTAAAATGCATGACCTCAGTGAGGCATGCAGCCATAAAACCTTTTCAGAATACGGCTCCCTCCGAGTCACTCAACATTGATCCAGATTTGCTTGTCGCTTGAGTCACTTGAGTCAGTAGCATAGGTCAGTAGGCTAACTGACAGATTTATTTAGGCCTCAAGGACTGCTAACCTGTATGTGCTTCGAGGAGTGCTAGCCTGCTCAACGATTCAGATTTGGTTGCATGTTTCCAGCTTTAGAGAAAGTTCACTGGCGTTGTATTCACTCATTACTATATGTGCTTTTGGGGATTGAAAACTGGAGTCGCGTTAATAGAGACTGCAGACTCATGCAGATGCATGGTGAAGAATGCAGATTCGTGACTCATTAGTTATTTAATGGATCCGGTCAACCCCGGTGAGTCATGAATTACCAGCTCACATGTAGATTGATATTTACATGAATATGGTGACACATCCATTATGGCAGATACAACCACAACTCAGTGATTGCAACTTGTCAAATGTGGCCTGCAATTTGTTTAACATCTGTGCCCTGGCAAGCCCTACGGAACATTTTATTCAGATCTTACACATAAATAAAATCACTCTAAGTCAAAGTAGCTTTACATACCTAGCGGGCCGTCTATCTTTGTTACTATCCATTGCCATTTCGTATGTGTACTGACATGCCTCCTGAGACGTCAACTTCAAATATGAGCTATAATCATTTCATCAAGTTCGTGTAATGAAAGGCATTTTGACCACGAAATAAAGTATGTTGGACTTGGCACCTTAATTATACACTCGCGACGTCATCCCTCCTTTTATCCACATCTGTCATTAGACTACAGGGTAAACTTCCACTAGGAATCATGGAAACTGAGCAGAATTTCGTGCATTTCCTGCAAAAGTTCGAAAACCACACAAATGTAGTGATGTGTCGTTCATGAACGAATCGGTTCTTTTGAACGGTTCCTGGGGAGGAACGTCGTGAACGAGTTCGCCGCTTTCGTTCCCGGTGGTTACTTTCGTTAATGGTCGTTCCTTTGAGAATCAGCGCAGCAGCCTGTGTAGTCTGTCAGTGGCAGTAGTGAAGCCCGCCAACTAGCCAGCCAATCGTCCGCTGCACTAATGTGTTGTCTTTATTGAGTCTGAGACATTCTCATGCATATTATCCAATGAGAGCTTATAAAGCATAGCAACTGTTTCCATGAGTAAACAAAAGAATCAACGTTTGTCAGACGGGAAAACAGACGACCAGACCCAAGAGCGTAACGTAACCCAACAGGCTTTTATTAAGGGTAAGGGGAAGGGAGAGAGTTCGTAATCCACAAACAGGCAAGAGTCGTAACCGGGACTGGAGAGCCGAGCTGAGTCGTGGGCAGGCAGGGGTCGTAGCCGGGGCAGAGGAGCGCAGCAGAGTCAAGGGCAGGCAGGAGTCGTAGCCGGGGCAGAGGAGCGGAGCGTGGGTCGAGAGCAGGCAGGAGTCGTAGCCGGGGCAGAGGAGCGGAGCGTGGGTCGAGAGCAGGCAGGAGTCGTAGCCGGGGCAGAGGAGCGGAGCGTGGGTCCGGTCGGTCCGAGTTCGTCACCAGGAGACAGGAGCGGGGAAGCGGGGAGCAGACACGGAGGGGAACTGGAGGCAGGAGGGAGACAACAGGCAGGTGGGGAACACAGGAGACAAACGAGCAGGTAGCAGACACAGGAGCAGATTACACACGAACACGACAGCAGGTGCGGGGAGAAAACGCAGGAAGCAACAGGGAGCAGAGCCAGAGTCAATAACGCTTGCCAAGACGAGTCTATGGTTCGCTGACGGACTGACAAGGAAGGACCGGGGACAGAGAGACTAAAAGGAGGGTGTAGGCGCTTTCACACTGCACGACACGGGGTGGCCTCACAGAGTTGTTGCTGGCTCTTTGTACAACCATTCAAGGGCAAATGACATGCGACTGTACTACACGTGGATGCTTACATGGGATTGCAAATATATGCCGAGAATACATTTGATGCCGAATTACCGTAGTTATTTGTGCAAGGCACCATCAACGTATGGTAAACTATAGCCCTATCATCAAATAATTTACTCTATCTACACATTTTCGCACACGGTGAAAAAGCTAACACTTAAGATGAAGATGCACTCGGCGAAAGGGGTCTTTGTGGGGATATTTGCAGTCATATATTTCGGGATATTTACACTATATGGAGATATATTGATGGATGCGCTCTGGACATGTTTTCCGACACTAGTTATCAGCAGCGTTATCATCAAACATTCTACTGTCATAGTTAAAAAGCACACAACACAATGCTTTGTCTCTCAAAATGTCCTGTTTATATAACATGAAATGTCGTATAAATTGGCATAGCGTTTGTCTTACCGTGTCAATGTCATTGTTTTGTGTTTCTAAAAATAGTTTCCCGCGACCTTGGGATTTAAAATGAAGCTACGACTAGCGGGGTAACAGGAAGTGAACTCGCAATTTGTTTTTCATTCAAAATTATGCATTTGGACTTTGGCTCAGCTTTTACCATTAAAACACATTCCAAATAACACCAAAATGAGGGATATTATTCATTGCACATTCACATGATGAAGCCAACAGTCATGTACAGCGTTTAAATTAAAAACAAATTCCGAGCTCACCTTGGGTGAGTTATACATGATTCATGCGAAATAAACAGCATATTTCGAGAAACAGTTTGCAGTTCGCTTCTGAACTTCTTGTAAGTGTTTTTGTAGTTCTGCTCAGCTGTTTCCCCTGTTTTAAAAGTCCAGACGGTTGGTGGTGGTAGTTGTGAAACGTCACCATACCACATCCTGTGCCCCGTCTCGCCTCGGCTCGCGTTCACATGCGCCCCGGGTTGCAAAAAAGTGTAGGGTCCGAGGTGGGTCGAATTGGCGGGTCATTTGGACACGCCACCACGTGTTGGCAGTGTGAACGCAACAGACGACCCACTAATTTCGGCTGAAATTACCGGTAATTTTGGCAGTGTGAAAGCGCCTTGTGATTAACCGGGGAGCCAATGAGAGTGGTGACAAGGTAGGGAGAAACAGGTGAGGGTAATCAGTGCGAAGCGGGAAGGCAGAGTGGCTAGGGAGGAACCCAATTACGTGATTACGAGGTGCAGCGGGGAGAGACAATACAGAGGAGTGGAAAAAACCAAGCAGGAAGAGCGAAACCGTGACAACGTTAATCTAGCGCTACAGGAGATTACAGTAGTTGTTAATACAGTTTGTAATAAAGTTAGATTTACTTTGTGCCATAAATGTTGAATAAAGCATTGGTCATTTTAAGATTGGTTTGGACATTCATCCATTGATCGTACAGTGGACTTGGGGGAGGAATGAGGGAAACTAGTTCGCTGCTTCCCATTGTTGGTCGTTCCTTCGAAAATCAGAACAGCAGTCTGTGAGCTCATTCAGTGGCAGTGAAGCCCACCAACCAATCGTATGTTGTTATCCTTATTGAGTAAGTTGTAGTTTCTCGTCGCCGCCATGATAAAAGTCCAAACAAGTCAACTGTACTACCTCTTCTCCTATTCTTTCTGCTGGTTCGTGTTCCTCAATTGACTTGTCCGGACTTTTATCATGGCAGCGACGACATACCACTTCCATTGTTAGCCTTCTGGAACAAACGATAAAAAAATAGTTAAACTCTGAATGCAACAGGCTAAATTAAATTTGCTCCCCAGTACACATACCAACTTGGTATGATGTTTTAACATGGCAATTTTCATTTTACACCGAAGTTCTCCTTTAAGAAGTCAATAGTGGCATTTTATGAGCACACAGGAAGAGATTGCACAAAAAGGGGAAATTGTTTTTGGGCTGTTTCCTGACAGACAACTCAGGAAATAAGTAGCCTATAGGCTACTGAAGTCAGTAGTACCGCAAAAGCAATGAATGAATGAATAGATAGATAGATAGATAGATAGATAGATAGATAGATAGATAGATAGATAGATAGATAGATAGATAGATAGATAGATAGATAGATAGATAGATAGATAGATAGATAGATAGATATAAATAAATAAATAAATAAATAAATAAATAAATAAATAAATAAATAAATAAATAAATTACATTTGTTTCATGAAGATTGATGTGCTTAATGGGGGTAGGCCTATACCCAGTTATGACTAAATAAATTATGTATGTAGTGAGATAAGGGGGGATTTGGGAAGATTTCTTAAGTTAGCCTAACATAATATTTTCCTACAAGCAGGTTTTTTTTTCCAAATTGGTGATGAAGTGAATGTAAGTGGTCTTAAACTATTAAGCTTATTATATTAAACTTAACTATTAAGAAGGCTGTCTTCCTCTTGTGAGATGTGTGCAGTTCCACCAGCTGCCTCTGGGGGACTTGGTGCTGCCCTCTAGATTCCTACACCAGCACATGACACTGCAGGAGATGATGTTTTCCAGCAGACAAGTATAGACCATTCTTAAGATTCCTTAACTCGCCTCAAAGTTAATAATTTTACTTATTAGAAATAGTCTTTAGGTTGTGAATATGTAATCTATCTGTTCATTATAATTTAGGGGATAGTTCTTAGGTATGTAAAACTGCTTGAGCCCTGTTGGTGACCGGCTGGCATGTACGTTGCTCTCCCGAAGCACTGAGAACAAGTTAATTTGATACACTAGGTAGTGTTTTAACCTTAAAATAATATTTGCCGCCCTGCATGGGCTAAAAATGCACCAAGTAGGTTCGGAAGAGCGGTCCGTCTCTGCATTTTAAATGAGGGACAATTCCGCTTCCAACCTGTAGGGCGACTGAAGACAAAACCTACTTAGTGCTGATACCACGCCAGTTAGTTTGCTGCTGATTTTTTTCTAAACAGCAAAATACAGTGGACTTCCACATGGCATTACATTTCCTGTGTTAGATCTATGTCGAATAGATGGTCGTGTGGGTCTGTCTCTGAATGAAGTGGTATCATAAGGGGTCAACAGAATCCCCACACCCATGTACTTAAATTTCATTAGTAAGTATTTGAAACAGTGTTACCTATCAGAGGAATGTACATAGGAGATAGTGTGGGTGACAAACATGTCAGAGTGGATAGAGTTTGTTCCGTGGGGGTAAGAGATATAACACGGTGAAGAATTGTGTAGATCAGGAATTTTTCAGCAAAGCTGATTTCCCTTTTTTGGTCAGGTTACGTCACAGGGGAAGATTGTGTGTCATTCCAACTGACCTCTTTGGGGCATTTTGTGTGTAGAAAAATCTTATGTGGTATGTCCACTGTGCACCCACAAGCCACTGACATTTACTCAATCAGATTTTACTCATGAAAGACAGCTGCTACTGTCTTTGAATGAAAGTATAAAGGATAGCTTTAAAAACAGTACTTAAGGGTAGGAGCAGTCTTCACTTAGACAACTTTTAGAGTGCTGGCCAAACATCAAGACTATTAAAAAATAACAGGAAAAGGAGGCCGCACTATGCATATACAACATGTATTTACACAGATGCATTTCCGCATTCTGCCTTCAGAACAGCAAAAGACACCTGTGTGAATATGCATAGTGCAGCCTCCTTTTTGTTTTTCAATTGAAATAGTACTACAACTTACACTTAAAAGTCTATATAACTGTTCTGTATCAAAACATATGAAAGTGTGCACTTGCTTTTGAACCATTGTATATTATATGTATTGATATAACAATAATATCAGTAATAAATCTTGGAGATTGTGGCTGTGTAAAAAAGGCAAAGAAGGTGAAACTAGTTTTACAAATAGTTTCACAAAAAAGCAGATAATACTTTGACCAGGGCAATCCAAAGAAAGAATGCTGTAGGTGAGCTCAGTAAAGAATGAAAATAATATTAAATAATTAAAATAAAATGTCTTTTGAAGGATGGTCACTACAGGTAGGATGGGGATGGTTAAATAAAATGTTCAGATAATTTTATAGCGATAGTGTTAGCATCTGATATACTTCCTCTTCACACTGTTCCCTATTCTGTTTCCCCATTGTCCCTCTGTCCAATGTTGTGTGAAATGAACAATGCTCTGTTTTCAGTTCCATTCACAGCTACCCTTTTGTTGTGTACCCTTCACTAGACCGCTTCATTCAGTCAGTTACATTTGCTTCTGCTTTAAATGATCATTCACCAGGTTCCTCACCCACTGCTCTTGTTCTTTTACTGAGCTTATGTAAAGATAATAATAGCCTGACTTTGACATTACACTGACACACACACAGGTCACTGTCTAGACTACATTCAACAAGAACACGATACATTTTTTCTGTTGACTTGTCAGCTGTAACCATGCCACGAGGCCTGAAAGGTTTTTTTTTTTTTTTTTTACAGTACATACCTAGCTGTTTAGCACTAAGTAGCGTATACCTCTGTGGTCAGTCACACAAGCGTATGGTTAAGACACTGTTTTTCCTACACTTTTCATTTTTTGTTTTGCATAATTTCCCTGGGCCTAAATGTTTCATGTTTACTAGGCCAATTACCTAATTGTTGTCAGCTTTGGGGAACTTCTCGCAGGTAGTGAAAGGTCGGTGGAGATGTTAAGCGCATGCCACAGTCATCCTGATGTTAATCTGTTGCCAAAGAGAAGCACTAATTTGGAAACAGTGGGAACTGAGTGAGTTGATACAAACAGACAGACAGGGACAGGACGTATTACTCTGCAAGCCAGAGGCATAGCTAGCAAACAAACAGCACAGGCTTAGTCAGCAACATAACTCAAAAAGTTATGGATGGATTTTGATGAAATTTTCTAACTGGGCAATGGGCTAACTAAAAAGTGAGTAGATTTTGGTGGTGATCTGAGCTGCCCTGGTGGAGCTCTGCGCTCTCTGAGTGTTGAGTTCTAGTTGAAGCCTGCATTGTCGTGGCTGTTAGTTAAAAGGTTGTCAGCCCCCCTATACCCTTAAGTGGCCTGGGGGTCCTAAGCAGTTGTCTATGTCGCATGTTGGCTAGCTCTGCCTCTACCTGCAGCCACAGGTGTCTCTGGCCCAGAGGCATAAAAACCAACATTTGGATTGGTTTCACCTAAATGGGGGGCCAGCTGTTGCCTAACGGTTAAGGTGTTGGTCTTGGGATTGGAGAGTTGCAGGTTCAAATCCTGTCAGTAGGAAAAAGGTGGGTGGGGGAGTGAAAAAGCAATGCTCTCTTGCACCCTCATCTATGGCTGAAGTGCAAGCAAGGCACCTAATGCTGCTCCAGGGGACAGGGGGGCTGTCCCTGTATCAACAGTAATTCACTGTAAGTTGCTCTGGACAAGAGCGTCAGCTAAATGTAATGCAATGCAATGTAATAGTCAAAAAAGGCTGAAATTACAACAGCACAATTCTGGGCAAGTGAGAAACATGTCTGTGGATTACTGTAGCTGTTTTTGGCATACATTGATGGAATCAGCGTTGTACGCCAAAAATACTGTACTGTAGATGGCCCAGTAAACGCAATCAGAGTTTTGGTTTGGTTTAGCAGGATGACACCCTCCAGGCATGCTTGAAACCTGCTGAAAATGACCTACTGTAGAGTATAATACTCAACACTGGCATTTATGCGAGTCAATAAGATGGGATGTTACATGGTAATGGCACTGCTTTTTAGGTTTGGGTTACTTCGTGGTGGAAACTCAACAATGGAAACAAGACTGACATAGATAAGTAACTTGATGGGTGTGAGGACTTTCAAGATGAAGATGCATAACCAAGAGGCACAGGGAAACACCGCAAACAATCCATGACAGCAACAGCAAAATAGCAATATTGGATTTCATCACACTTTGTTTTGTACCTGTGCATTCTGCTTATACACAAAAGATGCATGAAATACAAAAGGAAAGGGAAAAGCTGGAATTGTAATGACAGTGCCTTTTTAAAACTGTGATGACAAATGAAACTGTCTGCTGTCTCAGAAACATTTCACATGGTTAGATTCTGTTGTTTTCAGGACAAACATGTTGGTAAAATGTGCGATATGTCTTCTAAATTGCCAACTGGACTGATGACATCATGTTTCACACCACAACCCTCTACCACCCCCACGCCACTATTGCATTTCCGTTCAAGTTGACAAACTCACATTTCCTTCGTGCACTAAAATAGTATTTCCAAGGTATTTGGTGGTGGTGATAGTGGGGGGGGGGGGGGGGTTAAAGATGTTAAAAGCTACAGGTACAGAGAGGCAACTGCTCTTTTCGGCAAACGTCATGGAGGTGTACTATGGTTTTCTTCATGTTCAGTTATGTCTTTATATGAGGCTTCACTTAACTATGGGAATGTAAATAACATATAGCCATTTTGCCTTCTTTTCAAGGGTGGACCAACATTTTGCAGCATGTACATCCTCTCTAGCCATCATAATGGAAAATACCACTATACAATGGACAAGACTGTAGGGGACATGCAGTTCAGCGGTGAAACACCCCTAAGGTATGAAAAAAAAAGATGTGTGTGTGTGTGAGTGTGTGTGTGTGTGTGTGTGTGAGAGAGAGAGAGAGAAACCCTGCTAAAGCCATACACAATGATACATATACAATGATAATGGCAGCCATTACTGTCATTCATCCTGCACAGGAAAGGAGATGAACTCTTGAAGCTGAATGGGAAAGCTGTTTCAGAGCTTAGCCCAGAAGAATTTTGCAGGCTGCTGTTGTGTGGAGGTCGAGGTCAAGTCTGCATCTCCTTGGTAAGATGGCATTTTGTCTTAATCGTTACACTTCTGCCAGGACTTCCCTTGAAATAATAAAACAAAATGTCTACTTGGCAGACCATGGTGGTCCTAACCTGTCTATTTTATGTAAGGGATAACGGTCACTGAGGTGACCAGTTCCCTGGAAATAATGGCAAGGTGGAGGCGAAGAACTTTGCGATGCAAAGCGACGGTCATTATTTCCACGAAACTGGTCACCTCAAAGGCTGTTAACCCTTTTATCTCCCATTTGTTTTTATGATGTCATTTTATATGCATGAACTAACGAAATAAATGGTTGATTTGCTAATAGAGCATCTGTTAAGAAAAAGTAGAGCATGGAGTAGTCATTTAACCGTTAATTTGGCTACTAGAGTTGTCATGGTTTGGCTACTACAGTTGTCACCATTCATAAGCGCATTGATATGGAAAGGTGATTGAAATGTTTTAGATCTACTTCAAAGGTCATTTATACAATGTTAATTCCCACCTTATCAGCCAATCAGAAAAGAGAATTCCATTGTTAAGGGAGATTTGTTCACTACTGTGTTGTACTATATGTACAGATGTGTACAGGAGTGTGTAAGCGTGCGTGTGTAGTCGTGTGGGTGAGTGCGTGAGTGTGTGTGCGAGTGGGTGGAGTGAATCTGTGTAGTCCCTCAATAGTGTATGTAGGCACTATTATGTATCTGTCTTGTCTATACTGTGTTTTAACAGTTACGTGTACCACCAATTGTTCCCGGTGAAACGTTGTCTCGTCTCACTATGTACTGTGTATATGGCTGAAACGACAATAAAAACCTACTTGACTTGACTTGACTTGGAAAAAAAAAAGATAGTCTGCATTGACGGTGCCATCAAGAATTTGCTGTTTAGCCGCGCCATGTGTGTCGCACCTCCGCACACTGATAACAAGCTGCACGGTCCTCTCCCCTTTAGTCTGCAGTGCACCATGGCGTGGTTTCTAAAGAATTTCTAATTTTAACTCGTCAGACCACAGGACAGTTTTCCTTCATACATCTTACACCTTCTGTTTCACAGAGGTTCAAAGAATTTTAACTTCTATTTAGCAACTAACTGTGTTTCCTTGGAAATGTTTCTGAGCCTATACAGTACTGTTAACCAGAGAATTCTGTTTGTATATTTTTACAGCGCTATCTAGGGACCAATTGTAGGTGAATTTATCTTGGTGGAATTTTAACATGTATTTGTGGATGTGGCATTCACTGCACTTTTTTAATACAGTGCTATGTAGGGACCAATTGAAGGTAAAGTTATTGTAGGCTCAGGAACAACCTCCATATAGGTAACTATGACAGCTGCTGGCATTAGCGGCAGAGGTGGATGTCCCGGGTTCAGAAACTAAAAGTCCTGCCACATATTTGTTCCAACCAATTTACTGAACCAGCTGATCCCGATTAGCACACCTCCTCAGCCAGGTAGATGACCTAATTAGTGAAATCACCTGTGTTAGGAGCGCAGGCAGAAGGAATATATGGCAGGACTTTTACTTCCTCAAGCCATTTTGTCCTCCTTGGGTTAGTAGTCATATTGGTTTTGTCAGATTTTTTCCCTCTTTTTCTTTACTTTTTTCCCATCGACGATTGGTGGGAGACTGAAACATTGAGGGACATGAGACTTGGTGGGCATGTAGCCCTAGTAGGCTAGTAGCAAAGATAGGTTTTTGGCTACTGGGATTGGTTTTGGGCACCCTTTTGGTCATATTGAGGCAGCGTGTTCCGTGTGGGTGTGCTTCTCTTGAAAAAGCAAGCAGGTGTCAAACTGGCTGAGTTGAAAATGTTGCAGATTTTGCTGCATGCTCCATGGCAAAAAGAGAATTGATGATGTTGATCTCCTTACAACCAATCTGCAAGTCCAGATGCATTGGACATGGACATGGAAATAACTGATGAAACTCTCCCATGGTTAATTTTTCATTGTGCAGGACCGACCTTAATTATTAAGCCACTCTAAGGGCGCTTTCAGACCTATAGTTCGATTGTTTTGGTCCGGACTAGTAAGAAACATGTTACAATATAGCAAACAGACGTGGGTACAGTTTGCTTTCACAAATGCATAGCTCTAAACTAACCAAAATAGTCAGCGAAGACCATCGCCGCCGGAACCAGACTAAAACGTGCCACTTTCCATAATATTAATGCACCAAACTCTACTGTTCCATCCAATTTGGCTTGGTTGCTTTCAGACCTGAGGAACTGTACCAAAGTAGGGCGGATAAAGCGGTCCGAGACCACCCATTTTTAGCGGTCTCGGACTGGCTGATTTGATGCGCACCAAAGTACCGAGATTGCATTCACACCAACGAAAACGAACCAAACTAAGAACTTTTGGTTCGAATGGGACGTTTGGTGCGCACCAAATGCTGTCAGTGTCAGTGTGTTTTAGCACCCTAAAAAACGAAAAACAATGTAATGCACATTTTCGAACAACAGAACTAGTATTCCTTTTCCTAATTTTTAAATATTGATATAGCTCTGAAATGTGAAATTTCATAAAGGTCATTGCATCATTTTATATTGGTGAATCCTTTTTCTAAGTTCTCTCTGTCTCTACTGTCATTGATTTTCAAGGAGATAGATCAGAGTCATGAGAGAGGGGCATTGCAGCTTCCAGTATCTGGTGTGGTGAGTTTTATCATAATAGTAATTTTGAGATTGAACACTATATTTAATGAAGACATTATCTACAAGTTGTACCAAAAACAAATCAGATTCTAGAATTCACTATATTTCACTAATACTGGCTTTCGTCATTAATGTTTCATCAGCACCAACAGCTGCACTAGCGGTACGGCTCTAATTAAAAATTCCAGTCCTTCTTGCATTGTTTTATTTCATAAGTCTAAAACAGAGGTACTGTACTTTGAAACTTAATTTTACATATGTACGCAACTTTGATATCTTTATCTAATTATGAATCTTTAATCTTCAGATAGAGGACAGCTCTGACAACATGGGTGAAGAAAGCACACTCATTGTCACGCTGCAAGATGCCCATATTGAGGTATTGCATGCAGACTCTGATGGAGAAAGCTGTACCACAGTGAACACATACTCTTACAGTAAGTGGCCATCCTCTCTCTCTCTGTCAGAACTCATTTGTGTGTCTGTTTGTGTACATCATACATTATAATTTCCCTCTCTCAGTAAATGTCATTTATTTATGTTTGGATATTGACATGTCCAATTTTTTTTTATCTTTTGGGATCAAAAATACTATTCAAATAAGCAGATCTGATTTAATCACATAGCTTACATTTTCTTTATGATTTCTTTTCTTTTTCTCCAGTTCCAATCTGTTCGGAATACAAGTCAGTCAGGATTGTAGAACAACCCTCTCTGAACCTTGGATGGACCCGCGACGGACCTGGCTTTAGAAAAACAATATCACATACTGGTTAGGACTGGGGTCTGTTTCTATTCTTTTGTCATGAATGAGAATTGAAAAATGATTGGTTATTTGATTTTTGCTCGGAAATACAAAAAAAATAATAATTGAAACCTGAAAAATGAAATAACCAGTCTTTTTTAAATTCCCTTTCATTAAAAGTAGATGTAGATAACCTACTGTATGTTCTGAAAGTAAAAGTCCTGCCACATAGTTGTTCCAGATAATTCACTGATGCAGCTGATTCCAACTGCTGCAACTCTTCTGCCAGTTAGAGGAGTTAATTAGGGAAATCACCTTGGTTAGGAGCACAGGCAGAAGAAATACATGGCAGGACTTTTACTTTTTCAGGCCAGTTCAATCCAATGACTTAAATGCTTTTGCACCTGTTCAAATTGCAGTCCAATATTGGAGATGAGACCAACCAAGATCGGTACTAGTACCATTGAATCTCTCGCCTTAACATGGCAGAAAGACAGAAATGAAAGACAGCCTGACTTCAGAAGCTACAGTCTAGTACCACATATTCCTGGTTCTACCTGTGCACTTATTACAGTTGATTTTAATAATTAACTGCCTCAGCTGGCTGAAGAGCTGTACCACATACTACTGTTTGAACTTTTGAACTAGCTTCTGAAACCAGGTTGCTAGTCGCGGGATTGCACGGAACCCTCTTTTTTTTCTCAGTTTTTGACAAGCAGAGGTTGGCAGAGATTTCTGCTGTCAAATAGGAAAGCAGCTGTCTTAAATTTTTGTGCTCCTGCAAGGAGCAAGTTTTTATGTTCAAAGAAAGGCTCAAAGAAAACATACTATATTCTTTTTACAAAACCTCTAGAAAGCATCAAGGCCAAACACTGTGTTACTGACAAAAAGCAGATGGCTAAAAGGATTAAAAACTTTCAGTGATGATTAATGATCTCTGTTTTTCTTTGTTCCCCTTCCTTCTTCTAATGATAAGAATTTGCATTGCATTTATTTCAGACACAATAAAATTGCTTGTGTTGAGGAGATACGGGGAGGAGGACCATGTTGCCTTTCAGTTTCCAAACCAACGCTTTCTAAAATGTGGAGATGAAAAGAAAGTATCAGATGAGGTATGAGGTATCAGAAAAATCTCAAAATATACATTTAAGAATTTCAAATGTATGTTCAATTCTGTGAATGAACTTTGCCATGTTTTCTACCTCTTTTTCAGGAAAATTCGACACTACTGGACATCATATCGGTAACTGTGATGAGGATTTCTTTGTCTTGTTTTGTACCTTACACCCCACTATAAGTTTGAGTCTGATCAATATCTTAGTCGTTTTAGTGGATCATTGACAGAGTGAAGTAGTTCACAAAAGAATGTCAAAAACATTATTAAAATCTACATCTGAAAATCACATTTCTCACTATGACTGAGCTTGAATTAGAATGTTATGAATGCTGTAGACACGTTTTTTGTCTTTTTCTTTTTTAGGGAAGAGTATCGTCATGCATCAAGATGGTGGACATTGAACCGTTTTTATTTTGCCAGCACAGCGACCGAACTTCATGTACATTTGTGTCTTGTAAATTTAAAGGCAATTACCTTTGTTCAGATGGGGTTAACTTACAGATAGCAGAGACAGCAAAATATTTAAACTTTACAACCGAACCAAAAGGAAAACAAAAGGAACATACTCATCCAGTAAAAATAGCACAGTTCTGCAAAAATAAATAGCCGCATTCTACTTTCTTCCCCTGTGATTTACATTGGATAAAAGCCTCTAAGTAAATGTTTGAATAAGCCATTTCCCCTTGGTCCTAATGTGCTACAACGCATTGTCATTTAAAAAAAACATTGCAACTGTCATTGCAGTAAATCTCTTTTGATTAATCTAATCTAAATTAGTCTAAAAGGTCTACATTCGTGTTTATCAAAGCAAGATAATTAACCCGTGTACTGTGTAATGAGGGAAATGTCATTTGTAGACTATGAAGCAGATCTTTCCCTCCTGCATTTCCAGTGATGGCTAATTTTAATTATGCTTGTAGATGCTATGCAAAGCCAAATGGTATGCTTACATAACCAACGAAATATGCCAATGACAGAACAACCAATAAGATATAATAAGATAAGAATAAGATAGTTAGTAAGTAAGTTAGTTTTTCTTGTATTCTATGGGATTTCTTGTATTATATCTCAGGTAGAGCTGAAGAGCTTTGCCCTAGCTCAACTTTAGATTAGATTAGATTCAACTTTATTGTCATTACACATGTATAAATACAGGTAACGAAATGTCGTTTAGCATCTAATCAGAAGTGCAAGAGCAGCAAGTGCGATATGTGCAGTATATACAATATAGACAGTAGTGAATTATGTACAATAAGTAGGGCAGTATGAACATGTGGGAGTACTTTGTTGTTAAACTTTGTGGGGGATATAAACAGATGTGCTATAAACAACTATACAGTAGAGCTATTAATATATATGATGGGCTATGGACAAGTATACAGTTATGCTATAAATATATAAGTTAGTAAATATGCAATGTATGAACAATATGTACAAGATATATACCAGATGAACTATAACACAGAGATATACAGGAGATATACAGTATTGACAATATACATTTTTGTTTTGGGGTGGAGTGCCAATGGATGTGGGGATTGGGTAAAGTTCACTGACATTGGGAGAGATGGAGAGGTGAAGAGGGACGGGGCGTGGAGGTAGTGGTAGTGGTGTCATGGTAGGGGGAGAGAGTGGTGGCGTAGTAGGAGGACAAGGAGGTTCAGCGGGGGGTAGAGTTCAGGGGGTGTGAGTGGTGGCATGGGGGGGGGGGGCATGGTAGGGGGCGAGAGCATCCTGACCACCTGCGCCACAGCTCAGCATGGGAGCTGCGTAGTGGCGTAGTGTGAGGACATGGAGGTTCAGCGGGGGGTAGAGTTCAGCAGGGAAACAGCTGTAGAAAAGAAACTGTTCCTAAACCTGCTGGTTTTAGTCCGAAGGCTCCTGAAGCGCCTTCTGGAGGGGAGGAGCTGGAAAAGTCTATGATTGGGGTGCGAGGGGTCCTTCAGGATGCTACGAGCCCTGCGTAGGCACCGCTTTCTCTGGACATCCTCGATGGCAGGTAGTGGGGTCCCTGTGATGCGTTGGGCGGTTTTCACCACCCGCTGTAGTTGGCATGTGGGCCAAGTGTGCGGTAACTGAAAGGTCAGGTGATTGGTTTCGATGAGCTCGAGACAGATGCGAAAATGGATGCTGTGGAGGTGAAAAGGAGGCTAGCCTGGCAATTATGTCATTTATTTGTTTCAAATTACATGTTTGTTTCAACTTTTCACGTTTGTCATAACAAATTATGTTAAAATGTATAAATGTCTCATTCTTGACAAAAGGCGAAAGATCTGTATGCATGCACATATTTGAATAATGTCAGGCTATAAACGAGTTCGGGCTTGAGAAAAACTATCAAGCTCTGGCTCCGGATCGGGCTCAGGCCGAATTCTATCAGGCTTGGGACTAGTTGGGCCTAACTTTTAAGGCCCGATTACAGCCCTAATCTCAGGGATAATGTTCAGCGAGTTAGTCATTCTAATGCAAGTGAACAGATTATTTGTGGAGTGATAGGAAAGAGCCATAAAACTTCTTCAGCGGTTATTATACAAAAATATTGGACCATGAACGTTTGAGTGGACCATTCGAAGTTAATAGGACATTCTTAAGCATTCTGAAGAACCACATAATAAATGTACAGAATGTTCTTTTAAATGCTTGAACTGTTATGTAAATACTATGGATGACCTTGTCCTTTTTTAACATAAGCTGTATTGTTCTTTATGTTCAGCTGTTTCAATATATTTACCAATATACCAATGTCATTTGCTTAGCTTGCAAAAAAATAATAGAGTATTTTTTTAAGTTTCCTATTGCCTCCTGTTATCTATGTGTGTGTGTGTGTGTGTGTGTGTGTCTGTGGGTGTGTGTGTACGTGCGTGCGTGTGTGTGTGCGTGCCTGCAGACTTACTACGTTCCACTTGACATGATTTTCACAAATACAGATTTTTTCTGTATTCTAAAAAATATGAAAGTCATAGAAAACACAGCTAAAATACATTCGAGACCACAAAAACACAAACTACTTAACACATTCAAGCCCACATATTTTAAATAAAATATGACAGGTTGGTATTCTGCGTAGACATCCCACTGCCAGGAAACATTAAATATGCTACATTTCTTAATGCTGTTTTATTTTTTTATTTATTATTTATGTATTATTGTGACACCTAACCAATTGCTCATTGGCTTCTGCCAAATTCCCATCTGCCTCCAGACATACACATGTTGTAAGACCTGTACAAAGAAAAACTATGACTCGGCCCTGCAGAAGTGAAGAACAATGAAGTGGTAACTGGTCACAATTTAATGCTATCGACAGGGTGGTTTTCAAGCAAGTCACGGCTCACTAACTCCCTCTCATTAATTTACCCCCCTGGCCTGACTCAGTCTGCTTTAAAACATGTCCAATCCGCTGAAAAAGTTCTTTTGTGATATCTAACCTCTGGCAATTCCCTCCCCTAGATAGTTGTGTGAGACTTGTGTGAAAGTATGTGCTAAATACAATATGATGCAATATAAAGTGCACAAAAAGTATGTTTTGGTAAACATACCAAATATGTTTGGTTGATGATTACTTTGTTGTAACATTTCATTTGTTTTCCTTTTAAATGATGTCACATTTGGCAGGGACGTTCATTTGTGCAGCAGAGCTGAGCGTGAAAGTGATTCCCATTTTTTACTGTGATTTAACAGCACATCACAAAGGTGCCTTGGTGGCACTTCTGGCACTTGGTGGCTTTGAACTTGCGACAAGTCTGATTCCTTAACCAGCATGCAACGATTGCCCCATTGTATGTACAGTAGATAGCTAGCTAGCCCCTCTCAGGATGTGACAGGTACACACTGACCTACCTGGATGATTTAGCGGTGTAAGCAGGCTGCACTACCGCATTCTCCTGCACAGCCACTTAGTGGTTATGCTCAACCACTTCCAGAGAATGAGCTGGCTGGTGACTTGGGTCAAAAGCTGTGTCACTACTGGGCAATCCTAGGGCGCAAGCTTGGCTCAGTCAACATGACAGGAAGATTATCTCAAGAACAGCTGACTGCTCTGTGTGACTGTGCAAAGAGCTTTTGATGAGGTGCCTTGGTCAGCATGCACTGACCTTCCCTTGGTCTCTTACATATGTAAGACCTGCAAACATGACTTGTTAAGTGCTTAAATGCTTGAACTGTTATGTAAATTGTAAATACTGTGGATGACATTGTCCTTCAAGATTTTTTAACTTAAGCTGTATTGTTCTTTATGTTCAGCTGTTTCAATATATTTACCAATATACCAATGACATTTGCTTAGCTTGCAAAAGAATAATAGAGTCTTTTTTTAAAGTTTGTGTGTGTGTGTGTGTGTGTGTGTGTGTGTGTGTGTGTGTGTGTGTGTGTGTGTGTGTGTGTGTGTGTGTGTGTGTGTGTCTGTGTGTGTGTGTGTGTGTGTGTGTGTGTGTGTGTGTGTGTGTGTGTGTGTGTGTGTGTGTGTGTGTCCAAGAAAGTCAAAAATTTTATCTCTCTACTCCAACTACATTTTTTGACCTGTTTTAAGCAGCATGTTCAGAGGAGCCACTTTAAAATGGTTATATCTTGAAAAGTATAGGTCCTTCAAAATTTTACGGGTTATGCACGGATTTGCTACCAGTAATTGCAGATGTGGAACCTCAAAGAATCTGGCTTGGCTATATCATAAGATTCTGGGTGCCTGAAGTTGTTACAAAATTTGACTGATATGTCAGTGTCTATAGAAAGCACAATTTCAAAGCTTTACATGCATGCTGTTTATATTTTATTACAAAACTACCCCTCTGTGATGAACAGTCTGGAAGATATAAAAATGGACCAAATCCCATTTTTAGTTTTTGAAAATTAGGACATTTGATCATTTGACATGGAATGACCCCCCTATAAATAGCACAATGTATTATTGTTTCCTTTTTTGCTGCAGTAATCACCTGCTATTTTGAGAATATCCTTTTCAGGCGACTCAGAAGCTCCTGACAGGCTACCTAATGACCATGGGTGCCATGTTGGGGACCCCTGTACTGCAAGAAATGTTTGCAAACATCATTTTCAAATGTTACAGACAGACCTGACGTGTTTCATTATTACGTGCTTTATCGACAGTGTTGCACAGCACTGCAAATTCATTTTATATTTCAAATTTATTTGCGTACGTCTTCTTTTTTTTAACTGTATTTTTCTTTTTTTCTGTGAAATGAGCTGTTCACCAAAGGACACACACACACACACACACACAGACACACACACAGTACAATCACAGTGCATGCTCAGGTCTAAAAGTGAATGGCATATATATATATATATATATATATATATATATATATATATATATATATATATATATATATATACAAGCAATAATGAGTACACCCTATTTGAAAAGTAACATTCCATACAATTTGACAAGAAACACAAAAATATACTTCCAAAATGTTTACAGACTAAGTCGAACACAGGATCTGTTGAGCTTTTGTACTTAAAACAAAGGTTAATAATATAACTTAAATTATTTTTTCTCAGTTTCAGTAAAATTAGTGTGGTGCAGAAATGAGTACACCCCAATGAAGGTCTCTGAGTAAAGCAACTTTATAGGCTCCCAATGTGGACCTGAACAAACAAACAACTACAGGTGAGTCTATTAAGCCATTACAGAGGTGTTAATTAGGCAGTTGGCTACAAAAGGCTGTTACCTAAAGAAAACCACCCTTTCCCATTTCCTGCTGTCAGCAATGGCACCTCACGGCAAGGAAATGTCTCTGGGTCTGAGAAAACGAATTATTGCTTTACACAAGAGAGGTGAGGGCTACAAGAAGATCAGTAAAGCCTTACTTATCAGTAAGAACACAGTCGCAAAAGTGATCCAAAGATTCAAGACAGATGGAACTGCAGCCAAAGTACAGAGACGTACAGGCCGGCCAAGAAAATTAACACCCAGACAGGAGCGTCTTGTGATGACAAAAGTTGAGGAAAATCGGCATGCAAGTGCACAACAGTTGTCTAAGGAAGTAGAGACTGAAATTGGAGTGAATGTATCACATGACACAATATGCCACACAGTGCAGTGGAATGGCATGCATAGATGTCCTCCCGAAGGAAGCCTCTCCTAAAGCCCAGTCACAAAAAAGCCCGCCTAGAGTTTGCCAGGGCCCATGCTGAAAAGGATGAAGGTTACTGGGACTCTATACTCTGGAGTAATGAGACCAAAATCAATCTTTTTGGAACTGATGGCTTCAAAACGGTCTGGCGTCGCAAGGGTGAGGAGTACAAGGGAAAGTGCATGGTGCCCACAGTGAAACATGGAGGGGGTAGTGTTGTTATGTGGGGTTGCATGAGTGCTGCGGGTGTTGGAGGACTGCATTTCATTGACGGCATCATGAATTCTCAAATGTACTGCTCTATACTGAAAGCTAAGATGCTTCCATCACTTCGGGCCATTGGTCGTCGTGCCATTTTTCAACATGACAATGACCCAAAACACACATCTAAGGCCACTGCTGACTTTCTGAAGAGGAGCAGGGTGAGAGTGATTCCATGGCCAAGTATGTCACCTGATCTGAACCCTATAGAGCATCTTTGGGGAATACAGAAGAGGCAGGTTGAGCATCACTCTCCATCCAACATCCAGGCTCTGAAAGAGGTCATCCTTGAAGAATGGAAAAAGATTTATGTAGCCAAATGTTGTCAACTTGTGCACTCCATGTCAAGGAGACTTGGGACTGTCATTGCAAATAAAGGAGGCCATACAAAGTACTAAATATACTGGATGTAGTTGTGTTTGTTGTGGGGTGTACTCATTTTTGCTTCACCCCACTTTCATGGAAACAGAAAAATATGTACTTTAAGTTATCTTTTCACCTTTCTGCTTGAGTTATAATGTAAGAACATAGTGCAATAAACATAATCAAAGAACTATTTGGGATATATTGCTTGTTGTCATTTTAATACTGTGAAAAATGTCCTTTTTCAGCAAGGGTTTACTCATTATTGCTGTGCACTGTATATACTGATGGTGACCCAGGGAAACGACCAGAAATGTGGTCTAGTTTTAACCAAGCGTGTATGCCTCTAGGTCTTTAGTTAGCACAGAACTTCTAACAGTAATTCATTGTATGGTCTGCTAACGTCCTCATTTTATCTGGTTCCTATTTTTTGGCTTGTAAATTCCCCTTTAGGATCTCCAACTTCCTCCAGCGAGTGACCACCCCCGCCACTTGAAGTGAGTTCAGTCTACTGAAAATGAACAGTTTTTGTGGCTGGATGATCACTTTCCATCAAGCAGCACTACAGACAACATGGAGATGAAGGTAAGAAATCTTTTATTTCTCTGCATCTGGTTGGGCTCCTGAGATGAAGTTCGGCTGTTATCCAGATGTGTTGTTACTAAGTAGTTACAGTACTTTTTTTTATCTGTCTCTATTCAAAGCACTTTTGTATACAGAAATGCAGCTTAAAGTGATTAATGAGAAACAAAACATGAACCAAAATTGTGTTTCAGTTACACAAAGGTCATGAAGGAAAGTTTGAATCAGAGAACTTTAGGAGGGCTGGGGCCCCCAGGAGCAATGGGCAATGTTTTTGTTGACTGATGATTGTGTGATTTTCTTTGCTGTTGAAGGATACCCCTGTCAGTGGTGGTGTCACCATCCTCCACACAGCCAAGGGTGGGAAACATAACTATGAAATCGAGACCGTTCTGAAGGATAAGAGTGCCAATAATGGAATTTCTATGAGGTAGGCACATCCCAAGTATTCAGTGGAACTATGTTGGTTGAGGACACGAGTCATTCATATCCATTCATATCCTTGTGACATAAAATTACACTGTAAAGGAAAAAGTGGACCCGGCTTTGAAAATGTTGACGTGAAGATGTGAATGTTAGGTATAGCAAGAAAAGCGGATCATACTTATTGAAAGTTGCCATATTCAGCAGCATTTGTTATGTCTCTACTTACAGAAGAGGAGATAAGCTTCTGAAGATTGATGGTAAAGATTTAGAAGATTTATCTCCTGAGATGTTTGCAGAGCTGCTGTCTGTGGGCAGTCCCATGCTGGTAAGTTTTTAGATCTCTAATACATAGCCAATTTTAAATCATGTTGTTTAGGGTGTAGTGTGCTTAATCTGGAAATGAAACCAACTTGCTCGACTACAACCAGAGTTTAAACTGGACCGGAGCCCTCCGGAGCTCAGCTCCGCCTCCTCACCTCGGCAGTACAGCCGGCCAAGAAGAAGGGCTTCCACTCTTTACAAAAGCCAATTTAACAACTGACTACAACACATGCTGATATTTACATTCACAAAGGTTGAGTGCCTTTGTTGAAATTGCTAGACATTAGCCTCCAAACAACTCAAAAAATCTTTTGCAATCAGAATAACCGAAACAAGTGAGCATGTTTTCTTTAGATAATATGGGGACTTTGTATTGACATACATACATGATAATGTTGCTTCTGCTGCCCTTGTTAGACAGTTCACCAGTCCAGCACTGATCCTTCTGTGGGGGTGTCTCATCGGGAACCAGGTGCCATGTGTCCAGTCACTAAGGAGGACACTGTCCTCAGCTTCTGTCTAGACATCTCCAGAGACCCAAATGACTGCGACAGTGATGAACATGTCATGGTGCAGAGCGACTGTGAAGAGGAGGACAATATCCTGATGGTGGTGGAGATGCTGGGCACCAGCATGTCCGTGGTAAGGGGCCGAAGCTGTGCTCACGGGGAAACGTGCAAGGACTGTGGTGGCACCGATTGCAGCCTTGATGACGTGGTGGTGATGTCCAAAAAGATCTCCCTAGGTTAGAGTACTGCCTTTTTTTCTTGTTTTTAACAACACTGTTAAAAGTCAAAGTCAAAGTGTACTTTATTGCCCATTCACTGTAACAAGCATTACACAGAGGATTGAAACTGCGTTTCACCAGACACCAAATGTGCAATTTAAAGCACTTTGGGTACTCTGCCCAGTATAGAAATGCCCTATATAAATGGAATGGAGTGCATTTACCATTTACCAGTTTAAAAAAAACTATTTTTGTCTTTGAAATGAAATATTGGCATATATAATTTGCATGAACATTGAAATGTCACTGAAAACAATACTGTTCATATGTTGTAATAGTATAAGAGTATTAATGACAAAAATGTTTTAAAACTTAAGCACGTCATTGAGGAATCCTGCAAAGGACTGCAATTAATATTGTTTTCTCTTCATCGAAATTCTTTCTTCCTTTACTGTTAGAACAGGGTTATACATAAAGCCCCCAGTGTCCTTTCCTAGATATGATTGTTAAGCTGTTTTTGCTGGAAAGGGATCTTGTGAAACTGACTTTGTCCTCTTCTTTTAGTGTCTAGAGGAATTTCTGGTTTTCTCCATGATAAAGTACAAGAAAATATTGCTTTGGAGAGCCTTCTGACTCACTTGTTTGTCAACTGTTCTGGTAATCAGACACAAATGAAGTCAAAATTAGGTAAGCACTAACTCAGATAATGAGAAATATAATCATTTACTCATAATCATAACTGTCCCTTTAATGTTAATAAACACATTTATTTTTGAAAGAATGCAGGAAGTTGGAAAAGCTGACATGTAAAATAATGTGAAACTATGCACAATTTCTTTTTCTGTTGATAAGCAAAGATTTCAATCTACTACTACCAGTCAGACCATGTGGATGGTCCATTTAAAGGGGTACCTGTTGTCTTGAACTTCTCTGGGACTGACAAGTTTCTTCGATGCTCCAGGCATCCAGATAGTCATGAGGTGAAAGTATGTGTCATGGTAGGTGTTATAATCACAGTGTCCCCCTCTTGTTTTTTGTTTTTATTGGGTAGTATTGTGTAGTTTGTGATGCCACAGTTTGCTGGGGGTGTACACAGGGTGGGCCATAAAGAACTGGACCACTTTTTGACTGTGTTGTTTCCATATGACAGATTGGGGGTGGGAAGGTCTATTTTCTTGGTTGCTATGCGTGAGACTGTAATAACAAATCATAAATGTGTATTTCGTTGTAGCCGTATGACAAGAGCAAACTGCAATGCATCCTAAAGGAAGACGACCAGAGCTTGCCCTTCCTCTTCTACATGAAAGCAGAGAGGGATGGTGCACGTATTTTTGAGTCAGCACACTGTGAGGGTTGGTTCATCCATGCAGCCGAAAGAAGCTTAAAGATAAAGTCCCAACCACAGCCAGACGATTCCTTCTTCTTTATCATCCGTGGTAAGACATTCTGACTTGAGGTCTGTTGATTGACTGCTAAAAGTCATACAAAATACTGCTCTGTCACAATTACCATGTTTATCTGTAACTGCCATTAGAGATTACTGACACTATTATGTCATTCATCAGCAGTATAAGTATAAGGATATAAAATGTTATCTACATGTAGTTTCAACAAATTAAATGGTCGCTCTAGACTGGGATTTTCTGACAGTCACACAGATTTGCTTTGTTTGGCCTTTATACCTGTGTAACTCATATGAATATAACATTTGGACATTTTGAATATGAAATGATGTTCCATAGTTTAAAGAATTCAATCTAGCCGTCCAATTTCTTTTAAATTGCACAGACTGACATCTTGTGGCACTTCAGTGATTTTAAAAAAGTGTTTTACCCATTGCAATGTTCATGTCAGCTCTGTTAACCATTGCAAAACAGTGTAATATAGTTCTTTTCATTGTAAGTGTAATATTGGCACTGAGATATGTCATTTTGTCTGGTGGTAAACTTTTAAAAAAGCAGTGAGGTATGTTATGCTTCCTTTCTCAAAAACAAAATGTTGAGGATACACCAACAGATTATGTATTAGTCAATCTGTCATCATGGTATTTAAGTGAATCTCTCAATTTATAACACCATTACAATTATTATCCTTGAAATTCTGTTTTTGTCATTTTGGTACTGTAGCTATAGATTAGCATTTTAATTTAAAGCAAAAAAACCTGGTGGAAATTGTCACCTTAATCACAGTGTTTAATTTGTACTCATTACAGACACTGGGTTGTTTCATGTAACCTACCATTCCAGGTTTAGAAAATGTAATCATTTCTATTCTAGGTAGATGAAGCTGTCAGCAGCAGGAAAGCAACAGGGCAAAGTGGGCCAATCAGGAAAGGAATACAAAACACAAAGCGAGATGTTGGCCAATCAGGAAAGGCATACAAAAGACTACTAGAAGGGTGTAATACCTAAATTGATACTTGGCTCTTAATTTTAGTTTGACAGTATTCCCATCCCTCACCATGTCTCTCCCTTCACCACATACACATGCACACACACACCTCAAACACACAGAAATACACCACAAACACACAATGATATATATATGAATATATATATATATATATATATATTCATTTTTTAACCTTGCCCGAAGAAAATGTACAGTGTCTTTTGTTGTCTTTTGTCCAAACCAATCTGGTCCCAATTTAATTTGAAGTTGCTGTAATTAATGTATATTAGCTAATACTGTAAAATGGGGATACAATTACTAATGACCTTATCCATATCCTTATCCTCCATCTCTGAATATGTTCACATGGCAGGATTATGCTTAAAAAATGCTTTAGTGCTCCTGTTACAGGCTGTTCTAGTTTGGTGGAGGAGAATGGAGCGGGGAGAATGACAGATTCTCAGCTATGCTAGTCACAATCTACAATCATTTAAAACCCATTGGTCATAACACACCAAATAGAAGATTTAAATGTTCTAAACAAACACACATACTTACCTATATTTCGCTAAGTGAATGTGTGCTGCAATGAGACTCCTCTGGTAATCACAACTGTGGCATGGCTTTTTTTAATGAACAAACTTACGTCTTGTTGTTCGCATTTTTCTTATTCGCTTGTTTTTTCCACATATTTTCTGTCATTGACTAATGGAGGCAATCAGGGAAGAAGAACATTTTCGCGTGCAGTACGCATATGCAACTTGGAGTGACCTATCGTATTTCAAAAAGAGCAAGTGCTAAGCGGTTTCTCGCGGAATGACACCTTTAAAAACACATAAAAGGGTTACAGCAGGTCACTTACAGCATTGTGTAGCATTAAAATCCAAATATTTTGCTGTAGTAAGTCATTGTAGATAAGATTTTTTGGCCTTTTGGTGGCTTTATTCAGACCAGACAGTGAAGTAAGTGGAAGAGAAAGATGGGGTAGGACTACAGGCCGGATTCAAACCAGGGTCTCTATGAGCTTTTGCCCATTCATGGTTGAGTGTTCAAACCACTGTGCCACTGCAGATGAACGATGTTTTTCAAGATGCAGTAAGCAATATATTAGCATAGATGACACATAAGCTAATGCTAATACATCATCTACACCTTTAAAAAATGTTCTCATTTTGTTAAATTCCCTGAAATTGGCTTCACATTTTGTACGACTGCATGAGGTCTTTCAAAAAACAGCTAGAGCTGCCACCTATGTGTGACAAAATTTGGACATTTCGGCAACCCAATCAACTTTTTTGCTTATAAGCAGTGACCAGGGTGTCGGTGTCCCGGGAGAATTTTTTTTTCACGGTACAGAACATTAAAAAATGGGACATCAGGTAAAACCGGGACAGGTGGCGACACTAAAAACAACAGTAGTACATCATCTGTGGTGGGTTGTGAAAACTCAATTTATTCTGTTCAGCTCAAATCAAGCCATCAAGTTCCTGTCTGTCTACATAACTTCCTCTGTCCTGTACAGGCATAACTACTACCTAACTACATAACTTCCTCTGTCCTGTACAGGCTACTTTTTCTTGCATGTTCTTCCATTATTGCCTACCTTGCATGTCAGTTGGGGTCACCAGAACATTGAGATGAAAATCAGGGACATTTTCCTGAAAAGTGGGGACATTTTACAGTTCTGCAGTCAGTTTCATTTAAATGAGTAATGTTTTAGCTGGACAAAGTACGTTTTCACATATTTTACCAGGGCCTGACCCCCAGAAAATGGGGATGTCTAGTCACTCTAATTTAAATCCCTATAAATCGCCATTGCGAAGCATTACTGTGCAGTCCCTTTAAAACATGACCAGCAAAAGATTTTCGCCACACATAGAATTTTAGCGGTTGACCAGAAAGCCTTATTTTGCTCTCATCTAACCATAAAACCGTAGCAGATACCCCAAAGTAGGTCTGTGGCTGTGTAGAGAACTCTATTCATGCTATCATGTGGATCTTCAGCACTGGCGTCCCACCCTCTCAACAGAGGGCAGCTATCTGCAGAGTTTGTGGACTTGGTGCACCTACAGTAGGGTCCAGTTCTAGTCAGTGAGATCTGCAGATTTGTCATTGTGATGGCTGGACACTTTGTGGCCCCCCTGTTGATCTCTTCCTCAGGTGCCTAGTGTTGAGGAGCAGCCATTTCCACTAAGCATCTCGGTGAATAGATGCAGCTTCCAATGTCCTATGATGGATCCAGCGAAGGGACGCGTAAACACGTGGCAACAAAAGTCATATGATTTTTGGGTTTTTACGGCTTTCATTTCCTTCATGGTTTTATTACCTGGCTAATGATCCTCAAACAGTGAGATGTGTAGAAAGAGAACGTTATTTAAACAATAATAGGCAGGATCTTATTACCTCCATCCAGAGTCTTATCTATGTCTCGCAAAAATAAATATCTGATTGACTTCTGATCTGTTTCTCCTTAAACCCCTTTAAGAGAAAAAGAAATGTATAAGGCTTTATGAAGATCTTAGGTTAGATTTAGATTTTATATAGGCTTTACTGAACACTGTTTCGATTAGAAGTTTAATTTAAGAAGTATGGGACAGAGGCAAGATCTTACTGAATTCTGTACTGTTTTCCCCAAAAGCCCCTCAAAAGAAAAAGATTACGTAATATACCATTTCATTTGTTTCTCAAGAACTATTGAAATGTTTTCCTCTAGCTAGCCTGGAACTGGCACTTAAGTATAATGTTTGGATCTGTCATTCATGTAAATTCAGATGTCAAAAACACTGGGGGTTAAAAACCTATGCATATAATTCACTTCAGCTTTCTATTTATTTGTAATGGTGGACAAATATGTATTATGAAAATGCTAGCAGCTAGAGGTTTAGAATGAAGAAATAAGTATTTTGTTAAAAAATGTGTTAATATATTTTCTAATTCAAAAAATGGTGCTAATTTTCAAGGCCCTATCTGACTAATCCCTTTTGATATACATGTACCCACAACTGTGAATTTAAAAAGTGCTGCATGGAAGAAAAATAATAATACAACATACTGCCTGGATTTTACTTTTCACAATGGTTGTGTTATGTTTGTCTATGGTTTACTTTTTACAGTTTCACTACTTCGACCAAGGGGGTTATACATTCACCCAAGTCCATGTGTTTGTTGGTTGGTGTGGTTGTCTATCTGGTAGCTAGAGTAGTGGCACAATTTTATAAGCCTTTATGGAAACACCTCTCATAGGCCATCCAGTCAGCCAGTATAAATCTTCTTTTTACTTTCTCCAACGTTACGAGACATTACATGCACAATCGTGTTTTTATGCAAAAATGCATTATTTTGTGGCCAAATGGGGCCATTTTCTTAAGTTACACCTCTCCACTGAGTGCCTCTAGGTGAGCTGGTAGTTTTGGTAAAATTCTGCTCCCAAACGAAGAAAACAACCAACCACCCAACAAATGAATGACCAGGGCCAGACCACACAACAAACACACAGTGAAAACATAACACAGGCGGTGGAGGGGCTGAGACCACTCAGGCAAGCTTGGCTAAGGCACTGTATGTGCTATACTGAGTACTATTCTTGGTTCAGCTGACATTTCAGTAAAGCAAAAACATTGATTGATCTTAATGTGAACAGTCAGGGTGTGCAGTATTTGGCATATAGATTTAAAGAATGGATTGTTAGTGCTATGGATTGGAATAATGACCTCAGTGTGTGTTCACGGTTTTGTCTCACCATGGATTGGGGTAAAATGCCGTTTTTAACATATGTCATGATTTAAGGTTGTGTTTAGTAAGAGTAATTATTATTTAAATTATTGAATGTATCCAGAGTCACGTCAATGCATATAATTTGGATTGTTGTGTTTTCTTTATTATGTTCATTGTTGTTATTGAGTACTGTAAGCTAAACATTTCACTGTAATGTAATTTTCATTTACCACGTTAATATGTCAGTATGCATGTATGTTTGAAATGATTGCCCATAGGTGCCTTACTTTTGTGCCTTCATCTGAGCTTATTGCAAGAAACCAATAATAAACATAACTCAGAAGTGTATATTACTTTCCAAAAATATGATTTCTGCTGTACTCCGGTATTCTGCTGTACTACTTTTCGGAGGCTTCTGTCAATAGAATGTCAAAAAGGGAATTTTATAGTAGACTGAAACAGAAACTGTCTGACGCTGACTCTCACATATAAGTTACATATAGCTTGTTTTGTGAGAGCGTCTGGGGCAGCTGTGGTCAAGGAGTTGGTCTTGGGATTGGAGAGTCGCAGGTTCGAATCCCACCCTACCCATGGCTGAAATGAAGGTTCGCATCCTCACCTGCACCCTCATCCATGGCTGAAGTGCTCTTGAGCAAGGCATCTAACCCCACACTGCTCCAGGGACTGTAACTGAAACCCTGTAAATAACTGTAAATCACTCTGGATAAGAGGCATCAGCTTAGTGTAATGTAACAAGCCAGCACGCATATCCTCTCTCTCCACTATGGATCGCTATTACATTGGTCCCTCCAAGTTAATAATTGCACACAAATCAGGTAGTCTAAGGGAAATATCTGTTGATGTTTCTGACGGAGGAACAGATTCCTATTTGTGTAAAGACCAAGGAGCTTGTAGGTGGAAGTGAATAAACAAATTAGCTGAAAAGGAGATCAGTCTTTGTGGTAACAAGCTTTTATTGACCAGCCACCTAGCCTGGTAAACCGGCCCCTCGTACTTCATTTTATTTTGTACACAGGGTCTGGCAGTGCTTTCATTAACATTGCTGTATTAGGTAGAATCTTTACTCGACCAATCAGCAAACAGAGGGAGTGTTTATGAGCGATGACGTTGCCTTTGTGTGCTACATTTAAATTGTTGTGCATATAGCAGGCTAATTGGAAATGTGACAACCAGACGTTAGCAATTGGGTAAAGGCAGAGCCACTTGTTTTAAACTTCAGCCCACACTTTCAGGAAGAAATTGTTTCTCAATACAGCACTGCCAGACCCTCTGTACAAAATGACATGAAGTTTGAGGGGTTGGTTTACCAGGCTAGGTGGCTGGTAAACAAAAGCTTGTTACCACAAAGACTGACCACAGAGCCAAGCAAACAGGAGCAAGCAGCACAGGCGGAACAGTCTAGAGACAATAGGCAGGGTGCACCGTCAAATGCATCAGGCCAATTAAAGTCAAAGTCAAGTCAAAACCAAAGGCAACAGGTTTAAAAACAAAAAGGGGAAAAAATGGTGCAGCACGGGAGTCTTCTTATTTATCTTATTAGGTTTTAAGGTGCAAACACAACTAACGTTTCGACGCCATGCGTCTTGGCGTCGAAACGTTAGTTGTGTTTGCACCTTAAAACCTAATAAAATAAATAAGAAGACTCCCGTGCTGCACCATTTTTTTCCCTTTTTACTTACACGTTGTCCTGTTTTGGATGCACCGGGATTGTTGTTCACCAGAAGCGTGGAGTACGTTTTTTCCTTTAGGTTTAAAAACACTTCTGAGGTCAAAGTTTACCCATAACAGGTCAGTCTACAATACATAATGTACAGTATTGACTGAACAGTCGGACAAATAAAATAGTAGTGCTTAAATGCACCATTAAGCATGACAAGACACAGATGAAGAGGGACGTGTTGAAAAGAAAAGAGACATTAGTCGGGTTGAACTTAAAATTCTACTTTTTCACATCAGTTACGCACATTCATGGTAATACAGTTTAACGAGACGCACATCAGCAGCCATTTGAGATTTCTCATTCGTATAACTAAAATGGGCATTAACAGGTTGGATGGAAACCTAGTTACTGACAGGAAATGAACAAAAATAGGACAAGGATGTGGTCAAGAGGCACATGACAAAGAGGAGAGATGGTGTGAAAAGCAAAACAAGTCCACAAAGGCTGTCGAAACTGACAAGCAAGGGACACAACAGTACAAACTGTCTAGGCAAGTTGACACCATATGACAGAAAATCTCTGGGATATATAACATCACCATGTGTAATTTTTACAGTGAGGATCAGTGACAGTAAATTAGGCCACATATAATTTATAGCTGATAAAGCTATTCATGTATGCAGATTAAAATGATATAGGGTGGGGCCATGATGATGGAATGAATTCACTATAGATGAAATGCTATAGTGTCCTGTATTAGGAAAATAACAGAGTACCAAATATTTATTACATAAAGGATACACAGGTGTTTAACATTATGTAACATTTTGCTACTTCTTAAAGGTAAGTGGTGTCAGTGACCCTCAAACAGGGTGGGCCAAAAAATGACCATGCAAGAAAGGGTATGGAATGTGTATACACACTTTCTCTCAGACACTTACACACACTGAACACACTCTCACACACACATAACGTATATGATGTTGTCATATCCTAATTTCATGTTTTGTTTTCACCTTTGAAGTTGATCTTAATGAATTTAACCACATGGAGATATGTTGTAACCATACTGTTTGTTTACTGAACCACTGATGAGAGACACTGATGAGTGAGAGATTTTGTGTGTGCTGTGGAATGCATTCCCCGCTGATGTATGAGCTGAACACGAAAGATCTGAGATATAGCAGTCTGATGTTTGAAATGTGTTGTTAAATATAAATAGACTGGTTCAGGGAATGGCAGGCAATTCGACTTCGTGCCCGGACTGAGACGAAAGTTAGGGAACGGTAATCGGACCCAGAGCTTTGTAATGTTTTATCCACCTGGTGATTTTATGTATTAGAATAAACCGCTTACTCTTTTAGCCTGGTAAACCCGCCCCTCGTACTTCATTTCATTTTGTACAGAGGTACAAAACTGACCAAATGAAATGTAGTACGAGGGGCTGGTTTACCAGGCTAGGTATAGCCCATGGACAAAGCAAATTCAGAAGTGCCTTTCACCCTGTTACAATTATTACATTACACTTAGCTGACGCTCTTATCCAGAGCGACTTACAGTTATTTAGATACAGGGTTTCAGTTACAGTCCCTGGAGCAATGTGGGGTTAGATGCCTTGCTCAAGGGCACCTCAGCCATGGATGAGGGTGCAGGAAAGCACTAGTTGTTTACTCCCCCACCCCCATTATTCCTACTGGAACGAGATTCAAACCTGCTGATCAGAAGCCCACTTTGTAACCACTAGGCCACAGCTGATGTTGATAAAAGTTGATGAACCACTAAACCACTAAAATGATTTTGAAAAAAAAAATAATTTAAGGTTGAAAAAATACTTAGTGTTGCTTTAAAGGATTTAGTTTTTATTTGGTTATTCTTGTCAATGTATTGTATACTATGTCCTGTAGAAGGAGCCATTAACAATGATTGTGAATGGCTGGCTACCTACCATGTACCATAAATACCAGTGATGGTCAAGGGGGGGGGTGAATGTTAAGAGGGTAGGGTAAATAGATCTGTAATTGGGTTCTCAGATCTCACCAGCTTAAAAGTTAAGTTCAGGTACAGACTAGATGTGGAAAAAGATGTTACATTTAAACTATCCCCAATGCAATTGCCAGTGCTTTATGATGTATGTATGATATAAGATGTGGTTATACGGCAATAACTTTGCCAAAATATTCACAGGTAAGCAGGCAGTGGCGCAGGGGGTAGTTGGTAGGACACAGAATATGTCAGGCAATACATGGCATTTAAAAATTTGGGAATAACTAATATATATATATATATATATATATATAGCTACAATACATTGTGTTAGTCTTTCCTAAAATTGCACCAAACTCTATGGACACTATATTATCCACAGATGCAAATAACTGAAAGGAGGAACTGAAGGATGCCCTTGGGTAGTTTGTCTTTGCATATGAAATCAACTGACACACTCTTGTATGGAGTAGACTACAAAACCCATATTGTAAACCCACCAACTGCCAAATGTTTAACATTTGGGTCAAACAGCAGGTTTAAAGGTAGCTTTTAAAGGTAGCTCTTCCTTTACCAAAGTCTACCAGAGAGTTGCCACAGATTTTCCAGCTGTTCAAAAAGGGACCTCCCCACGATTTTAAACCCATTCAAGAAGGGACCTTCCCACAACTCACTCTCTACACCCACACATACTCACATGCTATAAGGCAGCAAGAACAGCAGACAGAGGCTGAGGCAACATGGAATCTAAGGTAATTTTACATCTCACTCTGTCTCTGTACATTCCTGAATCTTCTAGAAGCTCTCTTTACCTGTTTAGCTACCATTGTGTTAAACTGTCTATACTGGTATCCTGATCTGATGTTATCTGTGTGTTTTGAAGAATACATCAGTTAGCATTGGCATACTTCATAGAGTCAAAGATGGGAAGCATCGCTATGAAGTGGACACTATTATTGAAGATAAGAGGGGCAAAGCAGGACTTTTTATGAGGTGTGGCAAAAATAATAATAATAATAATATTATAATAATCTTTACTTGTATAGCACAATTCATACAAGATGCAGTTCAAAGTGCTTCAAAGTTTGACAAATAAGATATTTTCTCCTCTCTCTCTCTTTCTTGTTTACATAAGGTAACTAAACTCTAAAAATGTTTACTGATTTGAATTTTCTAATGATGTGGTACACAAGAAAATAAGAAAATAGTTACATCACATGAAATATTTGCATGAATAAATATTTACATCATTTTGAATAGCATCTTTTTACAATGTTTACACAGAAAAGGCGATCAACTCTCGATGATTAATGGATTTACAACACGGGATTTAAGCCCAGAGAGGTTTGCAGAGCTGTTATCTAAGAACAGTCCTATGCTGGTGAGTTCTTAATATATCCAGTATGTTTAAAATTTCACAGAAGGTCACCACCAATTCTTAGGGCTCATTTCCACCAAACTCTCTGTGTGTTCAGCGCGTGCCCGTATTCTGTCCGTATTCGTTTAGAATGCGCGTTAACAGATGAGACCATTTCCACCGCAGGCGTGATCTGAGCGTATTCTGCCCCTATACAAACCTATTGTACACGGATACGCGCTGAATACAGTCAAGGCAATGGAAATGAGCCCTTATAGTCAAAGCTGGCTTTACTTATTTTAGTGCTGAGAAAAACTGAATTTGTCATAAATGCTACAGTAGTAATAAAAAACAAGACAGGTATGTTTACAAAGGCTAAACAGTGAATTTTGCTGCCACAGACAGTCCACCATCCTGGAGTAAAGCATCATGAGGAAGACCAAAAGAAAAAAAAAGGCTTCTATTCAGTCTCCAAGGAGAACACTGTCATGACCATCTGCCCAAACATGGTGACCGACCCAGACCAGCAGCTCTCTGGTGAGGAGGATGAAGACCTCCAGGTGGATGATGACTGGAGCCCGGATCAGCTGGAGTCCGTTCTGCTGGTCAGGATGGTGGGCACCACCATGGCTGTGCTGAAAGGCCGGGGCTGTGCGCACGATGAGACCTGCGAGGACTGCGGAGGCACAGGCTGCATCCTTGAGAATGTTGTGCTGGTGTCAGACAGTGCTGAAGGTGAGAATTATTTCAGCCCTCAATTTAACAAGGCCCGATTTACATACAGTTTACAAACAGGCATATTTTACTGTCATGAGTCTTTTTAATTTTTTTTTTTTTCAGTGACACAAGGCCCTAATTTTAAGAAGTCTTCTGAAAGGAACTTGCAAGCTATCCAAGATTTCAAATATCATACCTTTTTAAGCTATAAAGATGAAAAAAGGGCATATTTAAAGCCAATGGCAGGTATGTACTAACCACAGTGACAATGTAGTTTTAGGATTTGGTATTTTTATCTGAAATATGTCAACACAGTTCATAACTTTAGTTTGTTTTGCATTTCAGAAAAAATAACAATTTACTACTACTCATCAACCAATGATGAAGATACAACAGATCCTAATTATAAAGGATTGCCAGTTGTCCTGAACTTTACAAATACTAACAAGTTCCTAAAATGTTCCGGAACTAAAACTCGTGTAATGTTGAGTGTTGAGGTAAGTCATACGAGCAAAAACTCCCATCTTAGATGCAAATGAGAAAATAATGTTGTTTTCGTGTTTCCAATAGATCATTTATCTGACTTTAGCATTATACAATGGTAACGCATCATTGTAAGTGTATGAAGTTCTTACACTACTGCCACATTTCTCCTTTAACCCTCAGGAATGTGAGAAAAAAGTCCTGGGTTTTATTCCTTGCGACAATAAAGAGCTCCTGTCGTTTGTCTTCTACATGAAGGCACAGCCAAGCTCGGAGCGTTGCTTTGAATCAGCAAACTTTGAGGGTTGGTTTGTTCATGCTGCCTCATCAGTCAAGGTGGATGCAGTTTGCCAGGGACAAACAGTCAAAGCAGAGAATGATGGTGAACTACATAGGGTAGATGCCGAATCCCTGTACTTTATTATCCGCTAATAACTAATAACTAATAACTGTATAAAAACTGGCTCATGTGTTTTTGTTTGCATGTATCTACCATTGCATAAGCTCATCTGTACACTATTTTTTATTTTCAACAAAGTATTTTCTTCTGCTATTAGACTGAAAAAGCTTTGGAAACAGAAATGATCTTCATATAGCATGGAATATCTCTTTTATTTATAGTTTCATGTATCATAAGCTTTCTAAAACTCTACATGATCTTCTCACAAAAAGCATGGATTTAGAATATAAATACATTGTACATTTTTTCATGTTTGTATTGTTTCCAAATGTATTACATTATACCCCGACCAATAAAAACAACACAAGTATTTATTACATAAAAGTGCATATTATTTCTACATTTTTCTTATTTTATCTTCTCTTTGCCCTATAAGCCATCTTCCATTATTTTTGGGTTGATACAAATACATTTTACAACGAACATTACACAAACTACTAGCCTCATGTGTTCTTTATCACTGAGGTCACATTGCTGTTTGTTGATCATTGCCATCTCCCTCAAATCCTTTGTTTGAGATTCCATTTGTAGTGTCAGCATAGGGGTTGGGAACTGTCCGTTTGGATTTCCTGAGTGAAGCAGATTGCAGATACATTTCATTTAAATAGTTAATTTAATGTTTGATCTGGACATGTGAAAGATGCTGGACTATTGGCTTATCTGAAGTATGGAGCCCTGTAGTGTATCATTAATTTGTGGGCAACTGTGGCCTAATGGTTAGGAAGCTGGTCTTGGGATCAGATGGCTGCAGGTTTAAATCCTGTACCAGTAGGAAGAGTGTGGGTGGGGGAGTGAATGACTAGTATTCTCCTGCATCTTCATCCACAGATGATAAGCAAGGCATCTAACCCTATGTTGCTCCGGAGTCTGTCTCTGTACTGTAAGTCGCTCTGGATAAGAGCGTCAGCTAAATGCAATGTCATGTAATTTCAGTGGAATCATTTTCCAATAAATCAGTGTTATGCTGTGACAGTATACTATAGCCTTTTTCTAATTCCATTTCAATTAGCATGCCTCCTGTTTAGTCAGCTCTGTGCAGTGCTGTCTGATCTTGAACATGGCTACTGTCCCCAGACCCCATGAATGCATAATGAATACTGGTGATTTCACTAATAAACTCCTCAATTTGGTCAAAGAGCTGTACTGATTAGAATCAGCAGATTTGGTGAATGGCTGGAAAAACCTCATGGTACTGGACTGACGCTTTCTAAGCCCAGGTTGCCTATCACTGATGCCACATTTTACATAGGTCCTGTAAACTGTGAAAAGTGCAAGAAGTGACAACCATTACCTTCGCCTGGTCACAATGCCCATGGTGATTAGGTAAATGCCCATCAGGACAGACACGCCCATGACTACTCCAAATACCACCAGCCAGACTGCAAAGGGCTGCTCTGCTGGAGGGGCTAATGTGGCTAGGAGTCCCTCAAACTCAAGGGTGTCATCCGTAAGCTCGAAAGCACTGTTCAGGCGGCCTTTGGAGAGCCTGAAGGTGAAGACCATGGAACATCCAGAGACACAGGACAAAACATCAAAAAGGTAGCCTGGTAAACCAGCCCCTCATACTTCATTTCATTTTGTACAGAGGGTCTGAAGTCAAGGCTGTGAGAAATGACTTCTTCCTGGAGGTGTGGACTCTGCTGAAGTTTAAAACAAGTGGCTCTGCCTTCACCCAATCACTGACGTCTGGTCATCATGTATGCAATTAGCTTGCCTACCTATGCACTACAATTCAAATGTAGCACACAAAGTCAACGTCATGGCTCAGGAACACTCTCTCTGTTTGCTGATTGGCTAGGAGTTGCTCGGTCCTCATACATGAATTTCAACGGCTTTGACTCCAGACCCTCTGTACAACATGAAATAAAGTATGAGGGGCTGGCTTAACAGGCTATCAAAAAGGCTCACAACACCACATAAACCCAGGCTGCAAACATCTGGGGAGTTCTCAGACAAGTAGATGAAAGACTTCATACTGACTTTATAATGGGAGCTAGTTTGGCTTTAGTGGTTTTTGGTTTATTTATGTTTCTAGTTACTATCTGTAATAAAATTGACTTTTCCAATAGAAACCAATGTGTCTGACTTCTGATGTCTGTATTAGCTACTAGCTGCTATTAGCTATTAGCTGCTAGTTCTTCATGACACGGTCAGTGTCTCTGCACTACTCTATGATGTCGTATTCCCATGTCATTTTACATTTCACACATCCCACCAATGTGGTTAACCTACTAAAGTCATTTCGTTAGTAGGCCACTGGGTGATCCCACAACATGTGCACCTTTATTTCACCCTCTAAATGATTGGGTTAAGTTAAGTTCAGTAAAGTGTAGAGATGACTGTTCATGTGATCTCACCTTATAGCAGCCTCCACCTCAGCTTTGGGAATGATCTTAGCTGGATCAGCAGGATGTGTCACCACAAAGTAGAAAGACACTCTTTTTGTCAATTTATATGTGTGCACATTGTCTGACCTGAACATAAAAAGTGTCAAGAGGGTTATCAGGCAGGGGGGCATTTGTAAAAACCTAGAGGAAATGATTATTTCTTACAACTGTATTATCTGTCCTTCTGAAATAAATACCATCTTACTGACTTCAGGTCTATTTCTCATAAAATCCCCTTAGGAGAGAAGAGCTGTATTTAAGATTATTTTAAGATCATAAACTGGACTTAATAGGGATTAGACTAGAACCCCCTTTGGAGAAAAATACACAAATCAGCTTCATATCACTTCTTACATGTTTACTTGATGCTAGTACTGGTTCCATTTCAGGTGAAGGTAGAGTTGCTGTTTTTGAAAGGTGCTGTTTTGTAGGTGCTTCTTTCATAAAGGATGTGGCTTAGGTTAACTCTGTGTCCCAGTTATTTCTGGTAGTATGAGTGCAGCATGCCCGGTGGTAAACCGACAAGGCCTGCAGAACTGGCATTGTACTGCCCTTTATTTGAAGGGTAAAATGACTAACATGATTTGCACTGACCTATTTAAAGAGAATATTGATTGATATACTCACACAAACATGATCTCCTCATTCTTCACCTCTGAGTAGTACTGTCGCATTGCGTAGGCTATCATGGTCTTAAAAAGGAACATTTCATTGCCGTTCCAAGCATACTGAAAAGCAATTAATTAGTGGTGTCAATACAAAGTGATGTGTCGCTCTTGTAAAATGAAATCTCTCTTGTAAAAGTCATTCAAAAAAGCATTGTTGACTTACAACTTTCCCTCCCAAAGCAGCTTTCAAACTCAACCTGACTTTAAAAGCATCCTCAGAATCTGAAAAAGCAAGGTATTTATTTATTTATTTTTTATTTTTTTTAAACCTCAGTGTTGAGCTGTCATGGTCCTTTTAGTGTATTAAAGTTTAAGCCTTGCACTCACATGGGTCAATGCTGGGGTCCCATCCTCGTATTCTGTGGTTTGCGTCATTATCTTTCTTGAGCCACTCATAGAGGTCTTTGAAGTAGTCCAAGAGAGGCTGGGAATTCATTTCGGTTTCTCCAGAAATTTGTTCCAGCGCTCTGGTCCAAGACTTTGATCTCCCCAACTCCAGCATATATCTATAATAAAGTTAAACTTTGTTTTAGGACCAATGTTTTTTTTTTTTTTTTTCAGTTTTCATTTGTGTATATGTGTGTGTTGGCATTATTTTTGTGTGATTCAGTACCGTCACAAAGCGTGTTTTTTTTTTTAAAAGCTGGTTCTTCGTGATTCTGTGTCATAGTCTGTACACATACCTAAGCTTGTCGCCTGCTTCAGTTGAATTAGTGATGTCACACTTAAACAGAGGCCCTGTGTGTCCTGAAGCATTGCAAAGAGCTGCCTGGAACTGAAACTGGTATATAGTCCTGGTAAAGTATCTACATTTACAGGAAATCAATATAATAAAGACAGTTATGGCATCCAGATACAATGATATTCAAAGAGACTATCTTGTGCGTTTTTCTTATTGTTATCGGACATCTACATCTACCTCACCGAATGAAAGAATAGTCTCCAGACACATGGAACAAAGCCGGTGGGTCACAGTAAGACTCGTCCCTTGGAAGAGGTTCAACCACACCAACCAATTCTCTCCTGTGATGGGCAGAGACATTTAAGTTACTGCTAAGTCAGTCAAAATGTCTATAAGCAATCAAATGAGCTCTGTGAATATCTTCAGTCATTGATTTCTATTCATCCTCACAACATCTTACAAACAAACAAAGCTTACAGCCAGCAAAGGACTGTATGGACCAAATTAACTCTTAGGTTGCCTGTGTAACTGCTTTACTTGGAAGGTAAAATTACAAAAATGGGACCAAAAGAAATATTTTTGTAGAGGAAATGTAGGCCACCGTGATGAGAGAAGGGTCAGTAGGGCAGTGAAAGGCTTCTCACTTCATCCTCCACCACTGAAGCATCCACTCATCTTTAGGGATTGCCCCTTGAAACGCCTGCCATCTCCACTCCTCCAACATGTAGGTGAAAGGCAATGTGGCCACAATGGTCAAAGCCTGTTTCAACAAGAAGTTGATCTCGGTTTCTGCAAAAGCAAAAGCAGTTATTTATTATTTATTATTCTTTCACTTCTTTCTTCTTATTCTGTGGTATTTTACGTTTTAAAATCAAGATAGCCTGCAGTTTTTTGGCCTGTGTGATTAGACTCTGAGCTTTACCATGTACAAGCATCATTGTTCTCTGGGTACATTTCATGCTGTAGTGATTGGACAAGCTAACCTGAAAAGGGAACTGTCTAATCTAAGAGTTAACACCATCATGCACAACTTCCAGGACAAGACGTTTGTCAACATCAGACAACAACACACAGTCAACATCAGAGCTCACGAACACTCCCTTTGTTCGCTGATTGGCTAGGATTGGCTGGTACCTAATACAGCAATGTCAATGACAACACCGCCAGACCCTCTTTACAAAATGAAATAAAGTATGAGTGGCTGGTTTACCAAGCTAGCACCTCACCATTGTCCTCTTTGAAGTCTGCAGAGAGAAGGCCTAAGGCTTGCAGGTGTGATGGGGTTGCTGCAGACAGTGACATGATTTCTCCCACTGCCTCATGGAAGCCTTCATTTGCACCGTCACGCAGGGGATACGACAGGTTACGGTAGGCCATCTGATATTGGTTGTGCCCCATCTCATGGTGGACAGTCAGGAAGTCATCCATGTTTACTTTTGTGCACATTTTGATTCTGTAGGGACAATAGTAAAAAATCTAATAAAAAAGTGCAATGAAATCAGAGGCACAGAGGTGAAGAGGTGAAAAGAATGACAACAAACAGCAGGAGAACAAAAAACATCACCAAGGGAAATAGGGAATAAAGCAAAGGAAGATTTGTAAACAAATGTTGGTGGTGGGGGCACAAGAAAATTTCATAAGAAAAAAAACAAATATAGAAAATTAGAAAAGGATAATAGGCATGGAAACAAATAATAGTGTAATTGTTAAAATATCAGTTAATGATAAATATGCATCTTCATTGGTTGCTACGTGTTCAACTATCCGAAGGGGAAATGGAAGCTTTACCACACCTGAAATCTTCTCGGTTGCCCATGTCCCATGCTGTTGGGTGACAAACCACCCTTCTACCGTCATCTGGCTTTACAAGCATCGAGTTGTTCCAAAAGTTTTCAAACATGTCAAACAGGCCAACTGATACAAAAAACTTTTCTGCTTCTTTGAACATCTTGTCAACAGTCCATCCCTGGACATTCAAGAAACAACAAAACCAAGAACAGTTAATAACAAGAAATATTATCGATTCCACCAAAACAAACCTTACTTACTCAAATTAGGTCTTAGTTTAAGATGTCCACCCCACCCCACCCCTGCATTTACACTGAATGCTACCCATACTAAAAATTAAATTGTATTACCTGTTCAACCATGGCAGAACTGACATCAATGTCAGTTTTATCAGGGTAAGGTACCGTGAGAGGGTAGAGATTTGTCCAAAACCTTCCCCACATATCACCTGTAAATTCACCATATTTTGATGATAAAGTGTTTTGAAATGCTTTGGTCCATCAAAAAGTGATGAATAACTATCATTGACAAGCACCAGTTGACAGAAATCTCAGTTGGTGTATGGACAATATACATATATATTGGTTCAGTCATTTTGCTTAACACACCCAGAAGATGTGCAGGAAGTCCTCCCTCTGAGCTGATATGGCCAGAGTAAGTCTGCTGGAGTTTGGATCTCACATATGCATGCAGTTCCTTATACAGGGGCAAAGTCTACAACACAATGGGAAACAAATACAGCAACGTGAGAGTAGAACAGCAGGGCAGCAACAACAATACCATTTTATCCTGCCTAGACTATGGCACTGCCATTCTCTCAGGATTTCTCAGCAAGGCTTCATTTCATTTTGTACAGAGGATCTGGCCGTGCTGTATTATGAAATGATTTCTTCCTGGAAGTTTAATAAAGTCGCTCTACTTTTACCCAATCACTGAAGTCTGGTCGTGGCATATGCAATTAGCCTGCCTACGCACAACAATTCAAATGTAGTACACAAAGTCAACATCATCACTCACAAACACTCCCTCTGTTAGCTGATTGGCTAGGCAAAAATTCTACCTACTACAGCAATGTCAGTGGAAGCACTGCCAGACCCTCTGTACAAAATGAAATGAAGTACGAGTGGCTGGTTTACGAGGCTACTTGACCAGCGGCAGCAGGCCCCCTGACAGTCTTGGCTGGGCCCGGGACAAGATAATCTGATGGCCCTCGACCTTCCATATTCCATAATGTAAGGATTTACCAGTTCTGGGTCCCCCCTTTCCCTGGGCCCAGGACAAGAGACCCGTTTGAACTCGCCAAAACACCTGTCAGGTCCAGCATTTCCTACAAAGTTCTCACCCTCACCTACAAAGCTGTCTATGCACTTACCAGCCCTATGCCAACTTAACCACCCCTACCCCTACACTTGCTCGGACAAGAGCCAGCTGGCCATCCCCTGCACCAGACTCTGGTCCTTGGGGGAAAGAGCTTCCTGTGCTTCTGCCCTCCCACACTATGGAACAAGCTCCACCACCACAAGCTCCTCCACCATATAAATATATATCTTAAAGCACACCTCAGTGAATCTGAGATTTTCTGGTCTCATAACCCCTCCCTCCCATGTACCCCTTTCTTTGTTAAGCAATTTATTTTGAAAGCCTAATATATTATATATTATATATATTATATAGCCTAAAACTAAGTTATTAGTTAGGTATTACTATTATTATTATTATTATTATTATTATTATTATTATTATTATTATTATTATTATTATTATTATTATTATTATTATTATTGTTGTTGTTGTTGTTGTTGTTTTTGTTATTATTATTATTATTATTATTAATAATAATAATAATAATAATAATAATAATAATAATAATAATAATAATAATAATAATAATAATAATAATAATAATAATAATCATCATCATATTAGACATTTACTCCTCTTCCTCTACTAACAAAAAACACAAAACCAACCTCGTTGTAAATTCGTCGAACGTCGTCCATGAGCTGATCCCGAGTATAGTTGTACTCGCCATCCTCAAGAGTTTCATAGTTCCATCTCCAGTAATCGCCATAGTCCTTGAAACCTTTAGTAACGTCAAAATAATTTCTATGTCAATGTAATTGTGTATGGCAATATTATTTTCCATTTTTTGAGGCCACATACAGCATATGAATAGGAATACAGTTTTTGAATGTAGCCCTACCTAACTATGTGTTAGAGTTACACATGCAAGTAAAAATATTAAGTACACCAATTACTGTCTATATTTAAAGTCAGGCATTGTGTTTTTAACCATTGTTGTCCCCATTTGTTGTCAGTGATTTTTTAACACCAGTTTGCATGAGGAAAATGCATCAGCTTGTACAGTATGTTAATGCAGATATTTGGTTTGTGGGGAGAAGCAAATTTGACAAATATGTAATGCACACATTGGTGCTGAATTTCTATCTCATTAATGGTAAAACTAGCAATGGTGAATTAGTGCAAAGCTCTTGTTCACTGTTCTGAGTCAACCCAGCAGGTCATTGGTGGTACCATTGAGCTTGGAGGCTTCATTTTTCAGGTCGACATAGTCCTCGTACAGGGGTCTCATTCTCTTCCCCACCTCCACTCTCCACCCCTCCCACACATGCAGCCGTTCATCGTAGTCTCTGCTGTTTGCCATGACATGTTCCAGGCCTGTGGCATAAAAACGCCACTGCAGGTGAGGTTTTTAGTTTATTACAGCAAACCCTGGTCAGGTGCTAAAGTAAACAAGATGGTGAAGGTCATGGGAATTCCCTATGTGGGCAGAGCACCCATTTCAAAGGGCAATATCTGCCCAATGTGCTAAGTGCTGTCATGTTCGGTTCAACTGGTCTGTTCACTACAGAAATAGGTCTATTCCATCAGCTTTCTTTTCATCAGCTTAACCATGTGTTTACCCTTTTTTTCAACCGTTAAAAGCACTCAGTGATTGCTCCTTGTAATAGGTCCAAGAAGTGTAAGCAACTTTTCCATATATCTATAATGTATTTATACATTTGTTTATAATAATAATATAATAATAATAATCTTTACTTGTATAGCACATTTCACACAAAGGACGAAGCTCAAAGTGCTTCAACAGTTTGGCAAAGGAACACAGGACAGAGATACACATGGCAAGCTTTGTTGTAGTTCAGTAGCACCAGAGAAGTCAGCCAGGGAGCTGTGGAGAGCTCCACTAATGTCCCACGTGCTTCCTAGGGGACTTTAACTGGCGGTCTGGTAGAAGGGAAAGTCTCTGAGTTATGGCTTATTTGGTAGAAATACATAAAATATAGTGATACTTATACAATATCGTGATATCAATTTAGTGATGTTTATACCGTTGATAACGGTATAAACAGGTTATGAGCATAAATTATAAATGAAGGTGTTTATTTCCTTCCCCTCCCATCAATCCCAGGCACAACAGATAAGCTTATAACAGTCATCACAACCTTTGCACTGAATGCACCAATAGTAGTGGTTGAAGAGGGATTTGGTAGGTGGAGGAACTCTCAAATTTTGGGTCGGCACAACAAAGAAAAATGACTCACCATGTAACAACATATTGAGTATTGTGTATTCTTTTTTGGATAAAATAGTGTAACTCCCATTCTAAGTACCACACACTACTTATTTGCTTGCCATTTCATGGTTTTGGTCGATGATATGGCAGTTCCGGAGTGTTCCGGCCCACTTTAATCATAGCTGTGTTTACCTGGCTCTAAGGTCTGGCAGTCAAAGGGGTCGTCTTTTTTACACACCGTAGCCGTGCTGTAGAGGGTGCTCATCTCACTCAGCACCTTGCTTAGCTGTGACATAAATAGTCAGAAATTTGTTTACTTAAACAATTTGTTTACTTATTAACAATACAGTATGCTACAGATATAATACTCTGCTATATACTGTATATATATATATGTGTGTGTGTGTGTGTGTGTGTGTGTGTGTGTGTGTGTGTGTGTGGGTGGGTGGGTGGGTGTGTGTGTGTGGGTGTGTGTGTGTGGGTGTGTATGGGTGGGTGTGTGTGTACTATATAGTCAGATAAAGTACAGTATTATTTTTTTATCAGGAACAAAACCCTAAAGCCAGTCCCTAAGACTCACACAAACAACATATTGTCCGTCACACAACATGACCACCTGCACTCACATGCGCTTGCTTGTCCGCATCCAGTGCCCCAGAGCCTTTGTCTTGAAGCGTCATCAGCTGCAGTTTCATCTCAAGGTCGCTGATCTGGTCAATGGGGAAGGTCCACGCCTCTTTTGAGGCCTCGCTGTAGAAAGCACCCCAGATCTTTCCTTGCTGTGACTGCACAGGAAAATCACATGTGTGAGTGGCACATTTTGTGTGTGATATATCAATGAAGTAGAATATTCACTGTCTAGGGTACGCAAAGAGTGTGTGTGCTGGAGGGGGGTGGGGGGTGCGGTGGCACAGCTGGCCGCTAGATATGGTCATGCGCCCATGGGGACCGAGGTTCAAATCTGGCTACTCACTGCCAATCTTTCACTTTTCTATCTGCAAAAAGGTAAACAAAAACTTTTTGTGGGCTTTCAGGAGATGCAGTGATGCAGTTGGCTAAGTAAGGCATCCACGTCATAAATCTGTGGACCCAGGTTCGAGTCAGACTACCCGATGTTACCCTGTGTCATTCTCCAAGTCATTTTCATGACACTCTCTCTACTGTTCTTTCAATTTAAAGGCGCAAAAGCCAGGACGTTGTTGTGTGCTTTTGTGAAGGTTAAGTTGTGCTGAAGCACACAATCCATCTGGAAAAATCACAGCAGTCACCTCAGCCGAAAGCTGGTGACATCAAATTAGCTATTAGCACCGACACATGGTTACGCACTTACCAGCTTCTGTGAGTTCTCATCTGTGATGTTTGTGTTGTACGCCCAGGAGGCCAATGAATACTGGTACATCAGCTCGGTGGCCTTGGTGTCAAACCTCTTGAGGAACTCGGCGGCCCTCTGCTCCAGCTCAGACTGGGCCGACACACACACGCAGGCCGCTGCCAGAGCCAGCAGAAACCTTGCAGACATCTTACAGGACCACATCCACACACAATCAACAGTTTCACTGCATGTCCTACTACCCAGTATGTCTATGTATGTGTCAAATAAACCCTTGTATCCTTGTATCCTTGTACATAGAAATAAGGGTGCTGTGTTCCAAGCGAACGGTTTAATCAGTGGCCTTCTACGACTTTACCCTTTGGCCAAAGTCACGTTCAGCCATAAAGCCACAGCCCCTCTGTGGAAATGGAGATTGGGGGATTAGAAAGTACAGTGGTGCTCTTCCCATTCGATGTGTTTTGTTCGTTTATACAGTTTTTGGGGCACAATTGCCTAGAAACGATTTCAATTCAAACCTTGATGCACTGTCATTGTTTAAATAGCAAATAGCTGGTAAGTCAGTGATATAAAGTGCTCATAGATGTGTCAAAATAACTCTACCGACATGCTAGCTGTTACAGGAATGGAATCCCAGCCTACAAGAGCCATATAAAGAATCATAAAATCACAAAACTGTAAAACTGTTGTTATCTTAAGATAAGCACTTCTGTATCCCCGTCTCCATGGAAAAAGCTAACTCTAATGAGCTTGGCCTACTCCTTTACACATTAACATACAATTTGTGAGCATGTGATGTAGATGTTTATAGTATTCTTATTGTGTTCTCCTTATGATAGTGAGGAGAAATTATTACCAAATATACCAAAAATATGTATTACATAACTGATATAAAGGAGTTTAGGATATTATCTTGAGATCGCGCACCAGTAGGAAGAATTTGGGTGGGGGAGTAAATAACTAGTGCTTTCCTGCACCCTCATTCATGGCAGAAGTGTCCTTGAGCAAGGCATCTACCCCCACATTGCGCCTAGGACTATACCATGTACCTAAATAACTTTAAGTTAAGCTCTGTATAAGAACGTATTTGCTGGTACTGGTACTGGTAGTTGGTGTTGGTATCCCCTTAAACTGAATTGCATTTTTTGCAGAACATGCAGAAATTACTTTTTCATGGCATTATAAGGGTAACCAACACCAATTACCCATAAGAAATTGCAAAAATAACAAAAGACAATATATTGTACTCCTGTATATCAGTTATGCAATACATATATTTGGTACTACTCTATGTCATTTTTAAAATCCAAGATACTAGCATTTGAAATTTGTCATCATTATCAACATCATGATTATAGTACACCCTGCATTTTGATTTGATTTTTATTGTATCATTTCTGTTTTTATGTACATGTTTTATGTTTTAAGTATATTTTGGGGGGGGCGTTGTGCCTTTATTGGGACAGGCCAGTAAAGAGCAGACAGGAAATGAGTAGGAGAGAGAGAGACGGGTGAGGGGTGGGAAACGACCCAGGCCAGACTCGAACCTGGGTCCCCGTGGGCACATTTATGGTATGGGTGCTCTACCCACTGCGTCCCCCAGTTCTCATGACATTTAATGTCACACAGCACAGTTGCTACCATAATTGCACATCCCCTGCAATCCCTTTGATGTTTTTTTCTCTGAGTGATAGGAAGTGATTTTTTTTTTCATAGACACGTTCACATAACCAAGGTCTGACATGAGTTGTCATGTTTCCCAACAATGCACGGGGTCTTTTTTGGCTGTACTTTTTGCACCCTTTTGTTCCACCTACAGCTCACTGTGCTTTGGTTTCTTCCAAGAAAATGTTAAATGGACTGCACCTGCTATATAAAGTCTTTTTTTCCCACTCAGCGGAGCAATCAAAGTGCTTCAAAGTAAACGCAATGGTAGGTAAGAAAGTTATGAATCATGGGGAAAATTGTGACTGTACTCTAGACTCCCACCTTCTTACCACTTCAAAGGGTGAGAAACTGTGTTGATTACCACATCAGCTCCACACAGATATTACGTCCAACTAACACTGCTGTGCCAATGCAGTGTATCGGCTTCAGGTAGTTGTTCAGGTGTAATTCACATGTAAATACTACAGAACTGTAAGAAATGTACTTTTTAAAGCAACAGGTCAGACGGCCATTGTAAGCACGCAGTGCAGGCGGGTATGAAACAGGGCCGAGTAAGCCCCACCTCTTGCACTTCCTAGTAAGAGATCTGTGACCACAACGAAATGTGTGCCCTACTTGTGAGGTCTCTGTACTCTCCAGTTTGAAAGCAGTGGTTCAGAGCACGTTGACTATTTATTTAAACCACAACCACGTGGCCCTCATATCACGACCTGGTTCAGTAGTTTTCGAGTTTCGAGAATAGCTGTGAAGTGAAAAGTGAAAAGTGAAAGTGAAAGTGTGGTGTATAGGACTTTTCTTAAAATATATTAGGTTCAGCACAAATAACTCACACTGACCTTCTCAGAATTAATTGGCCAAGATGGTAGCGTCCAGAATGATTTATTTAGACACATTTAGCCTATATCAAACAGGTCTTCCAAAAAGACTCAGAGAAGGTGAGATTTGAATTATTTCATTACATAATTTACAAACAACAGAAGTTAAGGAACACTGCCTTAAACACAGTAAAAGTCTTTGGCATAAGCCCTATCCTATCATCTCTCTGGGACTTGGAACATTTTGACCCTGCAGATCCTGCCTACCCACCTAAACTGGCATGGGCCAGAGTATACTCCCCTGGATGGATAGACAGCGTCTCAGCTGCTGGTGGTTGGAAGGACTGGACATCAATGAGCCTATGAACAAACTGGAGGTAGTGATGACAGAGGAAGAGGCATCAAGACATCAGCACGCATGGAGGGTGAGTCGTTGTTCTGTCGAGTTGAGCAGCTTCGTCGAGATGAGCTACACTAGTTGATAGAACGTACCTATCTAACTAACCCTGATTTTCCTGCAACCGTACTTGCGTGGGAGCCCAACTTGACAAGTAGCGCAGTTTGACAGAATGCAGGCTTTTTGCAGAAATTAAATTACTCATAAAAAACTGTGAAATTGCTGTTAACAAAAGACAAGAAATTATCTTTTGCTGTCTTAAATCTAAGCCTGGTCGTCAGGTCTGTACCTTTGCAACACCATATCACTAGTCACCGAAATAGCCTTTTACATTACTGTTATGACTGGCTTAACATCGTGAAAAGAGATTATTACTGTTGTGCCCAAATGACAATTAGTGTCATTTATTTATTTATTTATTTACTAATTTTCTCAGTGAAAGCAGTAATACTGAGACTGCAATGAGTCATAGGAAATGTGTGTTTCATACGCAGTGGTTAGTGAAACCCCACACACCCACCCCCTGCTATTCGCATCAGATACTGCTAACCTGAAGCTTGCTGTCAGTGTGTGTGGGTCAGTGTATAACATTTTTATCATTTGCATGATTTTTGTATCTGAGGGCGAAAAAAGCAGCTGTAGCCTAGTGCTTAGGGAGTTGGTCTTGCGATCAGAAGGTTGCTGGTTCGAATCCCGCCCTACCCATGGTTGAGATGCCCTTGAGCAAGGCATCTAACCCCACACTGCTCCAGGGACTGTAACTGAAACCCTGTCAATATCTGTAAGTTGCTCTGGATAAGAGCGTCAGCTAAGTGTAACGTAAAAAGTATCTAGTGAGCTAAACTATTATGTTAATGATGTCAGGATCATACAGGACTGGACTCAAGAGGACCACACAAAGCCAAAGTCCAAACAGGGGAGGGTTTTTATTCATTTTTTAGGAGGCAAAAAACAGAACTAGAAGCAAACTGACAAAAACAGGCTTGGCAAAACACACAGCAAACAGGTAGCAGAAACAGATGAGCCGACAAGAGACAAAGGAAACGCAGAGGCTTAAATACACAGAGAACTAATCAGCATGCTACTCAAACGGAACACAGGTTAGGGCAAGAGAGGACAGGACACAGGGGAACCCAATAGGGGAAACAAACAAACGAGAGAATGAGACACAGGTGAACATTATGGGCAGACAACAATCACAGGGCAACAGGAGACAGGAAGAAATCAATGAAACAACCACAGACAGTAATAAGACAAGACAGGTGTGGCACCAATGAGGGGGGATCAAAACAAAAGCACATGGAACACATACTGACAAGGGACATACAGGTGACCAGTTTTATTGGACAAGTATACTAACATACACAAGAAATTTGACTTCAGCAGGTGTTGGATCTCTGTACATTCAACATATACTTGTAGTAGTAGTATACATATAATGCAGTGTACAATGTATAAGGAATAAGGAATTAATAAGGAATTCATATTATTTAACACAAATTAAGAAACTAGTGTACAGTGTTGTGTTCAGACTCCAGAAAAGAGTCAAAGGAGCTAAGTTGTAAGCAGCTGGATGAAAGGTGAGACATCTTCAAGCTCCAAGAAGAAGTCCAGTTGCTTACAACTTAGCTCCTTTGACTACCATCAGCTGGATGAATGAGAATCTACACAGAGGAAGAAAAACAGAAAACTCCCAACACCTTCTCCACTCTCCACTAGAGGTCGATGCTGCCACAAAATCCCACACAGATTTTCCTCATTGCATTGTTGTAGTTCTTACGCAGGTGGAACAACTTTTCCGGTGTTATACCCTTGTTTCTGTTGCGCTATTACAGAAACCACAACATCCTGTCTGAAATTTCAGTCTGGACTCTTCATAACCAAGCAAAAAAAAGACATTGTAACAGAATTTACATTCTTATCTCTATTTTTTATCTGTTTGTATTATGCTTATGAGAACAATGCAAAGATTTTTTTTTTATTGCAAACATTAACAATGAACATATGGACAGTCAATGTCAAGCGCATACACATTACACTTTATGTGCACAATGAATCAGATGGCCCACATTTTTTCTTTTAATATACTGAGAGAGCTATAGTTACCTTACTAATGGCTCTGATGTCTCTGTTTCTTGTGAACCAAATATGATTTTATAACGGTAGTGGTGTGATTTTACTTATCGACACTAGATGGAGCTCACGACAGGCATATGTTTCACTAGAAGTTTCTTTCCACTACTTTCATAAAGTAGAAAAGCACACACCTCACTTGTATGTACTTGATTTTTTTTTTAAGCAGAGAATAGTTCATAACGGAAATAAATATTTCGAAACAAATATAAACTATTCAACAGGGGTATCTGGGAAACAGCAATAACAGCAGATTCTTCAGTTAAGAAAAATGTATCATGTCGATATATAATAATACAAGTGTTTTCCTGAAACATAATATATGACCTGTAATATGACTGTTATAAGCTTAAGTTTGTGGGTGGTGGCAGTGTTTTCAGGAACAAGTTGCCAACATGCCTATCACTGCTTCTGGAAATGGGATAAGCCTGTACATTTTGCATTGTGTATCATAAAGAACAAAATACAATGAAAACAGTCTGGAGTATTTCTGATTGAAATATGTATTGTCCCAATGCATGACAATTTCAATGTGGGATTACACTGTGTTGGAGTACGGGTTGCTTATCTGTAAAATTTTCACCTTCATTTTGCCCACAAGATGGCGTCGAGTATCACTATGTAAAATTGTACCAAAGTTTTCTTTTTCCATTGTAATGATTTATTCCTGGTTTAACTACTTTCCATATGCATAGACGTAACCCTGTGGATTTCATTGCCAAGACTACTATTTATTTGTTATGTATGGTGTATTATTTCAAAGACCCGAAACAGAATGACATTGGGATCGTTAAGCAAGGTGCAGTTGTGTCCACAAATGACATAGTGGTTGTGAACACAACAGTTACAATGAACAATGCAATAAAAGAGAGCCAGAGACAAGATCCGGCCAAGGTTAAGTCTGCAAACGTTGCATATCCAAGGCACGCACCAGTCAGAAACTGCAAAGGGAAGGGCTTAGTGCCATCATTCCTGATGACACTGACAACAGCAGCAGGGGTTTAGAAAAATACTCAATCAGCGATTGTGAACCGAGTTAGAGTGAGGGCCTCTCATTTGCCAAAATACGAATGGGTCCTGACACACCATCACCATAGCCTAACGCCCGTCCGTGGATATGCTGAACTTGAAATTAGACATTTAAACCACATAGAAGAACCTACAAAGAGGCAACATAATTTATATATTCCAATTTATATTATTATTTATAAACAAGGAGTAGTCTGTCGATGTCCATACAGCCTCTAGCCTACTGACTTAACTGTTGATCTTTTGAATGAAATCTTCTGCCACTCCCTACACTCACGTAGCTTTGTGTAATGCATTGACTAAACCAATCCACAGAATTGGACGAGGGAGCGGTCCAGATCCCTGCGTGTTTTTGTCCACTCCATGCTTTATGGTTCTCCCTTTTAAAAACCCCATTCCACCTCAACTTTAAGCGCTGGGAAAAACACCACGGCAAGGCAACGGATAATACGAGGAGCAGCAAAGACCTCTGTGGGGAAGCTGCGTTCCGCGCTGAGCGTGTGTGATCTCTGTCGCCAGAGAGAAACGATGGAGACTTACCAGGAGAATTCGGGAATTTGGGATTGAAGGGGAACCTCTCGGACTTTTCCTTTTGGATTTCCTTGCTTTTTTCTTTTTCATTTTTCTTTTTAAACCGGATATCATATATTTTTTCTTACACTGAAAATGCCATTTGCGAAACGGATCGTGGAGCCGCCGTTACTGTGTAGGCATCCCATTCCCAATGATGAAGGCTTGCTTTTTGAGGATTTGTGTTCAATCAACAATGTGGTTCTTTCGCGGACCTTAAGGCAGCTATCCGACCTGGCTAAACATGCCTGCTCCTTATTTGAGGAGCTGGAGAACGAGATCATCTCCACAAATCAAAGGGTTTGGGTACTACAAAATAAAATAGGCAAGATCCAGCAAACTGCCAGCGCGTTAGACCCGAAACAGGAGCCAGTGCGTAAGTACCCATCCATCCAGTTCATTCTGCCTTGATATTTTTCTGTTCACCCTGCCGTCATGAGTAAAAGCAATGTCCTCATTTTATGCGCACAAGTTCCCAGACATAATTGAAAAGATATAATTGGAATTACAATGTGTCGCACAGCTGCATGCACACACCTGCACGTGGCTCTGTTTCTCTGTCCTTTTCTAGATTCCACAGATCGCACACTGGCAAAGCTGTGCTTATTGGCCTGAGATTCATAAGTATCGATGTAATGTGAATGTGGATACATTCATTTGAGATGTGACAGGCAATCGGAGGTAGGTAGGGTAGGATAGAGATGGGCGTGTAGGCTGCAGTGTGGAGGGGCAACGTCTCCGGCATTCACATCACTCCACGGTGATTAAGATGGGCGAATGCAAGGGCTTTCACTGCAGGTACGGGGCCTCAAGCAAGGACCACTGGTCTGTTTTATCCAATCTGGGCGTTCGGATCGGCCGCTCCCCTCAGACAGGAGAAGCGCAACTACGGACATTAATTATATATTCGGACGTGAAAGACCATTGCAGTAGAAAAAAATCAGTTGTTTGTTGATTTGGCCACATAGGCAGTTATAATTCGATGAAACGATTCCATAAATTAGCCATTTTCTGCGAAAGGAAAGGTTAAAAAACGATTTTCACAGTTTTTTTGGCGCCAGTCAAGGCAGCTTGAAGTGGCCTTGTGAATCCACAGCAGAACAGCGCGTAGTAAACCTGTGCAGTAAAAAATACGTGATAGCAAATTGATAGGAGAATATGGAATCGACCCGCTTTCGTGTTAGTATATCGAATAATAAAGAGCAATATGCTGACTTAACTAATTAGTGTATATTATATGGAAAAATAGGGAGGTTATGTCTGAAATACATCTGATGGAGCGCGGAACATCGCTCAGTGGCAGGGCGCTCAGAATGGGTGTAGCATTGCAGCTTGTGTATGTTAAATGGATGTTCTGGAGCTACCAATTTACCACGCTGTAAAGACACCGCCTCTCTGGTTAGCCTCTGTCTTTCTCCCCTTTTCCCCGTTCCAGTGTAATGGCACCACTGACTTTGGGTTGATACAAATACCTGGGACACATTTTTCACCACTAGCTCCATTTTCCAGCGAGGAAGCAGGTGTAGTATTTGGATCATAGTCAGCCAAGAGGGAATGATCGCAGGGCAGTCCAGTCCTGCTTTAATTGTGAGAGGATGTGAGGGTGCCATGTTCTGTAAATCTGGTGCTGGGACAGTAGCTGATGGCTGGATATTTCAACCAGAAGGGTCTCCCCCTCTGTTATTCAAGTTAAAGCAAGAAAGATGGGCCTTTGCTGAGTAGACATACTCTGACCTTAGGTCCAGTGCAATCGGAAGAGATATTCAAGGCGATTATGGCATTTCATTTTCACTGATCTGATCTGACATGTTTTCTAAACCCTCCACAATTCATGAGTGACACAAGTAGACGGATTTCACCAAAAAGATTTGCCATGTAGGTCACACAGGTGCACACATGGCTGTAGCTTTTTTCCCTAAGTAAATGTTTATTATCAGCTTGCTGGACTTTACTAAAAACACTTTAAATCAGTCTTCATCACAGGGCGAAACAATACAATAAATAAAAATGAAAATCAACACAATAGTACAATACTGGCTGCAATTATTCAGGACTGGCACAGAACTGTAGCCACCTCATCCTTCTTCATTGGTTGTGCTTACTACAAAGAAGAAACCAATGCTCACATGCGCGCACACACACAAGCGCACACACACACACACCATCCAAATCTCACACATTGCATGCAAACATCAGTTTAAATATGGTCTGTATCACTAGGCTTGCTATCATTCCACCTTTGAAGTGTGTGCGCCTAGTGACTTCCTCCTCCGATCTCTGAACTATGGAAACCAGAGTTTGCCCAGGGCCAGAGTGCAGATTTGGTACTGAAGTTCGGTCCAAGCTTGCTCCCTCTTTGACCTGAGGTACTCTCACACGCGTGTACAAAGAGGAAAAGTTCGTTCAACCAAGTTTTTGCTCCAATTTTTTTTTATTTCTTTACAGTGACGTTTTGGGCTTGTTCACCCTTCCTTAGACGTGAGAAAGGGTGAGTAAGCCCAAAACATAACAGTAAAGAAATCAAACATTTTTGGGAGAATAAACGTGATTGAGTGAACTTTTTCTTTTTGCACATATGTCGACTGTCCTTTAGTCCTGCTCCCAGTACAAATTCTGGATGTGACCGCTTTGGTTGAACTCTCGTACTCACACATATACAAATCATTTGGCTGTGTGGCTGCTTTGCAAAGGTCAGCCAGGTGAAGGCATGCCCAGGGCAACTCTCCTCTCTGTGCTTCATCCTCGTGAGAGACAGAATGGGTGGCTTGTTTGAAGGCCTCCATTGATCTTAGCTGCGGAGACGCAGCTCTGTGTCTGAGTGGCTTTAGTCTCTGTCTACACAAAGGGCAAAGGTATGGTGATGGTGGTGGGAGGTCATCATTGCTGTGCTCTCTACCAGCTAGACAACACACACACACACCCGGCATGCACACACACATACACATACACACACACAGGCGTGCACACACACACAGGTTTCATCACACATGTGAACTGGGGCTGGGTTTTCCTGAGAAATGCTTTATCTCATTAGTCATGTGGAATAATACAATGCTGTGCCAGCTTCTGTTGACATTTGAAAATCTTTTCGGTCTAACTAACTTGCATCCAAAGAAATCAGGAATTCATTCACAGGACTCTTGTCTCGATTAACTGTTGACTGAGCAATCTTAGCTTGCCTTTTAGCTTACCTTTGGTCTGTATGCATCTGGCTCTTTTATCTAGTTTGAGGAAACTATTTTACCCTCTATCTAAACTTTATATTGACAGTGGGATATAAGAATGATTTGTGCAAATTTGACCAGTTGACTTAAGATTTTAAGATGCTTAAGTCACTTGACACCCAATTGTAAATGATCCTTATCTTAATTACCTTTTATTGTCACTTTGTCTGTTGGGTGGCATTCAGCTTAACCCCCCCACTAGCAAACACACACACTGACCCCAGCTTAAAGGTGTCATTCCTCGAAAAACCGATTAGTACTTGCTCTTTTTTAAAAATCACGACAGGTCACTCAGAGTTGCATATGCATTAGGGGTGTTGAAATTAATCATATAATCGATGCATCGTGATGCAGACATGAACGATTAATAATCGTTTCAATAGCAGATGATAATCGATTATAATGTATTTTCTTGTGTATTACTAAACTGTGCTGTTACTTTTTATTTCATAATGTTTTTAATTTGCCATGAATATTGGTGGCTGTTGAGTTTTATTAAATAAAATAGGAAGGTAATATCTGACTGCTTGTGCTTGTTGATGAAATCAAAGCCATGTAATATAGAAAATTGATGTGAAGAATCGCGATGCATTGTGATGCATCGAGATATCGAATCGAATCGAATGGCTAGCTTAATAATCGTAATCGAATCGAATCGTAAGATGAGTGAAGGTTCACACCTCTAATATGCATGCTGCACGTGAAAATGTTGTTCTATCCCAATTGCCTCTATTAGTTAATGAAAGAAAATAGGTGGAAAAACGCTCTATCTTGTCCACCAAACTAGAACAACCTCTAACAGGAGCACTAAAGCATTTTTTTTTTCACCAAAACCGGGTCACGGGGCATTCATTAATACTAATTAATATGCATTAATAATACAAATTAATGAAAAATCGATGCAGTGACACCTTTAACATCCAATGGTTGAGCCAACTTAAAGCCACAGAAGCACACAGAAGTGCACTTTTACTAGAAATACACAGTGACAGTCACAGTGTCTTGTGGCATATTGTTAAGAAAAAATGTTTAGCCTCATTATTGGAACTGTTTAGCAGTCACCTGCACAATAGCCAGTTAAATGGTCAATTATTTACGAAGACTAGTGAGTCCAAAAAATGGAGATATGCACTAGCAATGTTAACTGGGTGAAGTTTTCCGAAAAGAACCGTGAAATCGCATTGTGTCATGCTTTTTTTGTGACAAGTAAAAGATGCACTTTCACCACAAACGAGGGGAGGGAGTTTGGTTGGTGCACTTTTTTCCCTGTGTAGCTTTCTCTTAAATCTTGAGACCACAACCCATAACTGACATTGCCCCGAACAAGGCACTCCCTTCCCCGAGGGCAATGCAGGGGTGGTGGAAGGGTTTAGAGGAGGCTGTGATCTCCCACACCCACTGATGGAGAGCCCAGGTAGGGGGGTAGTGATTAGACAACCTGCTCCTCTTGGCTCTCTGTAATTAGAGAAGGTGTCTCCTCACACACACAGCCTCCTGCAGCTCTCTAATTAGGTGAGAGAGTGTGTGAGCGTTGAGACACCTCTTTTTTGGAAAAGTGTTACTCATGTCTTCTCACCTCTTTCGTTACGGAAAGCAGAGGCTCATTTTCTGGGTGAGGAAGGGAGTCCTTTATGCAGGACTAAAAATAGGTCTATGCTTTGTCATGAAATGAATGGAAAGTTGAGAAAGCATGCCTTCGCATGTACTTTTGGGCTACATTCATTTTCAGTGATGATGGACCTTTGCTGACCATTCACACACACACACGCACAGATGCACACACACAAACATATATATATATAGATATAGTATAGTATAGTATAGTATAGTAGTCTTGTCAGAGATTGCCTCTCTACCACAATCACACACACACACACACACACAAAGATGCACACACAAACACACACATATAAGATTGCCTCTCACTACCACATACACATACATGCACATGCACCCGCACCCACACACACATAAGGCACTCACTTACGCACACACACACACACACACACACACACACACACACACACACACACACACACACACATAGTAGTCTCATCAAAGATTACCTGTCTCTACCACATAGACACACATGCACACGCACCCACACACACATAGAGACATTTCTTACGCACATACACACACACACACACACACAGAAACATTACTGTCTCTCAGCACTAAGGAAGACATGACCATGGCTAAGGGCTGAAGGTAGCCATGCTTGCACGGAGCCTGCATAGTAACAACATGAGGAGACAGGCAGACAATGCAATGCAATGCACAGGCCATCCTTTCATGTGGCCTCAATGCTAGAGTCCATTTAGTCCTTCACTGCCGCCAGGCTCCCGGAGAGAAATTCACATGTCGTGCATTTGCGAGTCTCCCTTCACCAGCCATTCCACCACCGCACGGCACGTGTGTCTGTATAGAAATCTCATACACTGATCCAGGAGGACATGCCGTAACCAGTAACACGTGCACACATGCACAAACGCAAATACATTCACATACACACACTCGTACACATACACACACTCGTACACATACACATACACCTACAGGGATTTTAGCATCGCACTGTACTGTAAATATAACCAGAAGCACATGTGTGCAACATACATACAATACACCCACATACATGTGTTCCAACCCAGTTTCTCTTATGTAACAGCAGTGGCAGTGTGTTAGGAAGGTGGGGGTGGGTTGTGGTGGGGCTTTGTTAGGCGATGGCATCACACTGACTAACCATACAGCCATACCAGCGTCTCACTGGCCTGGAACAAACATTTCATGGACAGCATGCCATCACGCTGACTGCTGGCCATTCAACCAATTCATCCATCTATCCATCCACAGTGCAGCCTAATGGTTAGGGAGTTGGTCTTGGGATCGGAGTGTCACAGGTTTGAATCTTACACCAGTAGAACGAATGTGAGTGGGGGAATAAATAACCAGCACTCTCCTGCACCCTCATCCATGGCTGAAGTGCCTTTGAGCAAGGCATCTACGCCCACATTGCTCCAGGGACTGTACCCTGTACCTAAATAACTGTGAGTCGCTTTGGATAAGAGTATTAGCTCAGTGTAATGTAATGTAATCTAGGCACTAAAAGGCCATAGGTGCAACCTGAAGAAAAAATCTTTATCATTGTGTAAGAATCTCAAGCTTGTCTCTCAATTCTTGATAACAACTTCCTAACTTTATGTGAGACTTCCTTTGAAAACAATTGGACATTGATCGTTTCAAGCAATGTGTATGTCAAAATCTAATTGCACATTAATTAGGTTGTGTGCCTCATCTTATGAGTAATGTGTTACTTAAAAGCCGTATTTGGTCTTAAGGGTCAAAAGTCGGATGTGATTGCTCATTGGATCAATTTCAACTGTTATAAAGTGCTTTAAGAAGCTTCTAGAGATTCACAGCAATGTTTGGAGGGGTGGGTGTGGAGGGGTTGGTACAGAGGGGTGGGTGTGGAGGAGGTGAATGCATGATTACCACAGGGGCGCATTCTGAATGATTGTAAAACTTTTTTTTTTTAGCTTGTTAGGGGGTAAGCTGTAAAACACATGCCAGCCATTTGCTTTGTGGCTCCGTCATTCCACCCCCCCCCTGAAACAAAGAACTTAGCAGAACTGTTATAGCTTACTATTCCTATACTATTCTTTTGTGTTTCAAGCGTTCCAGACTTGCTATAGGCTTTCCATGATGATACATGTGAATTCAGCGCTGATTTAGATTTTTTATGCCTTTCTCGCATTTTTTTTTACCTCAATGTCAAATTACAAGGCAGTGAAATAGTGAAATGCACAAGCCTATAACCAGAGATGCAAAGCAATAACTACACATATATAATATAATATATAATATAATATGTTATATGTTTATCTTGTAGTTATTGCTTTCATCTCTGGTTATAGGCTTGTGCGTTTCACTATTTCACTGCCTTGATTACTCTTCATTACTCATGACGTACACACACACACAATGTGATTATTTTATATGTATATCACTGCCCGTATGGACAAATTGAATCCCCAGATCCTCATTATACTCGTCTCTTTCCCTGACAAAATCATAAATGACGTTAACACACGTAGCAGCATCAGTGAGGTGACGACTTATCCAGAAGGAAGCTCATGCTGTGTGAGTGGGGTCCTGCATGTCTTTGGTGACCCCCGCCCCCCCTGGCCAAGCCCAGTCAAGCAAACCAAACAAAGCCACAACCCCCCCCCCCCCCCAGCCCCCCAACACCCCCAAAAGCTGGGCTAATGAAAGGCAGTTTAGCATTTGACCTCATGAATAATTAGTTATAACAGCAGTGTTTGCGTCGCTTTTGTCTTGGCTCACATTCTAGGTTTTAGACCCCCACCCCCCACCCCGTACCAGTGCTTTGACACGGGTCAAGACTCCCCTACAAACCCAAAATGCAGCGACTGCATATTTTGTCGAAATTGACTTTAGACTTTTTTGCGTCTCCCTATTAACAAAGTACATAAAGTATCACCACTACTATACCTAAACTATGTTTGACTGGGCAGTATGACAACTTTAAAGACATTTTTCTCAGTTTTAATGTCCGCATAGTTACTGCACTTGCCTTTGTAGGGCAGAAGAGTCGTAGTACTTTTCCTTCCAAAATAGACCCTTTATCTAATATCTCATTAATATTATGGGTTGTGGCTTTTTGCATTGGCATACTAGTGATGTGTTTGTTTACAAATTCAGTAAAAGGGGAGAGTTGGCTTAAAATTCCAGAATATCACGTCAGGAATCTGGGTGAGCTGGGACATCAGTTTCGCCCACATCTTAAAAGACTGAAAGCTCCAGAGACTTAAAAGCTGTGCGAGCTCAGCGAGACGCTCATCTGCGGCTGTGTTTTGACTGGGCCGCACAGACAAAGATAAACACCTGGGAGATGGAGCAGCACTCAGCCCCCTGATGGCACATCCACTGAAAGAGCTGACCCACCCCCATCCTCAACCCACAGCAGCAGTAGCCCCAACCACCCTGCCCCCAACCCCCCTCTGCCTGGGCCCCAGAGGAAAACACACTCACATACACACACACATGCTGCCACGCATACACACATGCTGCCACACACACACACACATGCTGCCACGCATACACACATGCTGCCACACACACACACACACACACACACACACATGCTGCCAAGCATACACACATACTGCCACACACACACACACACACACACACACACACACACACACACACACACACACACACACACACACACACACACATACACACACATACACACACCCATACATTCTGCCATGGACACATGCACACACACACACACACACACACACACACACACACACACACACACACACACACACACACACAAACACCAACCACAAATACATACACACACATATTTCCTCTCTCTCTCTCTCTCTCTCTCTCTCTCTCTCTCTCTCTCTCACACACACACACACACACACACACACACATACACATACACACACACACGCCCATCCTCCCCACCTGACTAGGAAAGACACACTTCCTAGACACACACCACCTGGGCGAGTGTGAGGGGGCCTTGTGTGTCAGGTGCAGTGCAGACTAAAGGGGGCCAGGGGCCGTGATTGACTGTGCTGTCCAGAATAACCCCTCCCAAATTGGACAGAGTTTGTTCACTGGCAGAATGACGTTTTACCAAACATGTTTTGGTGTAAAAAAAAGGGCTTTGTTATACTTCAGATTTTATACTATACTTTTTTCTTTTTTTTTTTTACTATAATTTTTTTAAAGACTACTTGCTTATTAATTTTACAGTTTGTTCCCTAACTGTCTAACCATTTCAACATGTTTAATGAAAAGGTTTCTAAAAACATACCACCTTATTACTACCCTTTGTTACATACTGAGTGGAAACCTATATTAGACGTAATTCCTCATTCTGTCCATTGCTATTGCAGACTTGTGCTGTTCACCCAGAGCATATCTGTGAAAAAGCAGAGGGTGTGTGTGTGTGTGTGTGTGTGTGTGTGTGTGTGTGTGTGTGTGTGTGTGTGTGTGTGTGTGTGTGTGTGTCTGTGTGTGTGTGTGCACATGTATGTGTGGGTGCAGGTGTGCAATTCTGTGTGTGTGTGCATGCATGTGTGTGTGTGTGCGAGTGTGTGTGTGTGCACGTGTGGTGAATATGTGTGTGTGTAGGTGTGTGTGTATGTAAGATTAAGTAGACAGTTTGCTGCATCTTAGCAGCCCCTCTTGCCCTACTTTTGCCTCGCAGTTGATCTACTTCTGGGCCTTGACAGCACTTTTAATGTTTAATGCACTTTGATTTCCATTGGAGACACATCAAGGCCCTTTCATGGGGCCTGTCTGAAAAATGTGCACTGTGACGGAAAGGGCCGAGCGCATCCTCCTCCTGCTGTTGCTGACACATTTAAAAAGAGCAAATGGAAGGAGGCTAGAGGAGCAAAAGCCCTCTCAGGTGAAGGTGAATAAGAAGACCCAGTCACACATCAGTATGTATAAGTATAAACACGGTGGCCATTTTAGAATACTAGTGCAGCAGAGGGCTTTCTTGTGCATAAGCGCAAGGTGCAGAGGTGGAGATTCTGGCCTCAGAAAGTTTAAGCTCTGCCATGTATTCCTTCTACCTGCCTTCACTTAACACAGGTGATTCGTGCCATTTGCTGATACACTGTACAATCACAGCTATATCTCTGGTCAAGAAACTCTCAATGTCTCCACACATTTTATATGGTATTACAGTTTTTGCCCATTGCTTAAACACATTTTGTTCAACTTGGCTCGCTGTGCCAAAACTCTACACACAAGCACATAAGACACAACACTTGGAAATAAACCATTCACATCTATGTCAAATTGAAACTCTGCAATCAAAACCTAACAATCCTTTGTCAAAATGTCACTCAGATGACAAAATTGCACACACTTGCATCTTATGAAAACACTGTCACATTAGCAGCAACACACTAGTCTACTTTATATAAAACACTGTTTTTTGTATTTTGAATAGATGTGTTCTGCCAATGATACATCGGTATTTCATTTTTGAACGAAGTGTCTTATGTATGAAATAGTGTGTAGTGTGCAGGAGCAAGTGTGTAGCAAAAAGGAGCAAGTGTGTTGCAGAATTGCAACTAAAGTGTAAAGCAGTGTTTGTGTTTAAGGTATGGTTACACTGTGTTTAAGGCATGGTAACACAACTTCAAGTTATGTTACTTTGGTTTAAGCATATGTCTATTGCGTTCAAGCAATGGGCAAAAACTGTAACACAGGTGATTCGTGCCATTTGCTGATACACTGTACAATCACAGCTATATCTCTGGTCGAGAAACTCTCAATGTCTCCACACATTTTATATGGTGTTAAGTACACTCTCTACTGTTCCTTATCTGTTCACTGCAACTTCTATCTACATTGCACTACAACCAGTACTTTTTTTATTATTATTAAATATCGCATTGCAAATATTGCATTTTATAATTTATCTATTGTATTGTATCTGTCTGTCTGTATGTCTGTCTGTCTATCTTACCAATTTACTGATCTACCTGTTTGATGATTTGTGTGCTTATTCGCATCAGCAGGTTCAGAACTTTTATACCTTTGTGTATGAGTGAGGTTTCATGTTTTAGACTCAGACAGGAAGCCACTTGTGCGGGTCTTGAACTGCCATGAGGGTGCCGTCCAGTTCTTCTGTCTTCTGCCCAACTTTGGATTAAAATGTCAAGTAACTGTCATCTTTCATTTACGGTAAAAAAGGCTATTTTAGGACGGAGGTGACTTTCTCTTGCGAGGCCTTCAAATGCCTGAGATGGTCCAAGCGTGCCTTACATTTTTACTGTATGTGGCGCACTTCCCAGATTTTCTTGGAACATCTGTCCACTCGCCAGAGAATCCCCGGCTACCTACCTCCGTTAATTGACAGAACATTTCCAGTTAAGCCCTAACCCAAACCTTCCCTTTTCTCAGACCACAGACATTCAGCCCTGACTCAATTAGCCTCCGCCTTGAGAGACAGCAGTGTCCTTGTCCCTAGCTGCACATGGCGAGTTTGAGTCTGAACAGCCTGTAAGACGAAGTATGGGAATGCACATTATTGCACTATTATCCTCTGTAGGCTACATTTGGACCTTTTCTGTACAAAAACCTGCAGATATCCATTAATGCTACTTTAATTTACTACAGATATACATTAATGGTGTACTGTACTTACTATAACCAGAGACTTTCATACATAGGAGAATGACTTTGTGATAACTGTTAGTAACTGTTAGTACAGTAAGTAACTGTAACAGTCTGTTACAGTTATATACTGTAACTTAACTATTAACCCTTGCATTTCTTTTAGCATTTCATAGAGCCATTGACAAGATTAGTTAGTTTCTCATCTAACCTGATTCAATCTGGGTCTGTTGTTTTGTCTTTGTTTTAGCACTGCGTGTGTAATTTAACTGTCAGACATCAGCGCATCCCTTTCTTTTCTCTGGCAGATTACTGTTTTGCTGTGCCTGACACACATCCATCCCCACCAGTCACCACAGTGAAGGGTGTCTGTCCCATGACTTTGCCACCCCTGTCTAAAACAAACCTGTAGTGCTGGCTAATGCTATTAGGTTGCCCAGGAAACACATCAGGCTGACATATTAAATCAGTTTGTCCTTCCTGTAACAAATTACCTCACCGTCCTTCGAACAATATTGAGGGAAATGCTATCACATAGAGGCTCTAAACGTAAGCCTACATAGGCTGCCGTAAAACAATGACATTTATTCAGATGATGTCATAAGCCTACAATGTCTCTCTGGCACTCAGGTTTGTCTGTTACACACGCATAGGCTTCTTCATAAGCCCTATCTTTAGTGAGGAGGGCCTTCCTTTAGCATCCAGGGCATGTTCATTCATGTTAGCTCGTAGTAGGTTGGCAGGAGCATTTGTTGTTGCTAGAATTTATGCAATCGTTGGTGGTCTGTGGTTTCCTACATTTCTGTGTGACAAAGTCAAGACTGTTCCCCCTGTACTAGATGACCTCAGGGCACATAGTAGTGATTTTGATGGATGAAGTCCTGTTATTTATCCTTAGACTTTTAAAGCTTCTAATCCACCTTAAATGACTTCTGCTAAACTGACTTTAGACTAAGTGTACAAAAAGTTAATATATCAACAAGACGCAAAACAGAATCGTGTTATGTAAATTTGCTGAAATGTAAGCATACTTAAACACAGTAATACCCAATAACACAACACAATAATACAATTCATCATTTAATTTAGTAATTACAGAAGTAAAACTCTGTGTGAACCTCTGACTGTGCCTTCTCCTATAGCATTCATACAATATCTGGACATGCCTTTTAGGGCAATTCTCCAGATCCCCAGCATTAAAAGTGAATCATGCTGTTTGATTAATTTATGCAGTTTAGATAGGTTTCCCATCCATAAGGTTAAGATTCACATGAGAGAAATGTCGAGAAATAACAAAAGTGCAAAATTTCACCTCAAAAGTGGGACTTTCTAATTTCCCATTCTGCTTTAAAAGACTACTTCCACGAGAAACCGTTAAGTACTTGGTCTTTTGAAATACGACAGGTCACCTCGAGTTGCATATGCATGCTGCACGTGAAAATGTTCTTCTAACCCGATTGCCTCTATTAGTCAGTGAAAGAAAGTAGGCAGAAAAACGAGTGAATAAGAAAAAAGCCAATAAAGTGATGTAGGTTTGTAAACTAGAAAAAGCTATGCCACAGTTGTGATTACTGGAGAAGTTTTGTTGCAGCACACTTTCACTTAGCGGAGTATAGGTAAGCATGCGTGTTTGTGTAGAACGTTTAGATCTTCTATTTGGTTCGCTATGACCGAATGGGCTTCGAATGATTGTAGCCTGTGAGTAGCATAGCCGAGAACCTGTCATTCTCCCTGCTCCATCTCCTCCACCAAACTAGAACAGCCTGAAACAGAAGCACTAAAGCATTTTTTTCACCAAAACCGGCTTACAGGGCTTTCATTAATACTAGAGACCACCGCAAAATTAACGAAAACACGATGGAAGTACACCTTTAAGTGCTTTTAGCTATGGTGTAGCAGTGGAAAAAAATTATGGCACGCGATGAAATATTAAAAGCCCAGAGCTACATCCCTTGCACCTCATGCCAACTCCACTCTCAAGTGACCAAAATACCACTTTGTGTTATTCACAGCTTTCTGTTTGTTGGATTGGATTTCTCTGAACTATTTGCATTTGTTCGAAAATAGCAATTTCTCTAAAATGACAAATTGATTCTGTCAGATGTGAAATTATGGTGACCACATCTCTGAGACAAAAACAAGGGACATTTTCCTGAAAAAAAGCTAGGAACATTCCCTGTTCAGCAGTCTATACCATTACAAAAAAAGGGTTTTTACTACAAAAACTGAGAACAGCATTGGTTTTCCAGTGTTTTTTTTACCAGGGACAGACCACCAAAAAGTGGGGACTGTCCCCAGAAAACGGGGACATAAGATCACTCTCTGTCAGACATCCCTTCAACCCTGCCTGGCAACAACACGCCTCATCCCACCACCACCTCTCATCTCTGTTGTGACAGGTGAGGTGTGGTTAAAGCCTCAGACTAGCCCCGCTGCAGGTTGGGATTACAGAAAGTGCACCTCAAAGACGCATACATCTTGGCCTCAAACCCAAGTCTCTTACGCAACTCCCTCCTTAAGTGGAGAGAGTCACACCTGTAAATTATAAATGAAAGCCATCGGATGGACCCTTACTTTGTCACTTTGGTATGAGTAGTTTAACTGAAATTGTCTACCCCGTCCAAAAAAAAACACTTGTCGAGGTCTGAGATGTTGGTCAGAGCCACACATTCTCCTGCAGAAGCATCTAATGGGGTTTTAATGTGGAACTAAGGCCATTGTGAGGGCGTGAGTTCTGTCCACAAAACTGTAAAACTGTGTTTTAGTTCTCAGAGTACACTGTTTTTAAGCAGATGGGAAGATCCCAGCTTACAGTGTACTAAAGAAATAAAGAGCTCCCAGACCATGAGGACATATTACCTGAATTTCATAAAAAGTGTTTTGTGTTTAGGAACCATTTAAAATCACTGGTAGTCTTACATAATCATTATCTTTCAACATGAATGTCTAAAATGAGTTCCACCATGAACAGCGGGTGAAAAGGTCTATGGTTTGGGTATGTGACTCTAACTCAACCATCAAGTGTGTGGAACATATATTGCATATATTACCAAGCTAACACAGCGCAAAAGCAGATGAAAAGAAAAGAAAATCATCATAACCAACTCAACCGGCTGGTCTTGCACATCACACCACATCACAGTTGATGCAGTTGCAGTCTTGCAAATGCAGATGACAAGAGAAAATAAAACAGGGCAATGTGATTATGGAAATGAGGCCCACAGTCTTCAGTGCCTTTGCCTGGGGCACGTCAGATGGTAGTGGTGGAGTTGCAGAGCTGCTGGTGTTACTGCAGCAGCAAAAATGCAGAATGGGGAGGTTCAGGTCAGCTCGTCGCTAGTTGCTCTGACTACAACGTGACTCTTTTTATTTCCATTTACGGAGCTTGTGTATACACTCACCCCTTCTTCCTCTTTCTTTTCTCTTTCTATGTTCACCTCTTCTTCTGCCTGTATCTCCTCCTCGTTTTATTGTCTGTCTTTTAAAGGTGCCGCACAATTACTTTGCATGGAGGTTTGACTAGCCTCACCCAGAGTATATGCAAGTCTTTGACCTTAGGCCAAAGTGTTATGTAAGAAGTGTTGTTTATGGTTCACTTCACCGAAGTAGTGCACATTCCCAAGTGTCCTTGATAAGATGCAGCCTCTCTCATTTTATTACTCCAAGTGTATTTCATTATCTTCATCAGTGAGTTTACATCTCTCCGTTTGATTTCTGTGTTCTGATTTTTACCTAGTTCTTGTAACATACAGTCAATTTGCCGTTAACCTTTTGTCTCAATCTAATCTTTTACACCTTGATCGCAATAAAACATGTCACCATTTGGACGTCGTCACCTCCTCACAAGACTGTTACTGAAGCGAACAGACTGAGGCAAAGTGATAAGTGATAGTGAGGTTATGTTGTCTGATGTAGTCAGTCTACTAACCGGCACAAGATTGATGGCCCAGTAAAGTCAAAATAATATCATCTCTAAGCTCAACAAGGAGTTATTGCTAATCATCTCATCAATTTGTAGTGAATATGAAAAAGCTAAATAAGAAAATATGGGATGATAGTTTATGTGCTTAGACACTTGCAAGGGTGACGCAAGGGTCGACGCACTGGTTTTTAGAATCTTTTTTGGCAGTTTTCTGGTGCCTGTTTCCTGTTATTAGGCCAACTATGAATTTCACTTTATTGGGTCTTTAACATCATTAAAGACATTGGGTCTTAGCATCAGTAAAGCATATGAGAAGTACAGTGTGTTGTACTTGGATATTGCATATTAACCCTTCTTGGGGCCAGATGGGCCTACTGATTAGGGCTACGGGGGTGAAACCAAAGGGTTGCTGGTTCAATCCCCAACCAGTGGAGCACAGCCAAAGTGCCATTGAGCACGGCACCTAACCCCACACTAACTCCCCAGGCGCTGCTGCAAGCAGGTAGCCCACTGCTCCGGGTTAGTGTGTGCTTCACCTCACTGTGTGTTCCCTGTATGCTGTGTAATTCAGGAATTAGGATAAATGCAGAGAACCAATTTTCCTTAAACTTGTCTCTTTCCCCTGGCTATATAATATTTTGTCTTTTTTCTCAGTTGGCATTAAAGCCATCTGCTTGTCATTTCTAACATTCAAGTCCTCTTGTCTCTCTTGCCATGAAATGGTTCCCAAACCACCAACCACAAACTGGTGGGTACAAATCATTACTCCAGCATAATTGGTTTGCTGGTAAAGGCTGTTTCAGGGGGCTTTTTGTGTTCAGGCCCCATGATATCATATCAGTGCTGTAGGTCTGTCTGTCTACCTTCATGTGCTTTTGGTTATTTTTGAGGAGAGTAATCCAGTTTTGGCAATCAGACGACAGAGTACTATGGACCACTCTAGTACTCACTTCCAACCATCACATCACACAATACATTCATTAAGTTTCAATTTATTATTGTAATTTTATTTTTTTATGCATATTTAAATAGTTTGCTTTACTACACATAAAACATAAAGTGTTATGCAGCCTACACTGTAAAAAGTGAAGCATAGAACCTAGCCTGGCTATCGCGACTTGTCCATGCTCTGCGAGCATTGGTCTGGCCAAGCTGTGTTGTAAACCCATTTCTCAGAAGGCGGGCTTAACCCGCCTCTTTCAAATGCCTCTGTTTGCTACTGGACGAAGCTTCCATCAATCACACCCCTCTGCCCTCTGACGTATACCCCAGCGGAAGAAACTGTTTGATCCAAACAAAAAGTAGTAGTAGCCTGTAGTCATATAGAAATGGCGTTAAATGATTTTTGTCGGACTTGTGAGGTGAACATGAGAGTGGCTGGTGTTGGCCATTTAATATTGATATTCGAAAAACGAATCAGTGCGATCAAAGGCGACATGACCACAACAACAGCGTCCGCGCAAAGCATGGACTTGGCTACCAGCGGGGCTAACTGATGAATTAAACTTTTACCGAAGCGGGTCGGTAGCATTGCAAAAACGCCCTTTCCCGCAACAAAAGCTTCAAGGGCTGCCCTTTGCTCTATTTTCAGATAGAACATCCCTTTGAATTCGTCCTAAACAGCAGCTACAGATGCATTGAAATCCTACGGTTGCTCCACGTTCGCCATGTAGACAGTGACTGAGATAGATTTCCGGTCGCCAAACTACCGCGTCATTGCCTTTTGAAATGCTCGATTTTCATTGGCCCCCTATCTGAGGACTGAGCAGAAATGGTTTAGATAGGCAGCTTGGCCAGACTGACTTGCTCGCGAAATGTAAATGCAGCGTCACAGGCAGTATGGGCACACCCAGGCTACATAGAACCAGTTAAAAAAAAATAAACATGCTGCGTGGACCTTTCTACGTTGATTACACTACATTAAACTATGCATGTTATGAATAGTACTGTTGAGTTAAACCAGTGTTACAAATCCATTCAGCTGCTTGCCTTATTTTTTGTAAGTTGGTTCAAAGCAGCACATTCTACAGTGTAGATATTTGGGAGATGGGGGTCAGGGGTGGGGAGTGCAACATTCGTACAAGTGTACCTCCATCCCTTTTATAGTGCTTGCTTAGTAAATGTGTTTGGAAATTAGAGCTTATCGTGTCAGGAAAAAGCCTCATGGTGTCACCCAAACAGATAGAGCTGTTGGCACTTGACTGCCAAGCTGTTCGATAGCAAGTGGTGAGTTGTGAGAAAAAGAAGGAGGGGGCCAAACATAGAGCTCTATCTGTGTGTGTGTTGTGTTAGCATGGAGAGATTGCTCTGATTACAGCATTACATAGATGACAGAATGTTTTTTAGGGCTAATTATATGTACACTATGGGTTGAACGCATGGAAGGCAAATGCCACAGCGTGATGAACTTTTGAGAAGAGGTCACCAGCATTGAAGTTGTTGATATTTACTAGTTTGGCAGCAAAATCATTTCTCCAACTGTCATGGGACAGAAACATTTGAACTATTTGACACAGGCTATTTAAAATGTTGTATTGACAGAGATTCTGTGGGTTGGACAGAAGAGTCATGAGCAATGCTGTGTGCCTAATATAGCGTTGACTTGTTTACCCCTCACATCCACATTTAATTTGAAGCCTTAATACCAAACACATGCTGTTAGGCAGGATGGAGCATGAGCCAAAACAAGGAGTCTGTCTTACATAAGAACTCTTCGTCCTTCTGGCAGCACACTTGGAGAGGTGGCCTAGCAGTTAAGGTGTCGGACCTGTGACCACAGGATTGCAGGTTCGACTCCTGGGTTGTCAGTAGCTGAGGAACTAAGGTACCCTGAGCATGGTGTACCGCCCCAACGCCCTGCTCCCCGGGCGCCATTGTCATGGCTGCGACCCTGCTTACATTCAGACATTTAGACATTCAGATCCGCTTCTGAACCACACATACAGTGTAGCCTCAATCACAATTGGAAAAACTTTAATTTTGTCAAAATTATTATATTGCTAGCCAGCCATTTTTCAAAACCTGAAACATGAACCTGTTCCAGGTGAACACACCAACTATACTATAACTGATAGCCATGATTTGTTTTTTATTTCTTGGCTGAAAACAGCACCTCAGTGGCATGGCTTTACCCCACAACAGAATTTAAATATGTGACGTGAGATGGAGAGTGACATACCGCATGTCCAGGTTAACTGTCTTTAGCATGTCTGTCTGTTGTCTCAGCTCACACACAAAGCCCTTTTCTGTTTTTTGGGGGTATCCAAACCCAAACTGAATGAAGCCTTTTAACTGAAAGCGTGTTAGAGATTTCTAGGAAGGGAGCCACTCTGCCATCTGTGGTTCTGCAGATGGCAGCCTGACTAAGCCCACTGTCGTTATAACAGTGTCAAAACTAAAAGATGCTGCAGTGGAAACAGGCTGTTTTTGAGGCCTTCCACTCTGAAGTTAGCCCAATATTGATCCTCCATGACGCCTCTCCACCAGCAGTCATCAACTGAACATCAAGGGAACAACCACAACAATGTATGTAGAATCTATGGCATAGCCACAACAGTGTCTTAGCTGGGCTTAAAGGAGTTTAGTTTTTGATAGGTTTACATTAAGGAGATAGGATTGTTTCTTGGAAGGTCCTAATGCGACTCATCCTTGTCCCTGAGCCCCTGATTATGCTTAATGACAGTAGATCATTAGAAACGTACACGTCAGGTAGATTAGATGCTTTTTCCGCATGGCACAGTGGCAGAGACGATCGATATGTTTTACTGGATCAACCACACATTTAACAGTGTGTAACAGAGATTGGGAAACCTTAAAGTCGAGACAGATTGCTTCCTTAAGCACCTTACAAGATGCCTGTAAGTTCAGTCCAAACAAACTGGCCTGTGATGCCTTGCTGTAACATGGTGAGCATAGTAGTCTTGGCAAAATGATCTTACACTCCCCATGTCTCCCTTTTTCTGTTCGTTTTCACTTATATATAATGAAAGTAATATATATATGACTGTCGCAGCGGTCCTATTCACGTATGTAAAGGGCCATGCTATTTGTACAGTTTCAGTTCAAACTAGATGTGAAAAAAATGTA
>CM050220.1:21088423-21103423 GCA_027475355.1 Coilia nasus | reverse complement strand
AGTAAGTTAATAGTACACAAGTCATTTGATCTTGTAAATGTGTGACATGAGCAAGATTTCAACATCCTCTTTTCTCAAATTCCAACAACATCTTGCTGAGATATCCATGTTTTGTTGAAATGTCAAATGCGATCACCGATTTGCACCAAATGTTCAATATTTTGACAAACCATGGCAAGCAGCCCACTCCACTGCCAAGAATAACCAGTCTTGGTGCATTGAATTAACATGCTGAATATTTTATGGTAAAAACCTCAAATTTATTTGCATTTGTGATGTGGAATGGCCATCTTTAGCCTCTGGGTCAGCAGGAACATTGTGTCCAACCTGCATGTCTCACGTTTGTGAAAACAGTCCATGACAAAAATGTAAATGTTTTGCATGCAGTCTGCCAGAAGTAAAAACAAACAACTCGTTCAAAAAGCAGCCGAAAAATCAAACGCAATCGCACGCAGTCCCTGTTTCTCTTTTCCAATCTTGCCCAACAGACGGAATTAGGATGCACATCTCTTAACCTGTTTTTGTATATTTTGTGTACATTGCATATTTTATAAATCTGTACACCATACTTGTAAAAGGTTCACAATTCAATCCTTACAACCTCAACACTTTAACTGAAAATCCATGCCATTGCAAACTTCAGTTACAGTTAAAAGCTCACCATACTTCAAGCAAAGTGCTTGTAATTTTAATCAAAAAGAAACTAATGGTGGAGCCACGAGGATCCATCCCATCCTCTCTCACAGACACACTCTCGCTCTCACAAATTTCAATCTTCTCAGTGTTTCATCTTGTGCAGCTGTTGACAGCAACAATAACACAAGTTCTAAATCCTCTCACATTACTATTCCTGATTAGAGAGATCCCAGTCACACTCTGAACCTTCTATGCCACTGTATATGATGACTTTTGCCTGTGTTGCCTGGGCTGTATGTCATTATTTTCTATTTTTGCATTGATGACGGTCTGACTTAGCCAGGCTAGCGCCGACTAGTGCCTCCACTCAATTTCATTCACCTCCAGCAACTGCATCAGGAAGTATAAACATAAGTTTCAGCTCGCTCCATGGCTGAATGTGGACGGGCCATGCAAACAGATGGAGGGCTGAAAACGATTGCATTAAACTCTGGCTTTCAAATTGATGGAGATTTAAAGCCAGAAATGAGAAGAACACTTGAGGAATTTTGTCAAGGGGAAAGACATTTTTGGTCTACTTCCTACAGGTTTTGGTAAAAGCTTAATGTAACAAGCAGTAGCGATTGTTTGAAGTGACAGTGAAGTGAACGAATGCCAATACAGAGGTTTTAGATGCTTTGCACCAAGTGAAACGATGTGAAAGTGGCTAATGCATCAGGGTAGCTCATACTGGGAGCAAAACTAAATGTCTTCCACTCCTCAGAGTTAAACTTTGCACATTTTGGTTTTCTATTAATTATTAAAAATTTTACTTTTGCATCAGCAGTAATGGTGTGCAAGTTCCCTTTTGACTGACACCTTGGACAGCTGTGAGATTGCAGCAACGGGCTCACATTGTGTGGAGAGCATCAGCTGATCGAGGATCAGTTCTGAGCCTGATCTGGCAAACACCCAGCATGTCCGTGCCAGATCGGGACTGTACTGGGCCCAGATAGGTACCTGTTATCTGGGATAGAGCCGCTCTGATCTCTTTGACCCATCTGCCGATGATTTGGCAGTGTGTCATTAGCTGCTATCTAGACACCAGCTGGCAAAGATAGTTTGATGTTAATACAGGCACAGTTAAAGAGAAGATGATAGGGTCAAGTGGTTTCTTTTTTATTTCAATTCAGATTTAAATGAGCTTTATTGGCATGGCTGTCAAATAAACCACATTACCAAAGCATAACAAAATAAGCTAGAAAAGCACTCAGAGAGTGCAGACGTCCGCCAGGGCAGCTCAGATCACCACCAAAATCGAATCACTTTTATGTTAGCCCATTTTTGACCTACCCTGTAAATTTAATCAAAATCCATCCATAACTTTTTGAGTTATATTGCTAACCCTTTAAGAGGCACCCCCTATTATAACTCTGTTGTTACCAGAATGGCAATGACCAAGTTGTAATATGTTACTAAAGACTTTCTGTAAAGTCTTAGTAATGTTGTAATGTTGTAGTTACGTTACATTACGTTGTCACAGCGAGTCGTTGCGCAGGTGATATGGTGACCGCTAAAGGGTTACCTAACAAACTAACAAACAAACTAACTAACGCCGATGATTACATAACCTCCGCTGGCGGAGGTAATAAGGAATGGCATTTAATTACTAATTAATAATTCTTTCTTCTTTTCTCTCCTGTATGTCTGTCTCTCAGTCCTTCACTCATCATCCATTTTATCTCTCTGGTCATGCAGTGATGTTCCCGCACACAGCACAGCACACACACATGCAGGCCAGGCACACACACACACACATGCAGGCCAGGCACACACACACACACACACACACACACACACATGCAGGCCAGACACACACACACACACACACACATATTCAGGACAGACAGACAGACACACACACACACACACACACATTCAGGCCAGACACACACACACATGCAGGCCAGGCACACAAACCACACATTATTTCCAGCATCATCTCCCCACAGTGCGTCCAGCTCTGGGTTTGGCCGGCCGTGAGCAACTAAAATAATCCAGCCCAGCCGTGTTCCGCACAGAGCACCAGGCCACACCCTACCCAGCTGACAAAACTGTCAGTGGAATATCACTATAAATTGTATATGTCTCTCAAGGACTCACTCTGGCAGTGGTGAACCTTTCCCATGTCATTGAGACGCACTCTTCATTCTATGCACACAGGCTTAGACACACACGCTGTGCTCTCTCCCTCTCTGTCTCTGTCTGTGTGTGTCTCTCTATCTCCGTCTCTCTCTCTCTCTCTCTGTCTCTCTCTCTCTTACACACACGCATACGAACACAAACACAAACACACACCCACACAGACACACACACACACACAGACCCACACACACAGACCCACACACACATACACACACACATACACACAGACCCACACACACGTATGTTCATATGTCTCTGTCTCTCTCTCTCTCTGTCTCTCTGTCTCTCTCGCTCTTTCTCTCTGTCTCTCTTTCTCTTACACACACACACACATACACACACACATACATACAAACACAAACACAAACACACACCCACACAGACACACACACACACACACACACACACACAAACACTATTTTTCACCATCTCATGGCCTGAGACTGCATTTAGAATGTCCATTGCATGAACTCTAATTTGTCGTGGCTCTCGCTTCAGACAATCTCTCATGTGTGCTTGAAGAAACTCATTTTTACTGCCTGAAAGCAGACAAAGTGTCTCTTCCCAAGTTTTTTTTTTCTTTTTCTCAACTCCCCAGTGCCCAGTGGGGCAGACAGTACCAGACAATGCATTTAAAAACACAAGCTCAAAACATCCAACCAGATGAAATATTCATGTTTGCTAAATGTGTGTCTGAAAGAATACTGCATGCCCTCAAAGTGAATCTTTAAAATTCAGCGAACATGCTGTTGGTGAAACAACAAAAGTGTTTGAAAATTCCAGGAAAGCAAGCAACAGCTGAATATTGGACGGCTTTCAACAATGCGCACCCTGTCCCGTAGAAACAACATGAGATTTGGTTTGTTTGCAGCCAGATTTTGGCTGTTGCTGCTGCTGCTGCCTACCCCAAGACAACCTGCTACAGGGTAATCCACAGGAATTCTCCTCTCAGACCAAATTACAAGGTTTTTATGCCGCCACAACAGGGAGGTTGCGTGGAAACCGTGGTCGGGATCCCAGGGATCGCCGGATTGGATGGCTCAGCTCCACTGCGCCCATCTGTCAGCCGGCTGTTGCCAGGCGGGTTGGTCTGTCTGGCAATCGCCATTGACATCCCTCCAAAATATCCATTGGTGGGAAAGTTGCATTCATCATTCGGTAGATTTAGCTTCTCCAAATGGGTCCTTCCCCACTGCAACTTATCTTGGGAAATCTTGGGGTTTTTACAGAATACTGAATTTGTAGTAGTACTTTCTATACACTCTGGATACCACACAGATATTTTAAACAAGAGAGGTTTGTAAAGAGTTGTGAGAGGAGGGGAGTGTTGTCACCTGATTAACTTGAGCTGAATTGCCATGCGCCGGTCTAATGGGCAAATGGCCTTGCGGCTGGAGCAGGGGGAGCGAGACAATCAGATAATCTTGCATGGCTTCACTGCAGAGCCGCATCGCTTCAATGGTTTTACAGCAGGACACTACTCGCCCTCCCACCCTCCATCAACCCCCCCCCCCCCCCACACACACACACACACACCTCCCACTCCCACCCCCACAGACACACAAAGGCAGAATGAAGGCAAGAATTCATCAGACATGGCAGGACCTTTTATATTTCCCAGCTGTCTTTGTGTTAATAATTAAGTACATATCTCAGCTCAAATCTGGGCCACCATGGGGTTGGAAAGACGCTTTGGACCCAAGTGAGTTGCATAGGTGGCATGTGTACGTACTGTATGTGCATTGGAGGCATGTGGAAACATGTCAGTACTAGAAGTAGAAGTACAAGTCTTAATTGTTATTATACCACGGCTTCATTCAATTTCACATTGTGATGCGTCCTTTAGAATGTTTATTAACTTTCTATATACGCACACCTATGAAGTAGTCCCTGCTTTCCGACTTTATTGTGTTTATGTATCAGTGCGCCAAGTTCGTGGTGAACTGTAAATAAACAAATTAAGACGTGACAGCTTTAGCAAATGACGAGCAGATGGAAGAACACAGAGTTGCAACATGTTATATGCCTCTGAGATCGTCTTTTAGTGCTGTCACGCTGCATTTGGACTCTTTACTAACGTGACTTTGCTAAGCAAGGCTTAACAGAACTTTGGAATAGCTAGCTTGACAACCAAAGTCATGGAACTAACGACTGGCTCTTGGCCATAGCAACCTCCAATTTGGAATTAGCAACGGCAGTTTGTCCAGTTAGTTATAAAAAGACACATCTTGTGGCAGATGGAAGTAGTTCTACAAATAAGTTTGTTTTAGCGATTAAAACGTGGAAATGATCACCTGAATTTAACATCAGACAAGTGTGGTAACTTCGACGCTTCGCGTCGCGACCGCATTACCACCTCGAACGTGCATTAACTTTTTGATATCCGAACACCGTGTTGTCCATTATCCCTTACCTATACAAGTACAGTGAGATGTCATTTGGAGCAGGTCAGCAGATGCACAGAGTAGAAAACAGTCATTAAAAGCAGTTACAAAAGAATATAGGTTCTAAAATGTACAACAATATATACAACTAGCAAATATACATCAGATATACAAACCTACCTAAATATTTGCAGTCACTAGGTGCCAGGTGTCATGTTGTATTTGTTATATATGTTATATCTATGTTATATATGTATGTCAATATGTATACACGTAAACACACACACACACACACACACACACACACACACACACACACACACACACACACACACACTCAGGCACAGTGTGTTGCAATGTCTCTGCATGATAAAATTTTATAACAAATGAATCACAAGCTAACCAAGCAACAGGCTGTTAAAGCTACAATGATTAACTTATTTGGTTTTAATCAGCGTTACACAAGTCATCATTCAGCCTCTCCCCGGAAGTTCAGCAGAAGCCCAGCCATGTGGACAGCAGGGAGTGGCATTCCCAGTACACCGAGGAAGGGTTCAGATAGAACACTGCCTGAAGTGAGGGCTACTCTCACATAAGATGTGACTCATTCGTGTCCTTCACTCATTCAGAGAAACAGCCAACAGCTAATGGCCTACAAGGAAGCCTAAACATAATTAATGAATACAGTGCAACAATGGAACTTGCAATCCACCTGGAAAAACCCAAAATTATGATTTACCAGAGAAAACACTCAAAGATACTCAAACATAGTCCCTTTAACTTTAAAATTGGCAAACAAACACCTAAACCAGTACAATAGAGGACTAAGTACAGTACATTTCTTCTATGAGGAAGATATACAGTAACAGAAATGTGCTATACAAGAATTGAAGGATTTCTTATCCTACCGACTGAATGAAAATTGCTATTCCTCCTGGAGGAAAGAGATATATGTATTTATATAGCTTCTGAATTTACAAATTCCTGCCACTTTTTGAGAGGGCGATCAAGTATATGTACTCCAATTATTAACGCATAAGTGCTTTTTCCCCTGTTGATTACATGAGTTTTTTATTCTTTCATTCTCTTTGTTGCATTTGCTTTTACATTCATTCATTTGCTTCTTTTATCATTATTACTGTTGTTATGGTATGGTTATGTTATGGTTGCTTTGGCAATATTGTACAGAGTCATGCCAATAAAGCTTTTATGAATTTGAAAAAAAAAAAGAACTATCATGAGGTCAATCCCAGTCGGTTTCCTTACTCTGTTTGACACACATAGGCTCCCATATCTTTACAGGAAGCAACTGGCTATTGTTAGCAATGACACACTGCAGTGCCTGTTTTTAAAACTGCTGAAATAGCAGGTGGGTGTAATTTCATGTACTGAGTAGAGGAAAGTGTTTTACATAAAGCTGGGTGGGAAGAAGAACAGGTAGGACAGAAAATAGACAGACTGAGAGAGGAGACAGAGAGTGAGAGAGACAGAGAGAAGGAAGGAGAGAGGGGGAGGGAGAGGTAAAGAAAGAGAAGAGAGTGGGATTCCAGCAGAGTCATCCTCACTGTCACATTGATAAGACAGCAACATCCCACTCTAACCCGATTAGGCCACCTCTCGTTTTATATTTTCTATCTCTCTCTCTCTCTCTCTCTCTCTCTCTCTCTCTCTCTCTCTCTCTCTCTCTCTCTCTCTCTCTCTCTCTCTCTCTCTCTCTCTCTCTCTCTCTCTCTCTCTCTCTCCTTTCTCACCCTTCATTAATGCGATCTAAGAATAATCCGTAGTCTAACAGCCTGACCAAACATTTGTGGACAGCACACTTTTGGTGAGACTCGTGGCCGGTCACCAGATGACTCTGCCTATCATTAATTGATTCAAGGTGTATTTCACACAGGGGTGGCAATTGGTCGTGGTTTGGCTGCTTAGCTTCAGCTGAATAGCAAGGCACTTCCTCATCGCCTTTTTCCAGAAATTTCATCATATCCGCCCCTGTTTCCCCCATGCTGATTGGTGGGTGGGCTGTCCACTCACAGCTCATGCACAAGGGTGTCTCCAAGCTACATCACCGTCCATTTTTACCTCCTCCAGCAGAGGTTATGTAATCATCGGGGTTTGTTTGTTAGTTTGTTTGTTAGTTAGCAACATAATTCAAACATTTGCGGATGGATTTTGATTACATTTTCAGGGTAGGTCAAAAATGGGATTAAAGTGATTCTATTTTGGTGGTGATCTGAGCTGCCCTGGCGAAGGTCTGCGCTCTCTGAGTGCTTTTCTAGTGGAACATCCAATGCTGTTCCTCGATATAGCTTTGTGCTTTACCTCACATCAATCAGTAACAAGCCACTAATTAATTGGCTAAATGAAATGGGGGGGGGGGGGGGGGGATAAGTGAAACTCCATTTTGAAACTTGAAAAATGCATTCAAATTTAGTTATTACAGTTTTTGCCCATTGCTTAAACACATTTTGCAAAACTTGGCTCACTGTGCCAAAACTCTACACACAAGCACATAGGACACAACACTTGGAAATAAACCATTCACATCTATGTCAAATTGAAACTCTGCAATCAAAACCTAACAATCCTTTGTCAAAATGTCACTCTGATGACAAAATTGCACACACTTGCATCTTATAAAAACACTGTCACATCAGCAGCAACACACTAGTCTACTTTATATAAAACACTGTTTTTTGTATTTTGAATAGATGTGTTTTGCCAATGACACATCTGTATTTCATTTTTGAATGAAGTGTCTTATGTATGAAATAGTGTGTAGTGTGCAGGAGCAAGTGTGTTGCAAAAAGGAGCAAGTGTGTTGCAGAATTGCAACTGAAGTGTAAAGCAGCGTTTGTGTTTAAGGTATGTTTACACTGTGTTTAAGGCATGGTAACACAACTTCAAGTTATGTTACTTTGGTTTAAGCATATGTCTATTGCGTTCAAGCAATGGACAAAAACTGTAAGTTCACTAGCCTAGCATTTTCTATTGAAATGAATGGGGGTGGGACTTCCTTGCTTTCTCCAGTTACTGTAATACTTCCATGTTTAATACCATTGATTTACATGAAAGGGGGTGGGGAAATAAATTCACAAAAAAATAGATTATTTGTCCACAGACATCAAAGGTCATCACTTCCTCCAACATACAAAAGGGAGAGATTTTTAATCACATTAACATGTAGGATTTAGGAAGCCTGTCCACAAGGTTAAGCTAGCTCCTCCTTTAATGCCATTATGGCTGCGTTGGCCTTACCTATGGATGATAATGAAATGCATTCAAATCAAAAGGTCAGACACATGTCAATGTGTTGCTTTGTTGCATCCATAAAAAAATGTTGATGTTGTTGCTTAATCCCTGGGTTGGTGGCGATTATATATGCACTAACCCACTGTAGACATAGACCAAAGTCGAAAGCTGTTTGTTCTTAACTATTGTGTTATCTGTTGGATTCCCACACTCCACACACACACACACACACACACACACACACACACACACACACACACACACACACACACACACACACACACACACACACATACTCTCTCTGTCTCTCTCTCTCTTTCTCTCTCTCTCTCTCTCTCTCTCTCTCTCTCTCTCTCTCTCTGTCTCTTTCTCTCTCTCTGGTCAGTCATGGCTTCTCACACCACTCTGTCAAGACAGTCTGGCTACCATGTACCATGGTGGCTGTGACAAACATGAGGAGGGTGAGGAGAGGAGAGGAGAGGAGAGGGCTTACTCTGTGACTATATTAGGGCCGAACCCTTTGCTGTGCTGCCATTCAGACGAAAAGATGAAAAGAAAGAGCCAGAAAAAAAGGACACAAAAAAGAGCTTCTGTCTCCAGCAGCAGGCACTCATAGTAGTAGAAGTGCCCAGCACACGCAGTCTGTTGTTTGCTCTGTGATGAGTACACAACTTCCCTCAGGGCCCACCAGACATCAGCAGCAGCCCGTCACCGCCTCCCCCTTCCCTCTCCCCTCCCTCTCGCCTTCCCCCTCCCTTCCCTGCTTCACTCCCCTTCTTCACTGGCTCCTTATTTCACCAGCCAATTAAACAATGGAGTTATGCATTTCGTTTATTACTTAAGGAATGTGCGTATTTGCTAAGTTTTCTTTTTTTTCTGCACTGCATATAGGCCTTGTTTCGTTTTAGATTCATGCTGTTCAAGGCCTGGAATTAACTGCAAGTCCAATATGGCAATGTATTTGCATGGAGTAGATGTCTTTTTCACCTGTGTTTTTTTTGTGTTTTTATTGTACGTTGCAAACCAAAAAATATATAGTTACCCTACAAATATATTGGATATTAGAATGAAATGAAAATAAAACAAAATATTGGGGTTTTGCCACAGAGATACATGTGTGTATGGGCGGCACTGTGTGTTGTGTATGGAGCGTTCGGCAATCTCCGGTTGCTTGTGAATTATTAAGCGTGCGCGACGCATAAGTGTACCCAAACGGAAAAGGGAAGGGGGGGGGGGGGGGGGGGTCTGGGAGAAATAGGTCACTGTGTGACGGCGATGGCAGCCCAGGGACGTAGAAGTGATTCGACTCCGTGTCCGTGTCCGATGGGGTGTTTGCGTTGGCTGACGGCCCGTGCCGCGCCGTGACGTGGAAAGTGCCTCTGTGTCGCCGTGTGGTGTGCGGCTAAGGCTGCTGCTGCTGCTGTGGTGGGAGTGGGAGTGGGAATGGCTCCCATGAGGGACTTCAGGAAAACACGTCCAGGTCAAGAGTCAAAGCGCAGACCGTCTGCTGGGCGCCCCACCTACATGTAATGCATTATGCTTTATGACATGTCATAGTAGTGCACATTTTTTGATGCCGTTGCCATATATTTTTTTATTGTTTGTGCGTAGACTGAACCCCAGTGAACATCTGGTGTCTAATCGTTGGGATAAGCACAGAGGTGCAATGTAGTGGACAAGGACGGCAGCATCTGTTTTTCTTTTTATTGTGAAAGTTGGTCATTTGGTATTTGTCTGTGTGTACGTGTGTGGGCATGTGCCTGTGTTTACAGTGTTAGTGGTAGTGTTAGTGTTAGTGTTAGTGTTAGTGTGTGTACAGTGTTAGTGTTAGTGTGTGTACAGTGTTAGTGTTAGTGTTAGTGTGTGTACAGTGTTAGTGTTAGTGTTAGTGTTAGTGTGTGTACAGTGTTAGTGTTAGTGTGTGTACAGTGTTAGTGTTAGTGTTAGTGTGTGTACAGTGTTAGTGTTAGTGTGTGTACAGTGTTAATGTTAGTGTGTGTACAGTGTTAGTGTTAGTGTTAGTGTGTGTACAGTGTTAGTGTTAGTGTGTGTACAGTGTTAGTGTTAGTGTTAGTGTGTGTACAGTGTTAGTGTTAGTGTGTGTACAGTGTTAGTGTTAGTGTTAGTGTGTGTACAGTGTTAGTGTTAGTGTTAGTGTTAGTATGTGTACAGTGTTAGTGTTAGTGTGTGTACAGTGTTAGTGTTAGTGTGTGTACAGTGTTAATGTTAGTGTGTGTACAGTGTTAGTGTTAGTGTTAGTGTGTGTACAGTGTTAGTGTTAGTGTTAGTGTGTGTACAGTGTTAGTGTTAGTGTTAGTGTGTGTACAGTGCATGTGTGTATGCTGGTGCCCTTTTGTGTCCTTTCCCTTTGCCTTCAGGTCACAGTAATCCAGTCTGCTTACCATCCACACAACATGTCTGTACTAATGCACTTACTTATAGGGCATACACTTATTCAGAGGGAACAACACAACATGGCTGCCACTCAAATTAATATGTAAACATAAATATTCAAGGATGTTCATGACAGGCAAACCGAACGATTCTGAGCATTAATCATACTTGAATTCATAATACCACACACTGAATTATTTAAGGCATGTTTAAAGTTATGGGAAGACCACATGACCCATAAGGTCCTGGGTACGCCTGTACCATTTCAAGAAGAAGAGGCTAGAGACCATATCCTATACAGACTGAATCCTACCCACTGCATTGTTGTCTGTATCCTATATAGACTGAATCCCACCCACTGCATTGTTGTCTTAAGAAGCTAGCTAAGTCCTTAACTTAAGCTTGCTGTAAGCACCCTTTCAGGAAGGCACAGAAGAAAGTGTTGTCTTTACAGTACACACTGGAAATATTGCATCTTTCCATGCAGGTCTCTTGTCCCTAACCTATCTCTGTCAAGTCGAGCAGAACATTTCTGCATGTCAGAGTTGCTTTCTGACACGTGCGATGCGATAGACGATAAAGTGATTATGTCTTGTGTGTGACATGATGGCTGTGTCAGTGGCTGACATGACCTAGCAATTCCTGCCAGGACCAATTACGTTTGAGGCAGTTACAAAGCAAAGGCTCTTTTTTTAACAAATTAACCCTTTGAAGATAAAGTACAAGGTGCCCTGTTTCTGTGCCGTGTTTCTTGTGTATGAGATATGCATTGTGCTGACTGTGGCACAATACAGGATGTGTCCTTACAGATCGGATTTCTTTAAAATCATCCATGTTTTTGATTTAGTTATTATTTGGAAAGAAAAGATGGTGCACATCTACCCAAGGAGACAAAGAGGCAGCACAGAACACCACGATGAATGTCAGAAGCCCTACGCTTCTGCAATCACTGTGTGTGTTAATCACTATATCAGAAACGTGTGAAAGGCTATCACAATGGTTATTATGATGTATCAGTAACCTTTGAAGTGCTCAGATTCTCCATAAACATATTTATCTCACAAAATGCAGTAAGTAGGCATCACCATTATCATAACGTCATCTTAAGATGTGAGGGGGGTAATTTTTTGCACATGGCGCAGGGCTTGTCTCCATCACACCCAGATACACCAGGGAAGGCTGTTCGGGCAGCTCGCTGGCGCTAATGTGCAGAATAATTGCCGTTGGTTTCAGTGTGTGACAAACGGCGGTGTCTGAGCGCATCCTCTGTCGAGGCTGTTCCTGCTGGCATACGTGTCTTCCTTGCTCGCGCATGACCTAGATTCGGCAGGGCTCTCTCCCTCTCTCTCTTTCTCTCTCTCTCCCTCTCCCTCTCTCTCTCTCTGGCTGTTAGCGTGAAACTGCCTAACATCACAAGCGAGTTCGTCGCACCGAGCCATCCCATTGGCTGGCCGCTCCCTAACATTCAGCCGTAGTGAAGTAGGCAGAAAAGGGAAGGGTGGGGCGTTGGGGTGTGTGTGTGGGAGGGGGTGGTTTTAGAAAGAGAGTGGGTAGAGAATGAGGGAATGGGGGGAAGAGGGAGTGTAAGAGAGGAGAGGAGAGGAGAGAGTGGGTGAGCGATGGAGAGAGGCTGCATCAGCTTTGAGTCGCTGTGCTCTGGACCAATGAGAGGAGGAGAGTCTGCCTGGTTGCTGAGTTGGGGCTTTTTGGGGATGGTGCCCTACTACTAGTGACAGGCACGAGCAGCCCTCTCTCTGTCTCTTCCTCTCTGACACACACACATGTACAGACACACACACACGCACGCACGCACACACACACACGCGCACACACTTACACATACATTAAAAAACACATGCTTTACAATTAATGATTGTTATCACAGTTAATTTACAGTTTTTTTTAACAGTCACATTTAAGATTTTTTAGGTTTACTGTATGTATTTCACTTCACAAATCTGGTACTGGTTTCACATTACATATTACTGGCATAAAGGGCTGTCATTTTGATCCGGGTTGTGTCCGTCAACACTGTCACTCTTTAGACAGGTGGTGAAGACTCTGAGATCCACAGCTGATGAGGGCTGACACTATCATTGGTTCTTTGGCTTGTGGGTAGTACTGATGGTGATTGGGTGAATGCTTAATTTATTTATTTCTTACATTTCATCACTCTTTCACTCTCTTTCTTTCTTCCACTACATTTTGAGAATCCCTGTCAAAAAAAAGTGTAACGGGGAAACCTAACCTTTTGACTTTCATTTTATCCTTACTCCCCAACATTATATTCATCTCATACATACGTTCAGCTTAACAAGGCAGGTTATATACCAAATGGTAAAGGACGCAGTGTTGCAAAAAATATTTTCTCTGTTGTATAGGTCAAGCCAGGTTCCAGGAGAGTACAATAAAAGAATGAATACAGGAATCAATAAAGACAATAGATCAACAGTCATTCAGACACTCATGGGTCTTTATGTCAGGCAGTTGGACAAATAAAGCTGTTCTGAAGATGACATTTTTAGACATTTGTGATGTACTGTAGGACCTAGCTGGCTAGCTGTGAAAAGTTGCTAAGTTTACTAAGTTGTTCTGTCTTCTTCTCTTTGCATGGGCTAACTTGGATCTGTGACACACCATGGCTTCTCACTATCAGGTAAGTAATCTCGAGAATCTGAGATTAATGCTCTCAATGTCAATGAGAAAAACAATGTTTTGTACTGTTTCCCAGTGTGAAGTCAGTATCGCCAAGGTAACAGCCATTGTGCCTCGACAGCTGGCGCCATTGTGTTGGGAGGTCATGTGACTTTACCTCTGTGAATGAATATTCTGTGTATGAGTATGTGGTCGTTTGTAATTGCGTCTGAGTGAACCATGAAACTCACGGTCAAGTTTGTTGGGTTTTCTCCTGCTCCGTGTACCACCAACATTGGATAAAGCATTTGTTTTCAGGCTTATCTTCATCTAGAAGTGTGTTTATGTCTGTGGACTTGACCAGTGTTATTTGGCGCATGTTGTCTAGGTTGTGGTCCCTTTGTGGTACTCCCTTTACCTTAGATAGTTGTTAATATAGTTAACAATGACATGGCCATCTCTATATTGAAATGAGAAAAATATTGTCGAACACAAATATCCCCCTACACACAAACACACACACACACAGACACAAACACACTTAAACACACAGTGTGTGTGGTGGTTTCCCTCACAGAAACACCCTCGCCCCATCCCCAACACACACACTTACACACACACACACACACACACACACACACACACAGAAACACAAATCCACACACACACACGTACACACACACATACTCACACATACACTCATGCATACACTCTGTCTCCCCCTTTCTCTCTCACAGCAGGGTGCTCTGCTCTGAGCATATGTGCTGGTTTCCATGGAGACACCAAGTTAAAAATAACATGGGCGACGGCGTTCTTGTGCCATTCGCCAACAAGCCCGGCACAAAATGTCAGGATGCACCGAGCAGCACGTCACATACACCCATCCCTCTTGCTGCTCACACACAGGCACATACAAAACACACACACACACATACACACACACAGAGACACACATGTACACACACACACACACACACACATACACACAAACACACACGTACACACACGCACACACACACACACAGGTAGCTGTGATGTGTGGTTGCCGCTGTGATCACAGCCTCGAGAGGGAAAAACTCAGGGAAGGTCTCTAGTCGCCCCACAGGTTCCGCAGTGCCGCTGCACGATGAGGCTGCACTCCACCCTGCTGCAGTGGCATCCTCCCAGACATACACACACACACACACACATGCTCCTGTACACACACAAACACACACACACACACACACACACACACACACACACACACACTCACGATCAGCTGACACTCTCAACATGGCTGAGGTGCTATAAAAGAGCAATTCCTCCATGGAAAATGACACACAGCTACGCAAGTGAAGCAGCGTGGCTGCGTGCGTGCGTCTTACATCAGCTCTGATGTTCAGAGAGGGGTTCAGCCACAAAGGATGTAACAATCCACCTTAAACCTCTGTGAGATCAGAAGCGGAGGATATTACTCCTTGTTCCTCCACACATTCTTTTGCCTCAGCAAAGAAGGAAAGAGGGATACCAGAGATAG
>CM050220.1:21073423-21083423 GCA_027475355.1 Coilia nasus | reverse complement strand
ACAGACACCCACTGGGATGAGCCTTGTACATGTACACACTCACCCACACAGCGTGTGACACACAGCAATGGATTAGGTGTAGGCTAAACAAGACTCACAAAATAACGTACAAAAATGCATGAAAAGGGGAAGACCAAAGCCAACGTGCGAACATGCGCACAGCAATCTTGGAATTTCACATCACAAGAACAAGCAAATGCTAAGAATCAGGCAGGCTTGCTGGGAAAGTGTTGTCATAGTGCGCGTCATAGTGAGAGTGAAGTATGAAATGTAAGCCAGAGCTATTTTTTGTTGATGTGTGGTTGATGTGGTCCGCACACAGGAAATTGGTCACTCATTTTGTGCCTAGAGCTTCCTGTAGAAAATTGGTGGTAGCTGAAATTTCATACCCCAGAAATCTAGTGGAGTCTGACCCGAATAGGCTTACTGTAGTTTGGCTAGTCACCTTTTCCAGCATTGATGGCCATTATTGCGATTGAAAACTATAGACTAATATAAAAATATACAAACGAGGAAGTTATCGTGTTTCCTCATTGTCCTGTCGCCAGATATAGGCTTGTGGTCAGCGTTTTTACCCCATGATTTAAATTAAGTGTTTTTAAGCATTTTATATATTTCTTTGACTCGAAGGTGAGTGCATGGAGTGTTAATCATTGACTGAATATAAAAATACACTCAACATTATCAATATGTCTTGCTGGAATAGTAACATCTACTTGTAATGTTGTAAGTGCAAATTACCACGAACAATGCATAAAGACTTGTAGTGACATCATGTTTGACAAACTGTCACACAGCTTTGTATTTTACTCCAAGAACTGAATGAAAGCGGCCAAACGTCTCGTCCTTTAGCAGACATTTTCATCGAGGATCGCTTTCCTCTTCTGCCTCTGTGGCCTGAAGAGGCAGAGAGACAGGATGAGATAAGGAGATCTGGCAGAAGCGGGGTGGTGAAAAATGATAGATTACTGTCGTCTCGCTTTTTTTTTTAGTGTTTGTCCTGGCTCTGCCTTCATTTTCCCTGACACAGTTTTGACTCTGAGCGGCTTGTGTGGTTTTTGTTTGCTGTGTAACCTGCATTGCGAGTGGCGGTACCAGACGTGAAATCTCACACTCAGCTCTGCCCTAGACTCAAACTAGTAGTGTAGACTTGGGAGGGGGGCCAAGAATACTACACAGCAGGGGCGCCGCTGGATATTTTTAGCCCTACGAAAGAATACAGTTTTGGGCCCTCTTATCATGATTAATAATACTACTAGTGGTCTCAAAGGGGGGGGGGGCAATAATGCTGGGCCCTAATAATGCTAGGTTGTAACCCACAACCCCCCACCTCACTTCACCCCCACCTCATCATACAATTAGTGTTCATCACATTCAGACCCATTAGAACACACATAATATATGTTATATTATAAATATAACTATTATATATAATATATATTTATATTGTATTTTATTATGATGTGTTCGTAGCAGCATGTGTGTCAGTAGCCCTGTGTGCAAGTACGTAGCAGGAAACGGTTGGTATAACAGCCTAAGATGACCTGCAAGTCAGGAATGTGCAGGGTCAAAGGTCACAGGGTGTGTTGGTGAGGTGCAGCATCTTGGTGCTTCATGAGGCAGGGAGTGCAAGTGGAAGTGGTCAGTGGTGAGAGAGCTACGTACGTCAGACACGTCCCTCAACTTCTCTGTACAACATCTCTCTAACTATTCAGTAACTCTTTCAACAAATACACCCAGATTTAAGTCTGTGAATTCTGGCACCTGGTCACTTACAAAAAAGGGGAATTATAATCGTGGTGGCCCAGGTGTGTTTTATGACATGCATTTATGTGTACCCTGTTTGTATTGTGGGTTTTAAACACATACACACACTTACACACACATGTCACAGTCTGACTTAACTATCAGTACTGAAGTTTAGTCGTTTTACCTTGCTTTTCATCTGTGTTTAACCAATTCACACACATACACACACACACACACACACACACACACACACACACACACGCGTGCACACACACACACACACACACACACACACACACACACACACACACACAGTTCTCTTACTCATTCCCCAATAACAGCCTCATGCTGATGGCATTGCTTTTTGATCTGCGCAGTTTTCAATGAGAAATATGGACACCACACATTAAATAAAAAAAATAAAGTGAAATCCTGTCCTTAGTATTTTTAAACACCAGGGGGCACTGTTACTAATATGATTCTGTATAGAACCCGGTAACTGACGGCTTGTGGCAGATTTGGCTGTTTATGTGTTCAGCTGTTTCACATGTGTCTCTGTGTTGTACAGATGTACCTGTGTGTGTGTGTGTGTGTGTGTGTGTGTGTGTGTGTGTGTGTGTGTGTGTGTGTGTGTGTGTGTGTATGTGAGAGAGAGAGAGAGAGAGAGAGAGAGAGAGAGAGAGAGAGAGATGTGTTTTCTCCTACAATGCATATGTCAGTGTACTGTATGAACATAAGTGAGTTTTAGTGGTACCATACTTGAGTGTGTGACTGCATGTGTCTCTGTGGATGTCCTGGTTGGGTTTGAGTTGTGGTCACAACCACAGGTAAGCTGCTCTGACTTCATTGACACTGTGAGTGCAGGAACAGACTACCACCACTTCCTGTCTCGTTTAATCTTTTCCTTTCAGGCATGTTGCAGCTGCAGACACCAGGTCTAGAGATCTAGGTGGTACTCTAGTAATTAAAAAAAGGTAGTAAATGTATCACTGTAAGATTCTTTAATGCTTATTGTTAAAACATTCTCCATAGCAGCTTGTCTTGCTTTGTAGCAAACACTAGGTTAAAGTGACAAATTGCTGTGGAAGGATCTGTCAGTAAACCTGCATTACTTTAAAACTTTATGGAGTTGCTAGCTTAGGTTGTGGATGCTACAAATCTGACATCTTGTTCACCTTAAGTGGACAGTAGGTTTGTTACAGTAAATGCTCACATTAAGAAACCTTCATGACTGTGTGCTTTAGAAATTAGCAGCCATTCCTATTATTGAATGGCAACAATTTGGAACTGTTTAACTCACTGAGTTAAACACCCTCGTATCTCTTGTCAGTGAGAAGAGTGTATGTTTGAAGCTGTGCCAGCCTGCTCAGTCGTTTTCCACTCTGGCAACTCTGACAGTAATTGCGCCGGCCCTGAATAAATGATTTAAGGGGCTGTTGGAGGCTGGTTGGAGGGGCTTGAAAGGTACAGAGGAAGAGGTCCTAGTCTCTAATTACAGAACGCCTCACGTCTAACGACAGGTGAGGATAGAAAACGACGCGACCTGACGACGAGGGCGGCTCTTTTTCACAGGCAGACGCCTCTCCCAAACTGTTTTTTTTAAACCCAGACATTCCAAGGCTTCCAACTCTGTACCCTTCCCCCTCATACCTGTTATCCCCCCTCCTGAGACATGGCACAGGTAATTTTAGGGTTCAGGTAATGCAGAGGGGGTTGGGGAAACAGCCCATCCTACCACCCCCCCCCCCCCCCCCCCCTTCACAGTCAAGCCTCATTAAGCACACCTGCAGCTTTGTCTTCCTAGAAACCCCCCTCACCCCACCTTCCTACAACCCCTCATACAGCACTTATGGCTGGTTCTCTTACCTGTTAAGGGGAATTTAAAGAGGTCACATTGTTTAAAGAAACATCTTATCTGTAGTGAGTATCGTCACATATGTTTCAATACCGGAGAAATATGAACTACAAAAGCAGTTACATCTGTATATAGTAACTGTTCACATTATACTGCATTCACATACACAGTTATATTATTAAGCTGACAAATGCTGTGATGAGCAGAGTGTCAATACCAGTCACAGCACATATGCTGTGAACATTGCTGTAAATATATTTCATTCATGCTTGTAATCGTGCTTCTAACTTTTTAATGCTGTGATGGTAATAATGAGGTCATATTAATGGGGAATAGATCACTTTTAGATTTGATTTAGATCTGAAGCCACTTTTGATTATTGTGCTTTGTAGAGCGTCTGGACTTCAAGACAAAAAACGGTGAAACAAGATCCCTGCTCACAGATAGATAGATAGATAGATAGATAGATAGATAGATAGATAGATAGATAGATAGATAGATAGATAGATAGATAGATAGATAGATAGATAGATAGATAGATAGATAGATAGATAGATAGATAGATAGATAGATTCAGTCATTGATTCATTGATTCATTGATTCGTTGACTCATTGATTCATTGATTCATTGATTCATCCCAAGCTTCTGCATTGGTTGAGTGTAGCTGTAGTTTCCTGTTCTCTGTGCCCATTTGTATCTAAGTCACACACGGAAGCTGACCGACATACTGGCTCCTCCTGACGCATGTGGCTCTTCCCACTGAGCTACAGAGGTAGTGACTAATCTGACCAACTGTTAGCATGTGACCCTGCTGGCTTCGCACCGCAACCGGCCTCCGTTGCCGACAAACTAGCCGCCTGGTGGAGCAACAACCGACCAGCCAGGCCGCTGCCAGCCCTGCGCCCTCTGCCAAAACCGGCGCGCGGGTTAGAAACGGGCGCTCACGCCCCACCCTGCACCCCTGCGGCAGTGCTAAGCGCTCACCTACAGCAGGCCGGTGGCAGTGCCAAGGTCAGTGCCTGAGTGGGCAGCAGATTAGTGTGGATTAGAGCAGAGGGTGCAGGCTTCCTCCCGTGCCACACAGGAACATGCTGGGTACACACATACACACACACACACACACACGCCCACACACATATGACCACATACACATACATGGCCATACACACACACATGCACACACACACATACGCAGACACAGACGTGCACACACACACACTGACCCACACACACACACACACATGCACACACACAAGCGTACACGCACACACACACACACGAACGCACACACACACGCACACACATGCACACACACACACATGCACACACACACAAGCATACACACACACACATACACAGGCGTGCATGCACACACACACACACATGCATACGCAGGCATGCATGCGCACACACACACACACGCACCCACACACATGCACACAAACACAAACAGTAGCCAGGGTTTACCCTGACATGCGAATGTGTCAGCATTTTTGTGTGTATCTGCCTGTGTTTGTATGGGTATCGCAACAACTATCGTGACAAGGGCATTGATGAACACCAATCAATACTTCCTCTCCAAGGTCTTCCCCATGCCAAGGTCATGAAACATGGGCTATGAAACATTTCCTTGTGTTAACTTTGAACAAGTGTGGATGATCCATACAGATGAACTAAAAATCTTATTACGTAAATATGGCCATTCCTTCCCAAAAACACAAGCTTATAGCATAGCCCTGGGGATTGTGTCATATGATTACTGTGTCATAATAGACATGCATGAGTAATAATAATAATGATGATAATAATCTGCATTTGCATAGCCCATTTCATAAATAGCATGTAGCTCAATGTGTTTCACCCCTTTGACAAAGGAACACAGGACAGAGATACACGTGGCATGCTTAGTTATAGTCTAGTAGCACCAGAGAACCCAGTATCTCCACCTGTGTTTGTGTTTAGTGCATATGCAGCCTAAAAAGTATTCCAGGGCAGGATGGCTACCAAGTGCCAAGTGCTTTCTCAAAAATGCCAAAGTTTAGCTTGTCTTTTTATTTGTTTATTTATTGGGGGGTATCTTGGTCTTGAGGTGTTGTGGCAAACCCTTGTGGCGCATGTGTCTCGGTAAAGCCAGAGTCAGGCAGGCCTGCGTCAGCCACTTGTGGCCTCAAAAATGCCCATGGGTCCTGGCCAAATTCACTATTCACAGAAAACACAGTCTGCCATGCACCCACATACACACACAGGCACACAAACACAAACACACGTACACACAGTAGCAGGCTTAAGCACTCATGGCTTTCTCTCTCTCTCTGTCGCCCTCTTTCTCTCTCTCTCTCTCTCTCTCTCTCTCTCTCTCTTTGTCGCCCTCTCTCTGTCTCTCTCTCTCTCTGTCACCCTCTCTCTCTCTCTTTCTCTCTCTGTCTCTCTCTCGGTCGTGGATTAGCAACCAGCGTTCTCTCACAGCCTCTCCATTGGAGGCTGAGGAGATTAGGGGCAGGCTATGAGGCTGGAGCAAACCATCTCCCCCAGGGTTACAGCAAGGGTAGGGGGTTGATGTTGATGCCTGGAAGTAAACGCTGCTGATGGGAGAGGGGATAGGAAGGGGAGGGGGGTGGTGGTAGCTGCAGCCCAGATGTTGAGCAGAAGCTCGGTGACTGAGATCAGTGCTTAGCAAGCAGGTTAAGACAGAGAGAGAGAGAGAGAGAGAGATAGAGGGATAGAGGGAGAGAGTGAGGGAAAGAGAGAGAGAGAGGTGCTGGTTTAGGCAGAGGGAGAGAGCAGTATTTGCCGCTTGGCACTGGGTGTGTGTGGGTGCTGGGTCCATCCTTAGCCATGGCTCTGGTTTGTTGGTGTGTTCCGCTGAGGTCAAAAGGTACGCTACCCTGCTACCCCTCTCGTCCATTTCTCCATCCGACATCATTGCCTCTTCTCTGCTTCGCTTCTATGAATTCATCTCCCCTCCTCTTTCTTTAAATTAGCCACAGAATGTCATCTTTTCTTCATTTTATTCATTAACTGCCATTATATATTATCTCCCTTTCCTTCAATTCACTCTAAGCTAATGACTTTCCTTGTGCTATGTCACAAAATTACTTAGTGCTTTACTTACTGTTTATTTATTGTTACTTGTTTCGGTGTTATAGTCTTTGATGCATTTATGCTACAATATTATACAGTATGTGCACTTATTCATTGTATTTAAGGTGCTCATTGTGACAAAGTATAAGTTCTGCTCTTGTTGTCCACATATGATGTGTGTGTGTGTATGTGTTTTTTTGTGAACTGAAGGGATTTTAGTTCGTATTATGATCCTCTTGCCTACAGACAGGCTGATGCTCTCTTGTGCACAGTAGTTCACGTTTGATCCTTTTACCCACGATTTCCTCACTGCACTTCATTTATTTGTGTGTACAGTCATATGATTTGTGTGTACAGATTCCTCACAGCATTTCTAAAAAAAACATCATGCTTAGTGATCATCTGCAAGCCTATGCTTGGCACCACTGCTCTGAGTACTGATACAGCGGTAGGAGCAGGTCATGGGAGGGTAGTACTAACTACAGCATTGTTGAGTTTGCCCGAAATCAAGCAGTGGTAAAAGGATGAGGGGTCTGTTCCCATTTCGTGTCTGAACCAGCCACAAGTAATTACAAGGATTTCGGGAGCCTGTGAAAGGCTGTAGATGCTGGCTTCCGTCTTCTGCCTCCTCTGAGAAAGGGCTTTTAAAAAGTGTGGGAATGATTACAGGAGCCCCTGGAGATGAGCTCTTGCATGAACTCACGCTCGCAATCAACTTGAGTTCAGATTAGGTGTTATCCATGTTGCAGTCTGATGTTTTGCACAAAGGACATAAAGCATTTTACAGCGCCAAGTTACAAGTACTGACTGTATATACGGTAATATACAGATCACAGCATAACTAGCAGGTGGTCAGCCTTTTTATTTTAAACTATTTTTTTATATTTTTTTAATTAAAATCATAGTTTGTTTACTTGTAATATGCAGACACCCTGCTTCTTCACAGTCTGCTTTACATTCCATGGTAGAACACTTTAATCCTAAATGTTTTCCTCAGTTCGCTTGTGTGCGTAACTGTGTGTCAACACACATTTAGTTTCTCTGGAACAGTAGCCAGATGGTAGCTGCAGTAAGTATGTAGGTAAACCTCCCTACCCTGCTAACTAAGCTAAGCTAAGCTAATAGCCTTACCCTTAGCCTTAGCTCACTTGGTAGCTCGGCTTCCTTCCAATCTGAGGTGCGGAATCAGAATTGGAATCAGAATCAGAACTGGAATCAGATTCAGAATCTGATTTATCGGCCAAGTATACTTACTTACATACACAAGGAAATTGACTTTGGCAGATGTTGACTCTGTAGTATACATTCAACCTGTAGTAAACATGTAGTAAATAACAGATAAAAGTTATAAGACGTACTGGGACCAATGGACTGAGCCATGCAGTGAACCTAAGTGTAACGGAGGTTACACTTTCACTGAGCTGTGGTCATTTACTGGTGTTTGACATATGGTGCTAAGTTAACGGGCTCTGCACCATTGACCTAAAACCGGACCACATTTAAGGTAAATAGTTAGGGATCCAAATGTGTTATCCACAGAGGAAAGGCCTTTGATTTTTTTTATTGCATTTTAACCTTCAGTTTTGTGATAGAAGAGACAAGAAATAGGTGTCATCCCATTCCAAAAGCTGAAACTCAAAAATGTGTCTCTATGCAGGTGACATTTTACATTTATTTCAGCCTAGATGAATAATTTGAGTGTAAGAGGAATGTGTTAAAAATAAGCATATATGTTGACATCATCAGCCATGTTTAGTGGACATTTGGTAAGAGCCTATATGCAGTATAACTAGTTTCAGCAGCCCTGGTAGGCAATGGGTGCAGTGTCAGTGTCACTATAATTCATTTATCACCCCTGCACTATGGGTCTCTCTCTCTCTCTCTCTCTCTCTCTCTCTCTCTTTCTTTCTCTCTTTTTTTCTCTGTAGCTGTGTGTGTGTGTGTGTGTGTGTGTGTGTGTGTGTGTGTGTGTGTGTGTGTGTGTGTGTGTGTGTGTGTGTGTGTGTGTGAGTGTGTATGCCTCGCCCCAGCCCCCACTGTACTCTGCAGTCGAAGAGAAATCATGCCAGACGAGCGAGCAGGCATCTAAAGCAGATCTCCATCTGTGCCAAACGTCCACATTACAGGGTGCAAAAGTGGGATACATCCATTATCTGGATAAATAGTCATGTTGAGTAATTCAAGTGTGGACTGACTGTCGCAAATCGTTAACTACTACAAACTACTGTTGTTTATTGGATGCAATGAATGAATGAATTTCACATTTGGAATATCTGGTCTTGCATATAAATAAATAAACCAAATAACTCAAACAACAATAAATCACATAAAAATAATACTTAGAATAATATTCTAATAATCTCTAATAACAATTGGTTTTGTTGTGGTGTCATTCAGCATTGAAACAGAACATTCAGTGAAGCAAATGTAAAGGATTTGTTTGACATTTGAGAACAAGAGAGGTTGTCAGAGGATGAGGCAGCCACTGAGAATGCTTTCACGGTACTCGTGCAAGATAATTCAGTGCTCAGTGGGTGAAATGACATCTTCACGCTCCTGCTCACGTTGGGTCTCATCTTAGATGTTCCTGGTGCTCTGCACAGGCACAGCAGGGAATGTGCAGAGCGCTTCGCTGCCATGTCTAGAGGCACCCTTTATGATGCTTAGCCAGCTAGCTTTGGTATCCTCATCTAGGCATCAACATTTAACTGTGTCTCTGAGAAACGGTTAAGCCTTTCTCTCTCTCTCTCTCTCTCTCTCTCTCTCTCTCTCTCTCTCTCCGTCTCTCTCTCTCTCTCTGAACACAGCTGCAGCTTCAGTTCACATGCGAGATTTGCACACCAAGTTGCTTGGTTCCACTTGGAAACCGTGACCTAGATTCAGCGGTGCTAATACACACAGACTTCTAATGATTTGTGTCTGTGTATTAGTGGTAAATTAGAAAGGCCTGTGTGTGGTGTTGGTTTCAGTCATGTGGTTTCCACCGCCACAACTGTTACTGGAGCAAAAGGTGGAATAAAAGGCTTGTTCAACCATCAAACATGCACAGCCACTGCACAGAGAATAGGGCCAAGCAGAGTGAAGGAGTGAAGGAGTGAGATTACTCTGATGCCCATGACCACACAGAAGTAGGATTTACTTTGATTGCTCCAATTTCATCATGTTGGGCATTTGAGAAACTATAAGCTGTCTTCTAAAGGAACTCCATTCCATACCAGGAAAGTCAACCAAAGCCTTCAAAGAACAGGATGCATTAATGTAAACAAGCAAAATATATCCAACGGATATCAACAGATCAACATTTCTTTCAGCCA